>CM050204.1:28561041-28683541 GCA_027475355.1 Coilia nasus
GGCCTAAACAAGCTGAGGCTGATTTACAGGCACTGTCAGGACGGAGGATCCCAGCTCAGCTCAGCCACTCATGAAATAGCACCAGGGAGTGGAAAGCAGACATGAGAGGGGGGGAGAGAGAAGGGAGGATAGAGGGGGAAATAGAGAAGGAAAGAGAGAAAGAAGAGAGGGAATACGAAAGAGAAGTCAGGGAAGCCAGAGAGCAAGTGCACAGACCCCCAAAATGTTCGAGGGGAGCACATACATGTAGCTTGGCTCTTTCTCTCCTCCTCTTCCCTCTCTTCTTCTTTCTCTCTCTCCTGCTTTCTCTGTCCTTCTTTCACTCTCCTCGTACTCTTGCTCTCCCTCTCTCCCTCTTTCTCTCTATCTCTTTCTCTCTTGCTTTCCCTCTCTCTCTCTCTCTCTCCCTCTCTCTCTCTGTCTCTTTTTCTCTCACTCTCCCTCTCTGTTTCTCTCTCTCTCCATCTCTTTCTCTCTTGTTCTACCACTCTCTGTTGCTCTCTTGTTCTCCCTCTCTCCCTCTGTTTCTCCCTGTATTTCTCTCTCTCTCTCTCTCTCTCTCTCTCTCTCTCTCTCTCTCTCTCTCTCCGTCTCTCTCTCTATATATATTTATATTTCTTTTTCTCATTCTCCCTCTCTCCCTCCATTTCTCTTTATTTCGTTCTCTCTTGCTTTCCCTCTCTCCGTCTCCCTCTCACTCTCTCTCTCTCTCTGTCTCTCTCTCTCTCTCTCTCTCTCCCTCTCTTCCCCCACCCCTCCGTGCCTGTTTGCCAGGTGGGTGGGGGCTAAAGGATGGGGCCTGCCTGGCTGCCCTGCCCTGCCCTCTCCCCAGGGATGCCCAGTGTTTGTGCAGAGACACAGCAGATTACAGGAAATTCCTCCATCCCCATAGTGTGTGCTGGGGCAGTGTGTCTCTCTTTCTCTCCCCCCTCTCTCCCTCTCTTCCTCTCTTCCTCTTTTCCTCTCTTTCCCTCTTTTCCTCTCTTTCTCGTTTCTGGAGTCACACCTCTGCCGGGGGCATATGAGCTCAAGTGTGTGTTTGTGCATCTGTGCACGTGTGTGTGTGTGTGTGTGTGTGTGTGTGTTTCTATGCATGTGTGTGTGTGTGTGTGTGTGTGTGTGTGTGTGTGTGTGTGTGTGCATGTGTGTGTGTGTGTGTGTGTGTGTGTGTGTGGGTGTGTGCGTGCGTGCTGTGTGTGTGTGTGTGTGTGTGTGTGTGTGTGTGTGTGTGTCTGTGTGTGTGTCTGTGTGTGTGTGTGTGTGTGTGTGTGTTTCTATGCATGTGTGTGTGTGTGTGTGTGTGTGTGTGTGCATGTGTGTGTGTGTGTGTGTGTCTCAGCTATTTAAACTGAGGATGCAGGATAAGGACATAGACACAGCGCTGGTTCTGTATCCCACCCTACCCCCTGCCAGGGGTTACCAGAGAGTGCTGAGCCAGTGTGAGCGAGTGTGTGTGTGTGTGTGTGTGTGTGTGTGGGCGAGCGTGTGTGCGTGCGCGTGTGTGTGTGTGTGTGTGTGTGTGTGTGTGTGTGTGTGTGTGTGCATCTGAGTGTGTGTATGTGCACGTGTGTGTGTCTGGTCGAGTGTCAGTGTGTGAGTGTGTGTGTATGGGTGTGGGTGAGCGGGTGTTTGTGCGCATGTGTGTGTGTGTGGGCGAGTGTGTGGGCGAGTGTGTGTGTGAATGTGTGCATCTGAGTGTGTACATGTGCACGTGTGTGTGTCTGGCCGAGTGTCAGTGTGTGAGTGCCCTGTGATGACTGATCTATGCCATGGTCGTGTGCAGGCGAGGAGAGAAGAGGTGGAGGAGAGGAAAGAGGAGAGGAGAGGAGAGGAGAGGAAAGAAATGGAGGAGAGAAGAGGAGGGGTGGTGGAGAGGAGAGAAGAGGTGGACAAGAGAGGTGGAGGAAAGGAGAGAAGTGGAGGAGAGGAGGGGTGGAGGAGAAGAGAGGTAGAGGAAAAGAGAGGAAAGAAGGAGAATAGGAGAGAAGAGGAGAGGAGAGAAGTGGAGGAGAGGAGGGGTAGAGGAGAAAAGAGTAGAGTAGAGAAGATGAGGGGTGAAGAGGAGAGGAGAGAAGTGGAGGAGAGGAGAAAAGAGTAGAGGAGAGAAGAGGAGGGGTGAAGAGGAGAGGAGAGTTGGAGGAGAGGAGAGGAGGAGAGGAGAGGAGAGGAGGAGAGAAGAGGAGGGGAGGAGAGGAGAGGAGAGTTGGAGGAGAGGAGAGGAGGAGAGGAGAGGAGAGGAGGAGAGAAGAGGAGGGGAGGAGAGGAGAGGAGAATTGGAGGAGAGGAGGGGTGGAGAGGAGAGGAGAGTTGGAGGAGAGGAGAGGAGGAGAGGAGAGGAGAGGAGGAGAGAAGAGGAGGGGAGGAGAGGAGAGGAGAATTGGAGGAGAGGAGGGGTGGAGAGGAGAGGAGGGGTGAAGGCAGTGTGAGGGGGCCCCTCGCAGAGAGGGAAAACATGCAGGGCTGCGCTCGGCTGCCAGATTATTTTCAATAGAAAGTGGAGCCACTTTGGCCATAACTCTCAGCACGCCACACTTCTCCCTCGTCGGCAGTTGGGGCATGCGTTTGTGTGTGTGTGTGTGGGTGTACAGTATGTGTGTGTGTGTGCGTGTGTGTGTGTGTTCTGTGTGCATGTGTGTATGCGTGTGTGTATGTATGTGTGTGTATTGCGTGCGTGTGTGTGTATGTGTTGTGTTTGTGTGTGTCTGTCTAACTGCACGTGTGCACGTGAGTGTGTGTGTGTGTGTGTGTGTGTGTGTGTGTGTGTGTGTGTGTGTGTGTACAGTATGTGTATGTGTGTGTGTGTGTGTGTGTATGTGTACAGTGTGTGTGTGTGTGTGTTCTGTATGTCTGTCTAACTGCACGTGTGCATGTGAGTGTGTTTGTGTGCATGTTTTTGTGTGTGTGTGAATGAGAGTTTTTCACTGTCTTCAGAAACTGAACATAAATCGCCACTAAAAATAGCCATATTATAAACCGCTTGAGTGTGTTGTGGAAAATTGCCTCAGACAAGAGATATGTCAATTGAATGGCCTTCGTTTTTTTTGTTTTTTTGTTTTTTTGGTTTTGTGCCTAAGTGCACTCCTCTGCCTTCGCGGAGCATTCCAGAAGCAATCCGCTCTCCTCAGCCGTTTTATCAGCTGGGCCTGTCAAAGGCTGACGCTTCTCAGCTTTTGCCGTTGCTCTTTTTTCCCGGGATGCGGAGAAGAACAGGGCCGCGGAGTGTCACTTTGAGAATGCCTCCCTCCTCTCTCTCGGGGTCAGGGCCTGAGTGTTTACACAGCCCAGCCGCTCAAGCTACGCACTGTTTGGATAAGCTTCCAAACACACTGTCTGGAGGCTAACCTCACACTGTCCAGTAGAATAAGTGTGTGTGTGTGTGTGTGTGTGTGTGTGTGTGTGTGTGTGTGTGTGCATCCTGTGCACACACAAATTAGTCCTTGCATGTACAGTGTTAATGGTGCTCACGTGCAAGTGGTTGCCCTTGAGAGTTTTGTGGGTGTGTGCATGTGTGTGTGTGGGTGTACGTGTGTATGTGAGAGAGAGACTAAGGGTGTGTGTGTGAGTGTGTGTGTGTGTGTGTGTGTGTTTGAGAGACAATAAGTGTGTGTTGATATGTTGATATACGTGTGTGTGTATGTGTGTGTGTGTGTGTGTGTGTGTGGCGATGTGTGATGTGGTGTGCATGTGTGTGTGTGTGTGTGTGTGGCGATGTGTGATGTGGTGTGCATGTGTGCACACATGTGTATGTACATGTGCACCTGCCATATGCACCTACAGCTGACACGTGCGCTCCCTCCTATTCACACCTGAAAGTGTGTTTGAAACACACACTTCTCTCCCCCCAGTTTACGTGTCTGTGAATAACACACACTTCTCTCACACCTTAAAGTGTGTCTGTAAAAGACACACACTCCTCTCGCACCTGAAAGTGTATATGTGAAACGCACACACACACACACACACACTCCTCTCACACCTGAAAGTGTGTATGTGAAACGCACACACTCCTTAGCCATTCGTTCTGGTGATCAAAGCAAAAGGAGGTGATCTACAGCTGACCTGCGGACAGGAGTATGCACACTCACATACACACTCAGATAGGAGTACGGAGGACACACACACACACACATGCACACACACACTCACACACACACACACACTCACATTCACACTCACACACACACAATCTCTCTCACACACACACACACACACACACACACACACACACACACACACACTTACACACACACACTCACACACACACACACACACACACACTCACACTCGCACACACACACACTCACATTCACACTCACACATACACACTTACACACACACACTTACACACACACACACTCACACACACACACTCACACACACTCACACTCGCACACACACAGGAGCAGTATAAAGGGAGGGTCACACTCAGAGGGCTGCTGGAAAAAAAACAACATAGATCATAAAAGCAGAAGCGTATTTTCTCAGGAGATGCTTTTAAACTCTCGTTTTTTAAGTAGCTTAGTTTTTTTCCAGCTGTAATACCTCTGCTTGACAGGGCAGCAGCATTTCTAGTGTCCTTCACACTGATTGGCTAACCCCATTGTGGCCCCCTGTACAGATTTGTGGTGGAGAGGTGGTGGAGAGGTGGGGATGAGTTTAACTTTAAGTTCATGGTGGGGATTTGTACACTGTAAGGGGGGGGGGGGGGGTTGTGTTTGGTGCTTAGCTGGTAACTAGCAGAAACTACTTGGATAGCATTGCATTTGACAACAGGCCAAAAGGGCTTTGCTACTACTACTAGCAGGAATATATTCTGGGTTATGACACTTTTAAGAAAAGGCATGTTATGACGCCTGACCAGTTCCTAGTTGCCATTGGATTATTATCAATACATGAAACTGAATAGATGTACTTATGAGAGGTAACTGATTGTAATTCATCTGTTACACTTTACCGTTTTAGCTTTACTTTGCAAATGTTTACCTCTACACTAGCCTGGTAAACCCGCCCCTCGTACTTCATTTCATTTTGTACAGAGGATCTGGACCGGAATCTCTTGAGGGTCATTTAGTCGGCCCCAGCAAGACCAATCCAATCAGCGAACAGAGGGTGTGTTCGTTAGCCGTGACGTTGACCTTGTGTGCTACATTTGAATTGTAGTGCATAGGTAGGCTAATTGCATATGTGACGACCAGGCGTTAGCGATTGGGTAAAGGCAGAGGCACTTGTTTTAAACTTCAGCAGAGTCCACACTTCCAGGAAGAAATCGCTTCTGACGGTGTCTGGTCCAGACCCTCTGTACAAAATGAAATGAACTACGAGGGGCTGGTGTACCAGGCTAGGTGCCTGGTGCTTAGCTGGCTGAGGGAGTGGGCAGATTTGGTTTCAAGTATGTGCCACGGGGTGTCCAAACCGCCCTAGGTAGAAAATGAGGATTTTTAAAAGGTCTTTGGGCAGGCCGCAAGATTTGAAGAATAACAAAAATCCATTTCCCATGAAGGGGGGAACAGAGCCTCCACAAAACAAAAACAAAAAATGTTCTGTTTTCTGTCTTGTGTGGCAATCCTGTCTCCCCACTCCCTAATTCACTCCCCACTCACTCTTTACCACACACGCACTTAGGCAAACACACACACACATACACACACACACACACGCGCGCGCGCGAGCATGCACACACACACATACATACACACGTGAGCATGCACACACACACTGACCTACACAAAGAGACACACATATTATGCACACACACAGACACACATGTGAGTACCCAGAGAGAGAGAGAGAGAGAGACACACACACATGCACCTACTCACACATACACACACACACACACACACACATGCTTGCACACACACGCTTGCACACACACACAGCCCCAACCACTCTCTCACTCTGTGTCTCCGGTCCTGCCTGTGTCTGTTTCTGGTCCAGGAAGAGAAGGGCATTTCCTGTGGACTTGTTGAACTGGACTTCCTCAAGTGCAGCGTGGGATTTCCCTTCATGCGGGCTCATACCAAGGTAGGCAAACACCGGCTAGTGCCACTGCGGATAGTGCACTGCTTCATGCATACCAATGTAGGCCTGAGGGCTCCAGTCCACCCATGAGGTCAGGATTGACTGGCCTAGTGCATTATGCTTTGAAACAAGCCCACATATGTATGTTAGCAGTCTACTACTATATCATTGCCTCTGTCTTGTTAATGGGGGTGTTTAACAAGGATTAACCTCTGTAAGTGGAATGGGGGCCTTGGTCTCTTTTGCAATTATAATCAGTGAAATGTTTCATACTTTCTGAATTTGCCTTTTCTCTCCCCCCCCCTTTCTCTTCCAGTATCACCTTGCAGTGCTATTTGACACGAGCCATCTCTCCGGAGAGAACGAGACCTTGCAGTTTTTAGTTCACGCAAGGAGGTACGTTGAAGTCTGCCTTTGTTATGTGAAATAGCAAACCGAATGAAGTCTATATAACATTTCCCTCACAGGCCTGCAGCGTGACTCATTGCCGATGACATTTCTCCGTAGTAACTCAATGGGTAACTCTGTTCCACTGTAATTGTATTAATAGCACATTTTATGGGTATAGCACATTTCAAACTCGCCCATAGTCTCTGTTTTGCCATAACAAGGAAGCACAGTCATAAGCGCTCATTGTTTTTATATGTCCAGATTGAACGGTAATGCGGGCCAGATGTGTTTGCTTTGCTCATAAATGTACATTACACGCTGACGACGGCTAGCCTACCTTTGCCTCAGTCAGTCGTTTCTGCTGCCACTAAACTGACTTAATGTCGTTTTGGCTCCAGCGCAGCCATGAATGTAAAGTATACCTTTCCTTTTGTAGCAACATTAGTGAGCTACGCAACTGAAAATATACATGTCAGGTGTCGCAACGTAGACTGCGCTTGCATTTCTCCTCTACGGTCGAAACCGATAAAAACCCGCAGAGTGCCATGATCAGGGGAGATGGACTGTGTCTGGGGAGGAAAATAACTAAACCACGAAGAATAAACTTACAAGCATTCATGGACTACGTACATAGTGGGAGACTGGTTGAACGTCAACATTGTTTTTCCCTCGTTGCAGTGCAAATCCGGAACACGAGAGCACTCTCTTCGACAACTTCCTGGAGATCTCCATCCCGCTAGTCCACGAGGTCGACACTACCATTACCGGGTAAGGACCTCACAAGCAAATGACGTTCTCTTCAGTAAATAAACGGCACCGCAACAAATGTGTACCTCCTTTCTACAGGATGTACCTCTTAGGAAAATAAACCAAACTTGGGCACAGCTGTAGGCGTGTAGATCTTGCTGTAGATCTTGCTGCTAGCCCATGGTTTCCCTTGCAGTCAAAGTGCTGATAAACAGTGATGTGTCTTTGCATCTATAGGGGAAGCACAGCATCTGATTATGTGACCTCCACTGGAGCTCCTCACGTAGGGGAGTTCACATGAAAGCTGTGTGTGTGTGTGTGTGTATGTGTTTGCGCGCATGCGTGTGTGTGTGTGCGTGTGTGTGTGTGCGTGTGCGTGCGTGTGTGTGTGTGTGTGTGTGTGTGTGGGATGGGGCTTGTCTCGTGGAACAGTTGTCTACTTCCTTCATGCTTTCTGGTTTGAGGCTGATAGCCAGCATCAAGGACTGTGCTCCAGTAGTCACCAACGCAGTGGTGACCGTTTATTGTGGTTTTTGAAATGAGAGAGCAAAAATCTTAAAAGAAGCGTTTACCCAGTTACACAATCATTCAGAGTCACTGCTTGATATTGGTTTTATTGGAAAATAGAATTCAAATGGCCCCAAATACACTGACCCACAATCCAGGTATTTCGAATAGCTGACCAAGCCCGCTGACAGTCTTGGCTGGGCACGGGACAAGACAATCTGATCCCCCCCCACCCCCTTCCATATTCCGTTATTTAAAGAGAGACCAGTAAGGTTTACTTTAACGTCTCTGGACTGATGATGGTTTACTTGTGCTGCAGCCTGGTGGAGCCGACATCTTTTGCGTACGGGAACTCCATCGACGCGTCACGATTCATCCAGCTGGAGAACATGGAGTGCAACTTCCAACCGCTAAATGTCACCTTCCAGGTAACAATCACCACAGACCATATCCTATGTACCCCTCACCACAGACCATGCCATATATACCCCTCACCACAGACCATGCCATAGATACCCCTCACCACAGACCATATGTACCCCTCACCACAGCCCATGCCATAGATACCCCTCACCACAGACCATGCCATAGATACCTCTCACCACAGACCATGCCCTATGTACCCCTCACCACAGACCATGCCATATGTACCCCTCACCACAGACCATGCCATATGTACCCCTCACCACAGACCATGCCCTATGTACCCCTCACCACAGACCATGCCATAGATACCCCTCACCACAGACCATGCCATAGATACCTCTCACCACAGACCATGCCCTATGTACCCCTCACCACAGACCATGCCCTATGTACCCCTCACCACAGACCATGCCATATGTACCCCTCACCACAGACCATGCCACCACAGACCATGCCCCATGTACCCCTCACCACAGACCATGCCCTATGTCCCCCTCACCACAGACCATACCATATGTCCCCCTCACCACAGACCATGCCCCATGTACCCCTCACCACAGACCATGCCATATGTGCCTTATGGCTGTCTTTCTTATGTTAAGTATAAAAATGTGTTTTTACAAAACGTTCAAACTGTAGTCGATGGCAGAATTCACATCTGAACTATGACAACCACAACAGGGCTGAACAGTACTGTTTCTATCATAAACACTGTGGCCGTATGGAATCTGTTAGAAATTCAGGATGGCAAAGTCTATTGGTTGTATACATTCGCGTTAAGAATCTTGGCATTAAAATATCACTCTTCAGGGTTGGCCCCTATATCATTATACTTACAATAATCGTTAGAGTTCTTGTTATAAATAGGACTTTAGTACCATAAAAAAGGTCATTCTGTCATCCTGATGTGCTCTTGTAATGGTCATATAGGTTATCAACAATGGCCCAAGTAGACTGCCTAATGTGCTCTTGTAATGGTCATATAGGTTATCAACAATGGCCCTAATAGACAGCCTAAGGTGCTCTTGTAATGGTCATATAGGTTATCAACAATGGCCCAAGTAGACTGCCTAATGTGCTCTTGTATTGGTCGTATAGGTTGTAAACGATGGCCCTAGGAGACTGCCTAAGGTGCTCTTGTGTTGGTCATATAGGTTGTCAACAATAGCCCTATTAGACAGCCTAATGTGCTTTTGTGTTGGTCATATAGGTTGTCAACAATGGCCCTAGTAGACAGCCTAATGTGCTCTTGTGTTGGTCGTGTAGGTTGTGAACAACGGCCCGAGTCGACTGCCTGGGTCCATGGTGGACCTCAGGATCCCCAACCGACTGGTAGCCAACGGAGCTGACATGTTCCACGTCCTGGACACACAGGTACGCAGCCATCGCCAGGCTGTCACTGCCACCCAGGTGTTTTAGTCTCAAGTGTATTCAGAATTCATATTATATTCATATTATTGAGTTTAGTGGTCCAGTATGAAGGGAATGGTTTTCTCTGCTGTGAGTCCTTAAGGAGGAGTACAAGCAGAAAGAAAGAAAGGACGAAGAGTGAAGATGTGAGGAGTGTGAAGTGTGTTTGTGTGCCTCCGAACATGTGTGTGTGTGTATGTGTGTGTGTGTGTGTGTCTGTGTGTGTATGTGTGCGTGTACATAGCATACAGGTCAATACAGAAAGTTCAGATGAGTTCATAGTATCTGGATGTAGCTCAGTCATCACCATAGATGTGTTTAACATAAAATGACATCCAACCCAGTGTGTTATTAAATGTGTGGATATGTGTTGGTCTGTGCCAGCTAAATGCGGTTATCACCCTCGAACATAAACAACTGCGTTCTTAATATCTGCTCTTGGGAAGAGATCTCATCTCGATAGCCGCCATGGTACTGTGTCTGCCTCATGCTGCCGTCTGTCTTTATTTACGTTGCACATAGTTTGGCTAAACCCATCATACACAGCGCATGAGCTCACTCCTGTGGGCTTCGGCCTGTCACAGGAAACGCTGAAGAAGCACAATTCAAGGGGTAATGAGGTGGCTGCAGGTAGGCAGGCAGGCAGGCAGGCCGATGTTTGTTTCTTGAAGGACCATATCGCAGTCAGGAAACCCAACACCTCCGGCCAGATAAAATGTTATTTTAACCCCCGCGTCGCTGCTTTCGTATGGCCAGATCGTGCGGGAGATCGACCCGTTAATTACGTTTGCCGGGAGCGGGCGGCTTAGGCACGGTGTACCCAGGGCCTGCGTGGCGGCCCCATATGGAAGCACTTTGGCGGGATCAGAAGGCTTGCACGAAAGCCTGGAATGGGACACCTGCAAGGAATGCCGGCTCCCCTGGGGACCACGGCAACCTGCGGACGGCAAACAGAAGCTGATAGCACAGCTGCCCAGCAGAAGCCATGTGAGGGGCCTGGGGTGCGGGGGGGTCGGGGGGTTGGCGGGGGGGTCGGCGGGGTGGGTGGTCACTAGGGGGCGTTAGGGAAATGACGAGCACTTCAGCCGAAGCGTCCTGCTCCTCCCCAAGCCTCTTCACACAGAGGACCAGGCACACAGCAACACCTGGTAATTGCAAATGCACATGTGTGTGTGTGTGTGTGTAGGTGTGTGTGTGTGTGTGTGTGTGTGTGTGTGTGTGTGTGTGTGTGTGAGAGCATACCACCGCTTTCCCACCCGGCGGCATGTGCAAGTGTGGACTGGTGAGGGGGGGGGTGGGGGTTGGTGAGAGGGGTTGAGGGGTTTAAGGGGGGGTTGAGGGTTTGGGGGTGGCACAGGGCAATTTGCACAAGCATAAAGGGGTCAGGGCTGTCAGCGCCGCTACTGTGGGAGAGCTGGAAGCCGCCCATAGCCCTTCTGGCCCTTCTAGCCCTTCTAAATCACGGAGATCCAAAGGTGGAGCTGCAGAGCTGTGGAGCTGTGGCCAATGAATCTTCTTCCCCAGCCCCGGCCCGGCGGCCGCTCTGGCACTGAGGCTGCTGGTGGAGCCCAGGGCCCCTCTGCCATAAGGGCCCCTGTGTGAGAGAGAGATAGGGAGAGAGAGAGATGGATACATGAGAGAGAGAGAGAGAGGAGAGGGATACATGAGAGAGAGAGGAAAGGGAGATAGAGAGAGAGAGAAAGAGCGAGAGATAGATAGGTCGGGGCCAGGGGCAGGAGGGGCAGGAGGGCCAGGGGCCAAGCACTGGGTGGGTGGTATGAAAACAAGACAATGGGAGGCCACATTGCTCTTTCACCTCCAGGACATGCTCTCTCTCTCTCTTTTTTCTTTCATCCTCCTCTCTCTCTCTCAGCCCCTTTCTCTTATGCTTCCTTTCCTTCTGCCCTCATCTCTCTCTTTCTCTCTTCTCCTCATTCTCTTCTTCTTTATCTCTTTCTATATTCCTTTCTCCTGTCTTCATCTATCTCTCCCCCTCTCTCTTTCTCTTCATCTGCCTCTTTCCTCCCTCTTTCACACTCTCCACTCACACTCCACTCTCTCTCCCTCTCCTCTCTCTCTCTCTCTCTCATGTATCCATCTCTCTCTCTCATGTATCTATCTCTCTCTCCCTCTCCTCTCTCTCTCCCTCTCCTCTCTCTCTCATGTATCCCTCTCCTCTCTCTCTCTCTCATGTATCCATCTCTCTCTCTCCCTATTTCTCTCTCTCTCTCTCCTTAGCTGCTCTCCCCCTCTCTCTCTCTGTCATGTATTCATCTCTCTCTCTCCCTCTCCTCTCTCTCTCGTGTATCCCTCTCCCCTCTCTCTCTCTCTCTCTCTCTCTCTCTCTCTCTCTTTCTCTCTCCTGAGAGGAGGGATGGTTGGAAAGGAAGTGTAAGGGCTCCCTGGGGGCACGTGTCGGAGCGGAACACCCCACCCCTAAATCACTCCATATGGGGAAGCATGGACAGGACGGGGGTGGGGTGGTGGTTGGTGGTGGTGGTGGGATGGGACCCTCGCCTCTGTTCAAACAGAGCTTCCTTTAACGCGCCTCAAATGCGCTGGTCACACACACACAGACACACACACATCACTCTGAGGGCTTTTGCCCCGAACGGGCCTATGACATACACACTAATCCTGTTCACACTGTTACAGGAGTCTCACAGGAGGTGGCCTGGGGACGTTTTTATTCCCAATCCGCCCACCCACGCCGCCAAGCCCGTTCCCAGGCTTCCCTGCTGACGGACTACCCTACTCTGCCACTGTACCTCACTTAGGCGCAGACACACACACACACACACTCACACACACACTCCTGTGCCACTGTACTTTACTCAAGCACACACACACACACACACACACACACACAGACACACACACACACACACACACTCCTGTGCCACTGTACCTCACTTAAGCGCACACACACACACACACACATACTCCTATGCCACTGTACCTCACTTAAGCGCACACACACTCACACACATACTTCTGTGCCACTGTACTTCACTCAAGCACACACACACACACTTCTCTACTGCTGTACTTAACTCAAGCACACACACACTTCTCTACCGCTGTACTTCACTCAAGCACACACACTTCTCAAGATATGTGAACATAAAAAATAAGTAAAATAAACAATGTCAGTCAATGCATTTGAATTTACATAGGGCCTTTCATGCAAGAAACAGCAATGCAAGATGCTAAAGAGCAGCACTCCCAAACACTAAAAGACACAAAAGAAGAACAAGAAGAAGAAATGCCTTTAATTGGACAATGAGAAATGATAAAAAGAACACTTTTCTATGCCTTGCAATCGGTGATGAGAATGACAATCCTAAAAGTATTTGTTCTGGACTAGACATCTGCTTTCCAGCAGTTTTCTACATCCTGTGCACTCCCCTCCAGCAGTACATGCCATTCCTGACTAAGTGTGTGTGTGTGTGTGTGTGTGTGTGTGTGTGTGTGTGTGTGTGTGTGTGTGTGTGTGTGCTCTGCCTCCAGGTGGCTGACGGTCGAGGAAACTGCACCCCCCACAGGAACCCCACCCCCTGCACCATCCCGCAGGACAGGGAGAACATCTTCCACACCATCTTCGCCTTCTTCACCAAGTCAGGAAGGAGAGTCCTGGTACGTCACAAACCTGTAGAGGGCGCTAGAGCTAGTTTACAGCTAGCTTAGCGCTGGAGTTTTACTTCTGAGATTTACTTCAGATTTACTTTAGCATTGTACTGTACATTTACTAATGTACTGTAGTTTAGCAATGTAGACTTGAATGTGTGTATAGGGTTGGCGGGATATGCATTAGTTTCGTCGAACCGTTTAACTATGGAAAGTAGTTCTAAAATTCTGACATTAAGTTTAAGCACTGTTCCATATCAATGGCCAATAGAACGGCAACTATAACAACTAATTTAATTGTTGATTCAAATGTTAATTGTTGTTTTTCTGCACTACTTTGTAACGACAGGTTGCATTAAACAATAGACATCAATTTTAAAGACATTATAGAATAATTTAAATGTTCCGACATTAAGTTTTAAATGTTACCTAAATTCACGAGTGTGGTAACCGGGCCATAAGCGCGTAACAGCCTTCGAGGCATGTATTCAATGGAATTAATCAATGCTGGCAGAGGTGAATAACTTTCCAACGTGAAGCTCCGCCAAGTTGATCAATTCCGTTGGATGCACACCTCAGCAGCTGTTATCCCTAACATAGCCTTTTAAACTTTTAAACTCTGGCCAACATTGTTCTGTCAGGAATGTTATCTTTCTACCTAGTATCTTAAGTACATTGACTAAAAGATCAACACTTAGGGGCTCACCTTGATATCGCATTGACGTCTCTTATTTGTTGTGGTGATATCTGTGTGTGTTTCTGTTACAGGACTGTGACAGGCCAGGGCGAGCGTGTCTGGTGATCTCGTGCGTTCTGGGCCCACAGGCCAAAGAGGAGGCTGTTGGTATAGATGTGCGAATGCTACTGAACACAGAGATCCTGAAGAGGGTAAGCGGCACGCCAACTCATGCCGAGCATCGTTAGTTAATAATTCATCACAACAGTAACCATGATAACAGTAATAATGCTAATAATGATGATGATGATTGTAATAATAATAATAACAATATTAATAGTATTAATAGTAATAATAATAAGAAGAATACTTTTGTAATTATATTATTGATAATACTAAAAATAATAATAGTAATAATAATATTGTTAGAATGCTAATACTGTTATTATATATTCATAATATTAATACATAACATATGTTATGAAAATTAGAATAATAATAATAATATTAGAAATAAATCTGGCATCAAATTATTTTCAACCACGTCTGCTAACCTTGTTAATACATGTGTGGTTAGTAGTGGTTTCAGTAGTGATGTAGTGATGGCAGCTAATTTGCCTTCTCTCTTTCCTCATCACAGGATAGCTCTTCCATGATCCAGTTTGTGACGCGGGGACATGTGCGCGTGGACGAGCGGGCCATGGAGGTGGCCCATGGGCAGCCAGAGGAGATATCGGTGAGTGTGACTTCCAGTCCTTTAGTGGCTTAGCCCTTTAGGCGTCACGCCAGAGGAGATATCGGTGAGTCTGACTTCCAGTCCTTTAGTGGCTTAGCCCTTTAGGCGTCACGCCAGAGGAGATATCGGTGAGTCTGACTTCCAGTCCTTTAGTGGCTTAGCCCTTGAGGGGTCAGCTTACCACTGGTAGACTGACTCGCTGTGACGTAACGTAACTACAACATTACAGCATTACTACGCCATTACAGAGGGCCTTTAGTAACACATTACAACTTGGTCCTTGCCATTCTGGTAAGAACAAAGTTATAATAGGGGCTGTCTCTTAAAGGGTTAACTTACTCTGCTCAGCAGAGTTACATCCAACCTGCTGTGATATGCTAGATGCTAGACATAGATAAATCTTCTTCTTTAAAGAAATACTAGGTAGTTTTTGTCTTTGGTCGGCCTACAGGTTGAAAGTGGAATTGTCTCTCATAGGGAACTACAGAGAGACGGTCCGCTCCTCAAAACGTACTTAGTGCAGTTATAGCCCATGGAGGGCAGCAAAACAAATTCAGAAGTGCCTTTCACCCAGTTAAAAGTTGATAAACCACTGAAACGATTTGGTGTTTCACCAGTGTTGTTTTAAGTTCTTCTGTGTGCTTTAGTGTTAGTGTTACTAAGTGTTGCTTTAAGTTCTTCTGCCCAGCAGAGTTGCAGTTCTGTGCACCTCCAACCTATTGTGAGACGTTAGACAAAGATACATCTTCTTCTTTAAAGATACATATAGGGGTAACAGGGATAAATGTCTGCACACAGGAGTAGAGTTACTCATATTTAACTGACACAAACAGCAGTAATATTTCAGCCCAGTTCTATCTTCCTCAGCCATTTCTTTCACCCATTTCTTCTTCGTCTGCCTGACCCTGTCACATGTCGCTTCAATTAGCCCGAGGTCTCAGGCTGACCCTGTCACATGTTGCTTCAATTAGCCCGAGGTCTCAGGCTGTCCCTTCTGCTGTTTACGTTTAACTGATTGGAGGGCAGCGGTGAAGTGCTGACACTCAGGAAATTGTTTTTGGTAATCACAAACCCACGAGTCTCCAGACACCTCAGCAGTCCGGGGGGAAATTAACAGAGGCCATTTTAGAAAGGGGTGCCATCCTGCCAGCGCCCTCGCTCCAATAGTGGGGGGTGGGTGTGAGTGGGGGCTGGGTAGGGGCTGAGTGCTTTTAAGCAGCTGGAGAAGGCGCAGGGTGAAGAGGTGGCAGGGAATGGGGGGTGCTCCTCTGTGGGGACCCCAGTGTCTTATTTTGGGGGGGCTCAGCTGTGCTCAAGGACAGGGTGCCCCCTACAGTAACTGCGTCAGCACTGAGTGGCGGTCAGAGCCAGTGTGTGCCATCTCACTCACATAGCCACTGCTGCAGCTGGAATTCATTCATTAGTAATTCCAATATAAAATAAATATAGAAGAGAGAGAGAGATGAAAAGTTGCGTCTGTGGGGTAATCGCGTAAAAAACTTCAGGTGCTCATCGGTTTCCAGAAGACTTGAAAGCGTAAGAGAGAGAATTGGTCCGAGGCACTCTGGAGTTAAGTTAAAAGTCCTTTATTTTAATACAGGGACATCAAGCCTACGCGTTTCGGTCGCGTTCGACCTTCTTCAGGGCTAATAAAATAAATATGTGTATGCCTTTTGTTGTAGCCTGATTTTTATTTTGTTTTTAATTATCATTATTCTTAATTATTATTTTTTTTAAAGCAGCTGTCAGATTCCTTCCAGTTAAGTTAAGAGAGGACATCTGTGTCGCAGTCCGGGGGGGTGGGGTTTGGGATGGGGCGCGTTGTTGGCCTCTCAGCTGATTGAGTCTCTGACCCAGACGCTGACCACTGCAGTCTTGTCTGACCTGCAGAGCTTAAGGTTGGGGAGGGGTCACGTCTGTTTGTTGGATGCTGAGACTGGTTCAATGATGGGTGGGGTGGGGGGGAGACTTAGCTTGGTATGGGCTAATTGAGACCTGCCGTAAATATGTCTGCCCCCCAGCATCAACAACCCCCCCCCCCCCCCCCCCCCCCCCCCACACACACACACACACACACACACACTCCTGTTTACTTCCCTCAGCATTCAGTGTGTGTTTCAGCTCCTCCCCATCACTCAGCACCAGGGTAGACACACACTTCTGTGGGACAATCATCCCGGGAGAGCCGAGACGCATTTAGACACACAGCACAGAATTAATAAAGTAACACTGCGTATTTTTTAAAATTATATTTCCAAAATCGTTTTGGTGGTTCATTAACTAGTAACAGGGTGAATGGAACTTCTAAATCTGCTTTGCAGCCCTCCATAGGCTATAACCACACTATGCAAGTTTGCAAAAGTGGATCGCCGATCTGGAGTTCGAATGAGACATAAGAAAGACAATTCTGCTTCCAACCTGTAGGGCGACTGAAGAGGATAAGTGCTTTAGTGTTGCTTTAAGAGCCCAATTGAATCACAGATTCAGTAAGGGCCAATTAAGGGCATTTGCATTCTCCGCATCTCTGGATGGCGCATGTCATTAACACTAATCCAGTTATGCCATCAAACTGTCTTACACAAGCAGTCTTACACAGCTCAGACTGATCAGACCATCTCTATCAGGTGCATGTGCGTTTGGTGTGGACACGTCTGTGTGGTGTGGACAGACATGTTTGTGTTTTTAAAGGCTGATCTGGCGGCCCTCCCCGAGCAGGGGATGAAATGTGGGAAAAGTGCTGAGGGGGTGACACACAGCAGATTTATCTGTTCTCTGTCCACTCTCTCTCTCTCACACACACACACACACACACACTCCCCTCTGACTCTCTCCATGCTACATTTACAGTCAGGCTTCCACACACTTACATTCACAACCTGCTTTTGGCTAGCATCGACGCTAGACTCTGCAGACTCAGGCTGTGGTCTGCAAAAGGTTAAATTCTTTCGTATTTGTCAAGGTCAACAGGTCGTCTCCCCTCACGCACCATATACTCTCCAGCGGCTGCCAGCGGCATGTGTGTGTGTGTGTGTGTGTGTGAGCAGCATGTCTGTGTGTGTGTCTGTCTGTGTGTGTGTGTCTGTGTGCGCGTGTGCAGCATGTATGTGTGTGTGCTCAGAGTCCGTCCGAGCCGGGCGGACGTCGTTTTGAGAAGCAGCAGGGCTTCCCACTCCTCCGCGCAGGAATGCGGTGCAGAATGCTGAATCAATATTGATGTATTACACATTCATATGGCCCCTGTGCTACAACCTAATACCGACGGGCCGCCTCCATTTTATAGAAATCTCACACAGGACTCCAGTGGGGAACCCGCACAACGCTCACTGCTCTCCAGTTCCCCGAGCCTTTGACCCCTCGTGTTTGCCTTCTATTTTTGGGCCTCATTTTTTGGACCTGCGCTGAATTATTCGGTTATTGTAGACGCCGTTGTTTTTTCTTTCCTCCTCAGTAGTCAGCGCGGATGATTTAGCGGGTCACTGTTCAACCCCTGTGCAGCAAGGGGAGTAAATTCGGCAGTAATTTATCGTGGCACTCAGTGTTTTCGCAAGGCTGTATTTGTTTGAGTTCACATGAAAATGTCAACAAACCGTATTAGCAATAGAAACAGGTCGCTGTGCCAGATTGCCCAAATACCAAATTTTCAAGGCATCCTGCACCTTATACATTTGAATCGTGAATGCTGTTTTATTTCATGTAAATATGACGTCATAAATGCAATTTTGGCATCGTAGCATGGAGAGGAGTTAATGGATTAGCTGGCTGGAATGGCAGCTTCCAGACAATATTTTTCTTAAAATCAGAGCATTTCTGCCATAATTGCTCCCTTTGTTTTCACTCAGCAAAGCCATATCCACACAGACGTGGAAGAGACACTGTTATCATCCAGGAAACTACATAACGATTTCATACAGCCTTAAAAGCCTGTCTGCTAGGCCCGTTCTGTTTTGATACCAGTCCACTGGCCGCACAGACCTTTTAGTGTGCCTTGGAGACTAAGACAGATTAAAGTGATTCTGTCCAGTTGGAAGCCCAAAGTCCTGTGTAAGTGTGTCTGTTTGTGTGTGTGTGTGTGTGTGTCTGTGTTTATATGTGTGTGTGCACAGGCGGAGCATGTGTGTGTGTGTCTCTCTCTACATGTGTGTGTGCCTGTGTGTAGTCTGTATGCCTGAGTCTAAACCCAATCTCCTCTGGTCACAGCTGTGTCTGTGTGTGTGTGTGTGTGTAGTCTGTCTGAGTCTAAACTAGTGGTGGGCATAGATTAATTTTTTTAATCTAGATTAATCTCGCTGTAATCATAAAATTAATCTAGATTAATCTAGATTAAAATGGCTCATTTGAATTTTGCCGAAGGCATCCGCGCTAAAGTATATATGTAGGTATGCATCCGCGCTAAAATATCAAGGTGAAAGCAGAGAGTGTTGAGGGAGGGAGTCGCCAACAGCCGTTTGCTTCCGTGTTCTATTTTCGCGGGGGGGGGGGGGGGGGGGGGGGAATCCCCCTTTATGCAGTGCAGAGCAGATTCTAGGTTCGTTTCATCGAAATGAATAGGACACATGTGGAGTTTAAGTAATAAATTACTACGCTAATGTAGGGTGACCAGATTTCCAGAGTCTAAAACCGGGACACTATGTGTGACGTCATGCGCGTGCACATTCTCTTAGGCATTGTCGTGTAGTAGTCTAGTCTGCTATGGAAGAAAACCGTTAAAACACGGCCGCTGTATACTGCAAGATACATTGTAACATTGACTGCGAAGATTTTGCAGAGTGCTCCTACCATTGTCACTCACACACACGCACACACACATGGACTCTGAATTACTGGAAACTTCATTAGGCTTTAATTTAACAGTTTTGTATATGCGATCGCTGTAATTTGGGCAGCTTGATGTGGTGTTGGGTGAAAACCGGGACATTTTTGCGTCCCGACGGGCTTTTGTCGGGACTCGGGACACGCGACTAAAAATCGGGACTGTCCCGGTCAAACCGGGACGTCTGGTCACCCTACGCTAATGTAATGTTTTAAATTGAAAGCTGTCACTTTTAGGGCTGGGCGATATGGACCTAAACTAATATCACGATATTTCTGGGCTGACAGGCGATATACAATACATATCGATATTTCAAAAACAGGATGAGCAAAGTGTTTCATGTTAAGTTAAGATTGCTCTAAAAGAGCTGTGCAAATGAAAAAGTAAACAGTAACATACGCAGGGGTACAGCTGAGTGATCCGAGAAAGCTCCGACTGTCTGAACAGTGTGAACACATTAGGATAAGTGGTTTTGATGAAGTGGTATTGTATCATTGAAAATATATCGATATGGCGATATAGTGTCAAATACATATCTTCTTTAAAAATATATCGATATTACGATAATATCGATATATCGCCCAGCCCTAGTCACTTTACTCACTAACACCCACCTAGATACTGTTACTGGTTATAGTGTAAGCACATGGTGTTGTCATAGTTACTACCATTCACTTGAATGAGCTAGAGCTAGTTCGTTAGCTTGCTAGCTCGCTTTACAGACACACTAAATTATTTTCTAAGAGTTCGAAATAGGAATTTGTTGGCATTTTGGTCCCATAGTAACGTATTATGTTGGCTTATCTTTGTAGAATCTAAGATCTTTGGTGAAAGTCATCATAGTTTGTGTAGTATAGACCCAGCTCCCAACCCAACTTTGAGAATAGATTAACGGCGATATTTTTTTTTTATCGCTGATAAGAGTCTCACGTTAACGCAGCACGTTAACGCCGATAACGGCCCACCTATAGTCTAAACCCAATCTCCTCTGGTCGCAGCTGTGTCTGTGTGTGTGTATGTAGTCTGTCTGAGTCTAAACCCAATCTCCTCTGGTCGCAGCTGTGTCTGTGTGTGTATGTATGTGTGTAGTCTGTCTGAGTCTAAACCCAATCTCCTCTGGTCGCAGCTGTGTCTGTGTGTGTGTATGTAGTCTGTCTGAGTCTAAACCCAATCTCCTCTGGTCGCAGCTGTGTCTGTGTGTGTGTATGTAGTCTGTCTGAGTCTAAACCCAATCTCCTCTGGTCGCAGCTGTGTCTGTGTGTGTAGTCTGTCTGAGTCTAAACCCAATCTCCTCTGGTCGCAGCTGTGTGTGTGTGTGTGTGTGTGGTCTGTCTGAGTCTAAACCCAATCTCCTCTGGTCGCAGCTGTGTCTGTGTGTGCATGTGTGTCCATGTGTGTAGTCTGTCTGTCTGGGTCTAAACCCAATCTCCTCTGGTCGCAGCTGGTTTTCGAGGCGCTCCACAGTCAGGAGCCAAGAGGCTACGTGGTCGGCTGGATCATCGCCATCAGCCTCCTGGTCGGGATCCTCATCTTCCTCCTGCTCGCTGTGCTACTGTGGAAGGTAAGAAGCTCACTAAAGGCCAAGCCCTCACCTCAAATGGCTGCCAAGTATAAAGTGCTAAAAGTGTCCAACAGCTAAACTAGCAATGGAGAGGTATCCTGCTAACAATGGAGAGTCCAGCCACCATGTAGTAGACAGAAAACTAATATCTGTATATCCAGTAACTAAAATGTAAAATAGGTTTGGTAAGTTATTTTGACCGAAGGTAAATAAAATGCCCAATTAGATTTATTCCAGATAATATTTATAGTAATGGTGTCATTCAGTCGGGTAAGGTGGTTTAATTTCAATGACGTTCTCTTGCTTATAACGCTTCGTGTGTGGCTTCCGTCAGTGTTAAGGTTTTGCCACATGGACTCAGGCCCCTGTTGGTCTGGAAAGGCTGCTCTTTCCCCCACACTTCACCTCAAATGAACCCCCATGAACTGATCTACCCCTGCAGTCACAGGACCTGGAGAGAGAGAGAAAAACACTTCATTGTTTGAACAGATGATATCCCAGTGTACTTACTCACAGAATCACCCAGGAATTTCTTTAGCAATTGGCAAGTAACTTAGCAGTTTTACAATATTAGCATCTTTGTTCTCCATGTGTAAATCCAACAACAGTAACTTGGATTGGTTTACCACAGTGCTCTTCTCATTCGCTCTTGAGATTTTACGACACAAGAGAATTATTAACGGAGCATTTTGGTGTTTTTACAAGCCCTAAAATATTGAGGTGATGACCTTTAGGTTATGGGCCATAATATAATCAGCAGACTACCACAGCAGTGCATTTTGGGTGGTCACTGTTTTCCGACGCTTGGTCCATAGTGAGACAAGGTCCCTTCCCCACCTCTCTAGTCATTTTCTGTCATACTTTTATCGTCCTATCCAAACAAAGGCTTCAATAAAAAAGCAAAACAACAGTGTTTTCCAGACACTGATTTTACTACCTGGTGCTGTTGCCTCAGGGAGCAGCCTTAATCTACCTGCTAATCACACCACAGCACGAGGCTGTGAATCAGTGACAAGCCCAATGCGCACCATCACAGCCAATGGCGCGCCCTTCTTTTTAAGTATGTTTTTAAGGCTTTTGTGCTTTTATTATGACAGGATAGTGAAGAGCAGACAGGAAATTAACGGGAGAGAGAGGTAGGGTTGGGAAATGACCCAGGCCGGACTCAAACCTGGGTTCCCATTGGCACTATGCCCATTCGTGGCACGGGTGCTCTACCCACTGCGCCACAGCACCACCCGGCACTCCCTTTTTAGTAATCATTATTTCCATCATCGCTGCGCAGTTCAAGGTAGTCATCTATGCTGACCGGCAGGGATCGACTGGAAAGCTTATGAAACGTTACTTGAGCGTTATTTTATGGGTGTCACATTGCCCTGTGCGTGTGTTTAATAGGCCATAAACAGACGTTGTCAGGTACTGGAGGTTTTTGTGAGTGCGTATTACTCTGTCCCCTTGTCACATGCTCCAGTGGTATGGCGATGGGGGGCACTTCTGCTCTCCTTCCAGCGCCGGGGTGAGGGGGGGGGGCTGTTTTTCGGGGCCGATGGCGTGAGGGGCTCCTGTGGGGACCCCTTAGCTTGTCAGAGCCGGGCCGTAAAAAACGTGGGACGAAACGCAGGACTCGAGCAGAATTTACGCTGCGGCGCTGGCACGTGAACGCACAGGGCCGTTTGGAAGAGGAAATGGCATTCACCCTTATTTCTAGGGGGCCACTTCTCACAGAACTCCTTTTCTTCTCCGCTCCTCCGCTTTCCGTTGGGAATACCACAACTAAACCTAGGAATGTTAGTTCAGGAATACACCCCCGCACGCATACACACACGTACAAACACACACACACACACACACAGTCCCACACACACACACTCACTCACACACACACACACACACACACACACACACACACACACACATAAACACACACACACACATTCACCCACACACACACAAACACACACACACACACACGCACACACGAATACAGACACGCACGGACACACACCCACCCACCCTTTTTTTCATGAGACCTTGGATGGGCCAAAATAAACCCCTTTTACAAGGTCTGCACATGTCCAGTGAGGCTCTCGTCAGGAAATGCCTGAGGAGAACACAGAGCCGTATCAATAAACACAGATAAATGGCCGCCTGCACGAGGCCCATCACCACCACCACCCCCCCCTCACTTTCACGGGCTCTTATCATTACTGCCACACCGGCCCATAAGAGCCTCAATGGCTTTTAGCTCTGTTATTTAATGCTGTTTGTCAGTTAGTCTGTTTATCTCTGCGCTTTTCTGAATGTGCGACTGTCTGATTGTCTGTGTGTCTGTCTGTCTGTCTATCTGTCTGATTGTCTGTGTGTCTGTCTGTCTGTCTATCTGTCTGATTGTCTGTGTGTCTGTCTGTCTGTCTTTCTGGTCGTTGTCTGATTTGATGTTGACTTTCATCTTTTTATTTATCCATCCAGTCTCAAGTCCAGTGCTGTGTTTGTACTGTATGCCTGCCTGCTCTGCTGCTCGTCATGCCAACCTGTCTTTCTCTCTCTCTCTCCCTCCCTGTCTGCCTCTCTCTCTCTCTCTTTCTCTCTCCCTCCCTCTCTGTCTCTCTCTCTTTGTCTCTCTGCCTCTTTCTCTCTCTCTTCCTCCCTCTCTCTCCCTCTCTTTCTCTCTCTCTCTGCTTTTACAGATGGGCTTCTTCCGTCGGCGCTACCGGGAGATCATCGAAGCGGAGAAGAGCAGGAAGGACAGCGACGAGAGCTGGGATTGGGTGCAGAAGAGCCAGTGACTGGCGGCGGGGCGGGAGGAGGACGACGACGACACCGGGAGCCAATGAGCTCGAGCATTGGAGCTGAACGATCCAATGAGCTGCTGCCCTGTGCCTTGGCCATGGTCATCCTGCACGCCACGGGGCCCGCCAGTCTTCCATATGTGGAAGAGATGAATATTCTCCAAATTTTGCGGAGGTCTGACACTTTCTTTGTGTAGGAGGAACCGCTCACAGAGACGTGAGGTGCTTATGTTGCTGTCCAACACGTGGGGCTGAATGTCCACCCCCCTCCCCTCACCCCTACCTCCCTCCCTCCCTCCTTCCCTCCCTCCCAATGGACTAGCTTCCTTGCCAAAGGGATTGAGCAGACAGAGACTGAGTTAAAAAGAGACAATGGCTTCCTCGATCAGATGTGGATATCACGTGAGTATCAGCATACAAGAAGAGAGAAACCCTCAGGGCGCTGTTTCATAGCAAAATCTATTTTTTATACATTTATTCCATGTTGTAAAGAGAAGGACTCTGTGGAGGCTTGGGTTGTTTTCAAGTCTTCAGGAGGCATATTCTGTGTTTGTTTGTTTTTTTAATAAGAGCACTGATGACTGTTGTAAGCCAAAGAGTTGATGCTATTCTTTTTTTGTTTCGTTTTTTTTTTGTTCGTTTTTTTAAGCTACTATTATGCAGTGTTACAGTGAACACATTTGAAGGAAGACATTATATAATGTCCCCCATCCAAGCCAAAGACTGAGTATAAGATGTGTAGATCCTTAGATTATGGTGTCTGGACACCTAGACTGATGGCTGCCCATGAAACAAGAGAAAAAATAACTATTGCGAAAGAGTAAGATGACGTAAAAAAAGAAACCAACAGCTTAATCTCAGAGCTGTGAGATGAAGAACTGTCTCAGTATTCCAGTAGCACAATAGCAGAATATTCTGCCATATGTTTTGCTGTGCTGAAGCTTGGAAGTGCTGTATACATTTGCACCCGTGCTGCCAAGCCCTGGGTCAGCGGCTCGGGAACGACTGGTTGCAGTGGTTTGGGCTCACTGGGTGTAAGCTGATAAAACCAGCGCAAACACAAGATGGGGCTAGTGCTGAGCTGCAGTGTTTGAATACAGTGTTTGCCATTCGTTTATGCGGTTAAGCCTTTTATTGTTTTTGCTATGCCTTAACCACCCATACAGTATACTGAAATACTGAGATCCAAATCCGATCAATGCGCCAAAAGTTTTGCAATCTCCCAATCTCTATATTTGCGTTCCCTGCCATTATTCCTCTAAATGATCTTGGACTTACAGTTTGAAATCGAAGTTTAAACAGCCTGATGGTATCAAACAGCAAAAGCATGGCCCTAATAATAGAGCCCAATGATCTCTATCAAGAAAGAACAAGAATGCACGGAGGTCTGCGTACTGCACCGTAAGAGAATCTCAGCGCTGTTTGTAGAAGATAAAAAAAATGTTTCCGACAGAGATGATGGATATTAGTGAAATGAACTGAAAACAGAAAAAAGGTCAGTTAATAGTTCCTGTTGTTTGCATGGTCAAGGGCAGCGAGGAGGTGTGTGTGTGTGTGTGTGTGTGTGTGTGTGTGTATGTTTGTGTGCGTGCGTGTGTGCACGTGTGCGCATGTATGTGTTGTGTGAGCGTGTGTGTGTGTGTGTGTGTGTGTGTGTGTGTTCATCTAATGTGGTTTCCAACAGGGCTGCATCCCTCAGGAGCAGAGGTGTATAATGGTCTAAAATTAGGAGGGAATGCCATGAGTGGCATCGCTGTGTGGAAACAGGCTCTCTGGGGCCCTATGGGAACAGAACAGCTTCTTTTGAGTCAACACGCAGGAATGCAACAACTCCCTGACAATCTGCCACCACCACCACAGAACATAGATTCTCACATGAGGGCAAATTGCAGCAATGCATCTAATTTCCATAAACTAGTGCCCACTGCCCCCCACCCAACCCCACCAATTTCAAGTCCTAATTGTCTGGACTGGAGCTAAATTTAATCAGAAACTTTCCATAAATGGAACGACGCCAAGGACACATTGCTATGATAAACACTTCTCCTGGGCAACAGTAGTGGCCTAGGGTGTGTGTGTGTGTGTGTGTGTATTTGGGATGGAGAGCCCTGTGGTATGGTTATTTTCAGTAGGGAATAATGCCCTTTCTGCTTCATGACATGTGAGCGATGAAAGTTTGTGCTTTTCGGCCATTCAGAAGTATTGTTTGCTCGGCGAATAAATCCCATTCGCCTCGTTTGTTTTAATCCACTGGGTTTCAGAGAGAGAGAGAGAGAGGTTCCGCAACCTCTCGCCCAGTCATGTGTTCAGTACGCCAGTCACTTTATTTCCCCGAGTACATGTATAAAGGTTTCGCACTCGGCTTTTAATGGCTTTGTTGGTCTCAGCTAGGTTCACCTACAGAATATAGCTTGTGTATTTGATTCATAACTGCCACTGGTATGAAATAGACATACTCACATTGCCCCTCTGCACCAAGTATAGTTATAGGCCCACAGTAAGCGTGTGTATGAGACAAAGATACTTGACATTCTAGGTGTAATATGTAACTGTGATTGTCATCATTATCACCTGTTTGGGATGTATTACAGAATTAAAAAAAAAAAACTACTGTCACTGAATTTCATTTTTTAATAAAAGTATTGAGATATATGTTTGTTGTACAAGCTAATGTTCAAGCTGTGTATTTATCGGTTGATACTGCTATTTGAAAAATTAAAGTTCACATGGAGTTAGTCATATTGTGTTGTCATCTGTTTTGTTTTCCTGAGTATACATACCTCATATGATAGTCCTTGTATGCTACATCTTTGCTGCATATGTAGTGTCTTATGCCCCCTGGTGGCCATGTATGATCAGTGACAAAATACAAAATATTTTCTGACAATGCTACAGTACACTGAAAACACATTGTTTCCTAGTACAAAGTGTTCTAACCACAGATAATTTAGTTTTAAGGCAACATGACAATACATCTGACTCAAATCAACTGCTGATAGCAACAGTCAATGATCCATTTTAAGGGCTTATCTTACTCACCACAAACCTGGGTAGCTTTGATATGAACATATCTGTCCAGTGAACAATTCCCTAAAACTTATTATGGATAGACAGAGAACATGACCACTGTCTATGAATGCAGTTGCTCATAAGAATATTGGGGGAAAATGGACAATTGGGAGAACAATACCTTACTAAAGTGCATTTATATTTGCACTGCTAAAGTTAAACATTTCGTTCTATTCCATGTTTCAGGAGTTTGTGGTCTTATTTCTGTGTAACATTCTTGTGCATGTAAGCGTTTGAACCAGAAAGACTTTTGTAGGGGTTCAGTAGTTTCAGCAGAGGGCCTACGCCTTTTATGAGGTCATTGTTTGTGTCAGCTGACACGGTTGCCACGGCACCCATGAATATCAACTGGCCGGGCCTACAGCGCGTTAATGTGCATAATTTATGACCCAGTCCGTGAGAGTGCCTGCAGTCATCTCCCCTGCTGCTTCCAACATATGCACTTCTGAGTGAGTATTGCAAAGAAACTAATGTTCACATTTTGCCATATGATGTGTCTGCATGTGTGGCTGTGTAATTTATTACATCTGAGCTATTAGTCTACCAAGTCTTACTTAATCATATTAGCATATGTCAGTGTCTGCTCTCACAGTAGGTCTATTGTCTGTGTTTGGCACACCTTGTTAGTAGTACACCACAGGGTTAGGAAGATGTTGTTCACTGTCTTTGTACAAATGTGTTATTTGGAAGCATTAGAAATTTCATTTGTAAGCATTAGAAACCTAACTGGAATCTGGCAAAAAGGAATGTATTTATATGCACATTGTGTGCGATAACTAACAATCAGGAATTATTTAAGCACAAAGTCTTTTTGTTTGTCTGCAATGTGAATGTTTAATGTGTTCCTTACCACTGTGAGCATTGTACCTATATTCAAGCACCTTTGCAGTTTCTGCGCCCCCTTGAGCAGCTTCAGATGGCGTCTCTACTCGAGGACGGTCTGATCAAAACCGCCTCCATCGAGCAGGTGGTGGCCCCCATCACGACGCACCTGTGCCACCTGATCCTGCTGTGCGAGAGCAGCCAGCAGCCCGAGCACTTCGCCCAGCTGGAGACGGCCGCCAAGGCGGTGGCCAAGGCCGCCAAACACATGGCCACGGTGGCGTCCAGGTGAGCTTGGCCAAGAAGAGCCGCTCAAGGACATAAACACTATTTACACTTCAAAAAACGGGCATCCGGTTATGCTGTCTGCATTTCAAGACTTAAAAAGCAATACTAAGTAGTTTTCATCGTTGGTCGCCCTACAGGTTGGAAGCAGAATTGTCTCTCATAGAGCACTACAGAGAGACGGTCTGCTCCTCCAAAATTACTTAGTGCGGCTAAAGCCCATGGAGGGCAGCAAAGAACATTCATAAAATGATGAACCACTGATTTTGGAAACATAATTTTAATGTTGAAACAACTACTTATTGTTGCTTTAATATGATACATCCTTCCCAAAATTGGAATGAAATGCGCACAAGAAATATTTTGTAGTGGTTTTCACAAATCCATTGAGCTGTTCAGTACTACAGTGTTCAGTAAAATAAGTTTGACAGGCTTGACAAAACAGGCTTGTACTGTCATATAACTATTATGTGATATGCTATGGTGAAGTAGTAAACAGGAAGATGGGTATGCTATATGTGCAAGGTTAAAAAGAAGGGTCTACATTATATAGTGCAAATTGTACATTGTACATGAATAAAAAGGTAGTTAAATGCCATTTTGTAATTTTGAAAGGTTACCCTCCTACTACACCACCTGTAATATGCTGTGAGACACTGAGGCAAAAGGTTTAGCTGAGCACAAGCACAGACACACAAAAGCAGTGTCCCTCCTGTCCGCAGGCTGGTGGCGGACACTGAGGACGAGGTGATGAGGATGGAGATGGCTCCGCTGGTGGAGTCCCTGACGGTGGCGGGACAGCACGTGCTACTGGCCTCTCAGAAGCTCAACATCCAGCCCGACCTGGACGAACACCGGGAGGAGCTCGTGGTGGCCACACAGAACGTCTTACTGGGCGTCGTCAAGGTAACGACCTTCAGTGACAACATCACTGCTTTAAGATTTCATTATTCGTGAATTGTAAGGTGAGGATTGTGATGGTGACCATAAAAGGTTGAAAGGTTGTTGTTACTGGAGCTTGATAGCCAATTAAACTCACAGAGTGAGCTCACAGATGAGCAATTAGCAGAATCTGACAAAAATGTATTCAATTAGAATGGAAAGGATTAGAAAGGACTGAATTAGAATTAGCAAGGA
The DNA here is from genome assembly GCA_027475355.1 of Coilia nasus. Taxonomy (NCBI): domain Eukaryota; kingdom Metazoa; phylum Chordata; class Actinopteri; order Clupeiformes; family Engraulidae; genus Coilia; species Coilia nasus. The sequence goes on from CM050204.1 coordinate 28,590,055, forward strand.
CTGCACCTTGAAGGGGTTAGTGTCTGTATAACCTAATCTTGAGAACATCAGTATGAATAATAACATAATAATCTCTTATATTGTGTATGTCTGCTGTGTCTCCTCCTAGATTCTTCTGGTGGAGGACGATGCCCGTGTGCGGAGGATAGTTGCTGCCAGTCACTGGCTCCTAGATTGCGTCTCACAGATTGACAACGCAGTGGACATGCCCTCTCTACTCAAGGCCTTCCGGGTGTTCTCAAGGGCCGTGCTCCTTACGAACAACTTGGTACAGGACCGCATGCATGACCTGAGGAGCCCCAGGCAGCGGGAGCAAGTGAGAAGCTCTCTGGACACCCTGACAAAGTGCATCTCCATGCTGCACACAGCCACGTCGACCACCATCAAACACCCGGCCAGTGAGCAGGCCCAGGCTGCCAAAACGTACGTGCTGCAGCAGGTGACCTGTACTGTCAATGACATCATCAGCACGCTGAAAAGCAGCTGCCACTGGACTCCTTCGGGACCCAACGGATACTACACTGACAGGCGCAACAGCTTACTGCGCGTGTTAAGCGTCTCGGACTGCTCGGCGATCAGCGTTAGTGACTTCGACGTCCTGCTCAGAGACCTGGTATTCCACTGCATGATGGTGGCAAACACGTCTCGCAGTGAGATCCAGCCCGGCGTGGCAGAGAACTGCCGGCACGCCCTCAGACTCTGGACTGACATGTCGCACCAGTTGAAGAACCAAGGAGGAACTCTCCAATCTTCCAATCAGCACTTGGAGAGCCTCTGCGCATCCCTGATTCGCCGCATTCATAAGCTCGATGAAGCTGTGGTGACGGCCACACTGTGCCAGGTCCTAGATGTTTTTGTGTCCGCCGGTGCTCCGATGGAGCAGCTGGTGAGCACTGTCAACCACCTCTTCGAGGGGGAGCCGGAGGGGAGAGAGTTGGACCGCGACAGCTTCCAGCCTCTGCTGAGGGCCTTCCACTCCCACGCTGACCGGATGGTTCAGGTCGCTGGCTTTGTGGCCGCGCTAGCCACCGACACCAAAAGCCTCGAGCGCGTGGAGAACTCGCGGGCATGTCTAAAACGGCTGAGGGACGCGGTGGCGCCCGTTTTGCAAGAGCTCAGAGGCGACTCTGTCCAGTGCTCGGGAGCGCTGCAGAAACTGCTGGATCTGCACCAGCGGTGGGCGGACGACACCGACCAGCTTCTGAACGCCTTCAGTGACATTATGGACACGAAAGCGTTCACAAGCCTGGCCGTGCAAGGAATGGAGGACAGCTTGCGTGGGTGCGATGTGGCACACAAATGCCAGGACCTCCAGCTGTTCGGTGAGCATGCAGGCCTTCTCGTGGGCCACATGAACCAGGTGATTCAGGCCGTGAGAAGGCACGTGGACAAAAGTGATGACCCCATTTACCGCAATGGACTTCTGGTGCTGGTCCGACAGGCCGAAGCCGCCGCAGCAGAGGTGACCGGATGTGTCACAGAGGTCTGCTCGGGCAGTGGCCACGATGACGATGCTTATGTAACATTTTCAGACCATCTCGCTTTGGCAATCAAAAACTTTGAAGTGTTACGTGAGGGCCTAGACGGTCTGAAACACCCAGACCTCCTCAGCCCTCTGAGGGAGGAAGCCCGTAATCCCATGAATTTATTACCAGTCCTCCCAAGCCTGGAACTGACACCATCAGTCCTGGACCCAAAGGAAAGCGAGCCTGAAGAAAGGTTTTCAGATCAAGACTGCAGGAGTATAGTTTCAACTGTGCAACCTGTTCCTGAGTTGGAATTTGTGGCAAACCCAGTTGACCAGAATTTTTCCACTGCAAGAGTTCAACACTTCCAACGATTTCGGCCCTCAGATACCAAGATAGTAAAAAGTTCTTTTGTTTTAGAGACCAGACCCCACAGCCCACCCCAAAAGCTTCCAAAAGAAGCTCTCGACCTCCTGCCTCTCCTGAGCGATGTTGTAAGCATGACCAAAGGAAGAGATGTCACAGCTCTGAATGTGGCTTGCTCTGGTGTTCTTGAGCTGTCCAACTGTTACACACAAGCTGCCAAAGAGGCCACTTTCATCATAGACAAGGACAACAGCGAAGAGGTGGACATCCTTCGGTCAGAGTTAGTGTCTCTTACTCCTCTGCTGGTCCAGACAGCTCAGGAGACAGCTATGAGTACAGGCATGACCATGGAGAGCATCTACAAACACAGCACACAGTTCTCCGACCTCATCCGGAACACCCGCAATATTCTTTTGCCCGTCGCAGGCACGTGGTACAGAGTCGTCTTTGGCATGTTTCAGAGCCACACCCCTAACGCCATGGAGAATCTAACACAGGAACTGACGGATGTCATGTGTTTGTCTGCAGACGTGGTGCAACTGATCACATCTCTAGAAAACACAGCCAGAGGAGAGGGTCATGAGAGCATTTCTGTTTTGCAAAGCAAATTGAACAAGGCACAGACAAACACCAAACAGGTTACCGACCTGACATCAAAACCAGCACTGACAGTGACTGACATAGAGGGTCCCTGCTTACTGTGGGCGCTATCCATGCAGGTTCTTCTGAACTCACTGGATAAGATTGTTGGCACAGCGGCATCTGCTAACACAGGTCAGTTCACAAAGCACCAGATGACCCTGAAGAAATGGCTAACGACAGTGTCTGAGAATTCACTCAGGATACAGGAGGCGGCTAGGTTGTCCTCCTTAATCTGCAGGGATCAGTATAGAGTAAAAACCCTGGGTGAACTTCAAGCTGAGGTAAAGATGCTGACCGACACCTACCTTCAAGCTGAGGAAAACCTCAGAACTGTCTGTGACTCTGGTATTCTTCTGTTTGCTAAGTCTGAACTCCTACAGAGACAGCTTCAAGCCAAAATGAAGATGCTGTCTGGCTTGCTAAGCAAAGTAAACAGGGATTATGTGCTACCCATTGAAAATGCAATCAGCCTGGCCTACTCTGCAGCTGCCAAGAATCAGGGTGACAGCAAAGTTCTGCAGGCTCAGGAACATTTTGAAAAAGCTGCAGAGTTGCTGTTGGAGAACGTCAAAGCTGCCACCGAGAGTGTGCAGGACTGCTTCAACTACATCAGAGACCCACGTGAACGCATCCAGCTCAGGTCCATCAACGACCACCTGTCCTTCCAAATGTCGGACATCATCAGCAGGATCAGGCTGATGGTGGAGACCCGGGCATGCAGCGAATCACTCAGCCTCGAAATACAGACTCAGTGTTGGGCTGCCAAAGCACACTACCTGGTGGAGCAGCTTTTCAAAGCCGATGGCGTCCTGGAGAGAGTCAAAGAGCAAGTCAAGTTCGGACTGCAGGGCAAGAAGCCAAGTGAAGCCCCAGGCACGTGGACGGCCACACCTTTGGCTCCCGTGGAAACAGTCCCCCCTACAAACACGGTGACAGACACAAAACAGAGCAGCGAGCCAAGGAATGCACGGACAGTTCCCCCGACCATAAACATCCCGACTTCACCCAAACAGGAACACAGAATGGTAAAACAGGATGGATGCTGCATGTCACAAATGAATAAGTTGCATTGTTGGAGCCTGGCATGACAATGTTCTTATTTTGGTCTTTTGCAAAAAGGACATCATGTGTATATGTCTGATGATTTCTGACAATAAGGCTAAGAAAGAGGCTACAGTATTTGTTTTCAGGCATTTTAACCAAGAAACAGAAATAGCTGTTTTCCAGTAGATTCCAACAGCCGTACGTGAAAACATGCTGCAGAAAGGAAGCAACAAGAACATTGGCTATGGTGCCCAGACAGTAACACAATTATCCTGTGTTTCAGAGACTGGTAATGACAGAAATTCCAGAAACACAAAAACACCAATATCTTTTGGTTTTAATAATATGCACTTTAAACTGAAATTAGATTAAGCCATAAGCCATAAAATTAGTCATAAGTGAATGATGTCTCAGACTGTTACAGACTACTGAAGCAGTTTGTGATGTTTTATAATGTACCCTACTGTAATTTTATAGTGTACCCTAATTTTATTTTGTATAGTGACCCCTAGGCCGTGGCACGCTGAAGGAGAGATATTGCCAGACAGTATGTTTGTGAGAATGTGTGGCCAGGTGTTGGTGTTGTGTGTACCTGTGGACCCAGGTGATGTTGTTGTGTGTACCTGTTCTCTTAGCAGAGTGGGAGGGGACCTTTGGTGAGCTCACATGGGCAGCCCTGCCTCACCTTCACCTGCCTGTACCTGAAGCGCGAGACCGAGAAGTGGGAGTCACGGGGGAACCACATAGTGCAGGCCACCAAAGACATCGCAGACAGAATCTACCACATGGCACAGTACCTGAAGAGGAAAGGACCCATACAGGTATGGCTCACTGACAATGCACATGATTTATTTTATTACTGTATATCTGAAATTTGATTGATACTTTTAATAACTGCACTTTTACTGAAATGCTGTTATTACGAGCAGTGTTGGGGTCGTTACTCAAAAAAAGGAATCCAAGTGCTAAAAAATGTAATGCATTACTTTACTTCTTTACTCCTTATGGAAAGTAACTCATTACATCACTTTGCATTACTCATCAACAGCCAGAGCAAAACACATAATTTCCTATTGCAATGAGCAAAATGTATTTATATATATATATATATATATATATATATAGAGAGAGAGAGAGAGAGAGAGAGAGAGAGAGAGAGAGAGAGAGAGAGAGAGAGAGAAGTGTATAAAGAAAAGTTTGAAGAGTGGGTTACCCTGCTATTCAATTAAAACTACAAAATGTTACTCTGCAGTCAGTTTATTATGCACTGCACTGCACACACATACAGATGAATGCACAGAAATTGAGTGAAAGAGACACTTGTGCAAGCAAGCCAACACACACAAACAGTTAAACACACACACACACACATATATGAACACACACGCACGTACAGACAAACACACAGATGAACACACACATACAGACGCAGATACACAGATTATCACACACAAAGATGAACACACACACAGATAAACACACACACAAAGAAAGACAGAAGAGACTGTCATGCCAGCAACACACACACCTTGAGGCCGAGGTCAAGCTCCTTGAGAGAGCGTCATATCTTGTGGATGAGCGTGTTCATGCGCTCACACTCCTGGAAACACACCAGGATGTACGGTGAGTGCTCTGCCTCAAAAGTCCAACATGTTGTACTCCTCCGGAAGCTTCTCCAGGATGTCATCCAGGATGGCTTTCACCTGAAGCACAACACTACCGTCATCACTACCGTCCTCACTACTGTCATAACTACTGTTATCACTGCTTTATCAATACTGTTATCACTACTGTCATAGCTACTGTTATCACTGCTTTATCAATACTGTTATCACTGCTTTATCAATACTGTTATCACTACTTTCATAACTACTGTTGTCACTGCTTTCTCACTACTTTAGCAATACTAATACTACTGTCATCACTACTGTTATCACTACTGTGTGCAGTGGTTAGAGCACCCCACCTGGGAATTTTTACATGGAGTCCCGTGCTCGAATCCAGCCTGCAGTCATTTTCAACCTTACCCCATATCCTTATCTCTAATCCTGGATTGGACGTCACGTGACTTTTGGCGTGTCAACAATGCCGCCATTTTGAACAGTGCTGCTTTCATCTGCAAGCCATAGACAATAGCAGCATCAGCCAAGGAAATTATCGCTGTAAGAGATCATTTCCACCAAACACTGTCCGTTTACCGTGCCTGTTTTCTGTCCGTATTCATTTACAATGCACGTACAATGCAAGGAGAAATTCGGCGTAAAATGAAAATTGGCATGTTAAAACATCATACTTAGTTGCTGAGGAGCACAATTTAGCTAGCCTGTTGCATTTAGAACTTCATTATTTTTTTACTGTTTTACCCAGAAGGCTAACAGTGGAAGTGCTAGGCGCCCATACTGGAAGCATGAAGATTATGCTATTTTTAAACCAAGAAAAACAGCTGGAACAAACTCCACACTCCATCGGTAGTATAACAAAGCCCCTGGCACTCAAAACGAGGCACTGAGAACTTTGTAAGTGTACACGTTGATTAAGAAAACTCTTAAATGCAGTAGTTTGCAGTTGTTTCTCACAGTCCAGACAAGCCGCTTTACATTTTTGTAGCAAAGGTGAGGGGAAGTGCCCCCGCCTGGTTTTGAACCCCAGTCTACAGGGTACCAAATGTGCACTTTGCCCACAACACCAGAGAGTCAAGCTTGTTGGTGTGGCAGTCAGAGCACACCCACAACTCTAGTGATGGTCACTCTATCACACACCGCCTTCCTCTTCGGGAGGCGCGCCCGTGCGCTTCAAACACTCAGGTGTCCCTCACGCATCCCCCACCATACTTCTCCCATCCAGGGTGCCCCACATACTGATGCTTAACCCATCACTGGGGTCCCTCACATCGGGCTCAACCTAACCTGGGGGTCCCTCATACCGCTCACACAATGTGTGCACCTCCGATGACCTCACAGCAAGCCATCCCACTTCTGACATTATTTGTAGCAAAGGGGAGGGGAAGTCAAACTGCCTGGCTTCGAACCCGGGTCTCCAGGGAACTAAACATGTGCTTTGACTACAACAGTAACAAGCCAGACTCCTTGGCGTTGTGGCAAAAGTGCGTGTTTGGTGCACCGGAGACCTGGGTTCAAGGCCAGGTAGGTAGATTTCTCCTCCCCTTTGCTACGATTTTAAATTGGATGAATGTGGGTAAAAGCAGAAGTGTGGGATGTAGGAGGGGTAGTGCAGTGGTAGCACTGGTGCTTCCCACCCTCAAGGTTGAAAGTTCAAATCCCAGCCTGTCTTCCTGTCTTTAATTAGTTTACCCTACCCTACCCTACCCTAACATTTGTTTGATCCAGCGTGTAGCTGCTGATGTATATTATAAAAAAATAACAAAACTAAGGGCTCATAAGTGAAATATATCTAACAACAAGATGTCTTCAGCCAGCAGGCAGACCAGTGGTTACCCGGCTCTGCTGAGCTCTCAAAGCTAAGCAGCTGTGGGGCTGGTCGCAGCTTGGATGGGAGACCTCCTAGTTGCTGCAGGGAAAGTGGGTGGTTTGCAGCAGGTAGGGGGCGCTCTTCTCTCTAGCTCAAAAATAATAAAAAATACACCATTCCCACCACAGTGATGGGATCCTGTGCTGTAGGAGATGTTGCTGCCTTACACATGGGTAGTTAGTGATTCCTTTGATGTGGCACGTGTTGGAGAATGAAAGACAGTTTCCTGGTGTCTGAGAACATTTGTCAGGTAACGCTTTTGTCAGTGTAACATTAATGGACAAAGTTATTTTTGTTAGATTCTCTGCAAAGTACAAACAAAAACATACAGCAATGTTTGTGGACTTTTACCACAGTAATTTCTTCACATTACTTCTGAGCCTAGAAAAATGAAGTCACCTGACCAATGTTCCACTACATTCATGTAAGTAAGTTACTTACTTTTAAAAGACAACAAACCACTAATACCACAACTTTAAAGTTAGTATGTTCTATGACACCAGCAAACTTTCCCTCAGTTTCAAATGAGTGCCACAGCAGAGGAATCATTTATTAATTTCCTAGTGGATGGCAGCAACATGTTCTACAGCACAGGATCCCGTCACTGTGCTGGGAGTGGTGTATTTTTTTTAATAATTTTTGAGCTAGAGAGAAGAGCACCCCCTACCTGCTGCAAATCTCCTACCCTCCCTGCAGCAACTAGGAGGTCTCCCATCCAAGCTTCGACCAGCCCCTCAGCTACTTAGCTTTGAGAGGTCAGCAAAGCGGGGTAACCACTGGTCTGCCTGCTGGCTGAAGACACCTTGTTGTTAGATATATTTCACTTATGAGCTCTTAGTGTTGGTATGTTTTAAAATATACATCAGCAGCTGCACGCATGGGGTGGGGTGGGGTGGGGTGGGGTAAACTAATTAAAGACAGAAAATTGAACAGGCTATTGAACAGGCTGGGATTTGAACTTGTAACCTGGAGGGTGGGGATCTCCTGTGCTACCACTGCACTATCCCTCCTGCCTTCTGCTCTTCTGCAGAAGATTTCTCCTCCCCTTTGCTACAATTTTGAATTGGATGAATGTGGGTAAAAGCAGAAGTGTGGAATGCAGGAGGGGTAGTGCAGTGGTAGCACTGGTGCTTCCCACCTTCAAGGTTGAAAGTTCAAATCCCAGCCTATTCAATAGCTCACTTCCTGTCTAACCTAACCTAACCTAACCTAACCGTTTGTTTGATCCAGCGTGCAGCTGCTGATGTATATTATGAAAATACCAACACTAAGGGCTCATAAGTGAAATATATCTAACAACAAGGTGTCTTCAGCCAGCAGGCAGACCAGTGGTTACCCTGCTCTGCTGAGCTCTCAAAGCTAAGCAGCTGTGGGGCTGGTCACAGCTTGGATGGGAGACCTCCTAGTTGCTGCAGGGAGGGTGGGTGGTGCAGCAGGTAGGGGGCGCTCTTCTCTCTAGCTCAAAAAAAAAAAAAAAATAAATACACTACTCCCAGCACAGTGATGGGATCCTGGGCTGGGAGATGTTGCTGCTTTACACACGGGCAGTTAGTCATTCCTCTGCTGTGGCATGTGTTGGAAAATGAGAGACAGTTTCCTGGTGTCCTAGAACATTTGTCAGGTTGCACAAAGTAAAAACAAACATCAATCAAAGGACACGAACTGATGTTGGTGGACTTTGACCACAGTAATTTCTTCACACTACTGTTCAACCTACAAAAATGAAGCCACTTACCTGACTAATGTTCTACTACATTCAACTTTAGTGGTTATAAAGTTTGTTACTTGTAAAAGACAACTACTAATACCTTACCATATTTGCTGGTGTCATAGAACATACTAGATTGAGCAGTCGTGGTAAAGTATTAGTAGTTGGTTGTCTAAAACACTGAATGTATATGAATAGTATGTTCTATGACACCAGCAAATATGGTATATAATATAAGGTGGTATTATTAGTCGGTTGTGTTTTACAAGTAACTAACTTTATAACCACTAAACTTGAATGTAGTAGAACATTAGTCAGGTAACTGGCTTCATTTTTGTAGGTTGAACAGTAGTGTGAAGAAATTACTGTGGTCAAAGTCCACCAACATCAGTTCGTGTCCTTTGGTTGATGTTTGTTTTTACTTTGTGCAACCTGACAAATGTTCTAGGACACCAGGAAACTGTCTCTCATTTTCCAACACATGCCACATCAGAGGAATGACTAACTGCCCGTGTGTAAAGCAGCAACATCTCCCAGCCCAGGATCCCATCACTGTGCTGGGAGTAGTGTATTTTTTTTTTGAGCTAGAGAGAAGAGCGCCCCCTACCTGCTGCACCACCCACCCTCCCTGCAGCAACTAGGAGGTCTCCCATCCAAGCTGTGACCAGCCCCACAGCTGCTTAGCTTTGAGAGCTCAGCAGAGCGGGGTAACCACTGGTCTGCCTGCTGGCTGAAGACACCATGTTGTTAGATATATTTCACTTATGAGCCCTTAGTGTTGGTATTTTCATAATAATATACATCAGCAGCTGCACCCTGGATCAAACGTTACGTTACGTTACGTTACGTTACGTTACGTTACGTTACGTTACGTTACGATAGGTTAGGTTAGGTTAGGTTAGGTTAGGTAATTAAAGACAGGAAGTGAGCTATTGAACAGGCTAGGATTTGAACTTTCAACCTTGAGGGTGGGGAGCACCAGTGCTACCACTGCACTATCCCTCCTGCATTCCAAACTTTGGCTTTTACCCACATTCATCCAATTTAAAATTGTAGCAAAGGGTAGGAGAAATCACCCTACCTGGCCTTGAACCCAGGTCTCCAGTGTACCAAACGCACACTTTGGCCACAACACCAAGGAGTCTGGCTTGTTACTGTAGTAGCTCTCTGCTGGTGCTAATATGAATGTGAAAAACACACAGCAGAGAACACAACCTTAACCCTGTAGCTATTGTGGGACAGGAACCTGCAACCATGTAAACCAGCACCAGTGTCACTGCACCACTTTCAGTGAGTTCACTCACTCCATTAGTCTTTATTCTATTGTTCTACCTGACACTAGCAACAGTGCAAAATTAGCCTATTGAACAAGCTGGGATTTGAACTTTCAACCTTGAAGGTGGAGACCCTCCAGTGCTACCACTGCACTATCCCTACTGCAGTCCATATTCTGGCTTTTCCCCTATTCGTTCATACTCTTTCCACTTCTATTAGTCACAATTATTTTTTTCTACCCGACACTAGCAACAAAGTACATAGTTGGAAGCAACTTGAAAATCATAACCAGGGCAGAAACCAACTCTTAGAGATTATGGTCTATATTTAACAAGGACTGCTCTCATTTCTACCATAATCTAATGTGAGACATAAACTAATGACCTTCTGATCAACATGTCAGCACTCTCCCCCTGGATCACCTCCCCACACTGAAGCTAAGCATGAGTTCAGTGCCTGAATCCAAGCACACGCGCACACACACACACATAAAGGGGAACAGGGCACACTAATTAACTGATTGATGAGTTGGTTGATCTTTAATCCAGCCAAAAGTAGCCTAAACCTCATGAAGCCTCTCTTAATCACATCATACTATCACGTCTTGCCTTTATTTTCTTCGGGACAAAGTATTTCTACTCTACTATGTGATGTGCAGTGTTGGGGTCGTTACTCAAAATAAGTAATCCATTACACATTACTCACTAGTGTTAAAAAAATTATACATTACTTTACTTCTTTACTCCTTACGGAAATTAACTTCTTACATTCATACATTACTTTGCGTTACTCAGCAACGGAGCAAAACACATAACTAATTCCTATTGCAATGAGCAAGATGTACGGCAGATCGTTCTTTCTTGCCCTTTAAAGAAAACTGGCTACACCAGTTGGTGAAAATCTGAAAAGCACTGCACAGGGTCATATCAGTATTGCACTGCTGGCAGGCTTAAGTGGTAAAAAAAAAAAAAACAAGCCAAAAGTCTAAAACAGGTTAACTTGATAACAGTACTCACTAAAACTAGAATGAAAGAAATATCATGCAGAGACTGGCATAGCTACAGTATAAATACCTTAACAAAGTAGACCATTCAAATAAAACGTGTTACTAAATAAAATAACTCTGGACATCTAGCCACATTAGATTATGTCAGGGTAAACACATTTTATTGGCGTGGTATAGTCTAGGGCATTGTGCAAGCGTGCACCTGAGAATTTTGGGGGAGGGTCAGGGAATCCGTCTCAGATATCTGTGGTCAGACAGTTCACTGGGGAAGTTTAGTAAACAGCAAATATGCACTATAAGTAACTGTAGTGTGATTAATGAACTTATAACAGTAACGTGTTACACTACTACGTTACCGACAAATGTAATGTGAGTACAGTAACGTGCTACTTAGTAAGGCGTTACACCCATCTCTGATTACGAGCCATTACTAACCATTATGCTTGCTTCTCTGGTCAAGTCAAACTAAAACTGAAGTATGTATTTTATGAGGTACAAACAGTAACAAGTATGTATTACATATAATGATAATATGTAATATGTACAATTCCTTGGTATCTGTTGTCATCACTATAAAACCATAGTGTTATATAATTTAGCATGGAGCTGGTCTCCAGTGGTTCTGCAGGCCATTTATTCTGCTTTCCCGCTCTTCTGTGCTCCAGAGCAAAGAGGCCTTTGTGTCCTCGGCCAAACACATAGTTTCAAGCTGCCAGTCCATCACACAGTTCCTGAGGGTTATTGCTGACCACTGTCTGGACAAGCATTGCACCGATGACCTCATCCTACTGGTGGAGCAAATACTGACGATCACCAACCAGCTGACCATCATTTCCAGGTAAGAGACGGCAGCTCATTGAGCAAGAGTAAAGATCCATGGAGTATCCATTGTGCAACTATTTGAACAGTGCCGCCAGGCGGTTAGGCTACATGACAGGATCCTGATGTTGGTTCATGATCGGGACAAGTTGCCTTTTGCTCTAGATTTAAATGTGTTGCCTAATTTTAAAGGGAAAAATGCCCAAACATTGGCGGTTTGCTGAGGTTGCCTAGTAACACTGCTCAAACAGTTGTCACCATAGCACACAGTAGCATCTGAAACAATGTGTCACTTGAATGTTCAAGTCAATGACTGTACAGTGTTTGGTCCAAGTGCATCATCAACAAACAGCAACAAGCCAATCAGTGTACACAGTTACACTGCATGTGACTGAAGGCATCATTAGTGATATCGTGTGTGATATGCGCTCTGCAGTGTGAACGCGCTCACCCCTGGCAGCAAGTCATCCGATGAGTCACTGGTGAAAAATGCCCAAAACCTGCTCCAGATAGTCCTGAAGGGTGTCCGAGCCGCTGAAACCGCCTGTATTAAGGTAAAAAAGAACTACGTAACTTCCTTTTACATCTGCAAATGAGGTATTCTGCAATAAAACGTTTGTTTTATGTTTAATGTCAATGTTTAACATTAGACATTAAGATGTTAAATATTTCTTCACATTCTTTGGACCTTGTCTCCATGTCTCTTTAAACCATAATAAGAGAAAAAAAGCAGACTAGACTTTTCCTAAGCTGCTCTCAAATATCCTGTCTGAACCCCCTCTAACTTGGCACACCTTTTGACGAAATCTGTCCGTTGGCCCAGTTGAGTGTGCCAACTGGAGACTCCTCTCTTGAAATCTGGCAGGGCCTACGGCAGCCGGAGCCCAACACGGACGCGGCCAGGGCCGCAGCCTTGTGCTTCCAGTGGAAAAAGAACCTCCTGCTCCACCGCGCCATGGAGATCGCCAGCCCAGACACGGACGACCTGGGCCTCCGCAGAACCTCCGCCCAGCCCGCCGAGCCCAGCCTGGCTCCCACGCTACACATGCTGGAAGCGCAGCGCAAGTGAAGTGAAAACAGCCGCAGCCTCGGCAGCCGGAGCTACCGGTGTACACACCAGGGATGGACATTCGCACCAACCACCAGCCAAATGCTAGTTATAATTTCAGACATTTGGCTGGTAGATTTCAGAAGCAAAATAGTAACTTACTGTTGAGTAGCTGGTGAATTAGACCATTTATTTGTCAGTGGCTGGTAAAAGTTGCCCTTTTGCTAATTTAATTTCCATCTCTGGTACACAGCGGCATGTGTCATATGTGTATGCCATACATGTCTATTGCTGAGTACTGAGACTGCTCTCCACACTATGCATCATGTATGTATGTATGTGTGTATGTGTGTATGTATGTATGTATGTATGCCACACATGACTATTGCTAGTTTTACCACTGGTGTACTGTACACAAAGTACTGCAGTCACTTATACAGTGTGTATGTGAATATATGCCATACATGTCTATTGCTAGTTTGCTACTGATGTACACACAGTACTGAGACTGCTTGCCTCGCAGTGCATCATATACGTATGTATGTATGTATGTATGTATGTATGTATGTATGCATGTATGTACGTCACAGGACTATTTCTAGTTTTACTACTGGTGTACTGTACACAAAGTCCTGCAGTCGCTCATCATACAGTGTATCATATGTGCATATATGCCCCACATATCTATTGTATTGTATTGGTCTGGATCTCCAAAAGTGGTGTACTTGTTTTAGCATTTCTGTATTTCCTAAAATTGCTGTACACTTGATGATTAAATAGTAAATATATTTCTTCACCTGCAAATGTAAACTTTTAAAAACTACATATGTTCATAAATAATAAAGTCCAACTGCTAAGTTTTACACCGTATCAGAAGCCATATAGATTTTTCTTTATTTAAGACAATGGATAAAAAATAAAAAAGGCAATGAACAGCCACACACAACTCGCTTGGAGTGTTTTCTCTGAATGCACCTGTTAGCAGTAACAAAATGACATCAACTACTTGGACAAGGTTCCTGGAAAGCACTGCATTTATGATAGAAAAAAAGCTTTTTAAAAAGTCAATCATACTGCTTAGCATACAGTATTTAACATGAAAAAAAAAACAGAAATGATATTTATCAACAAAACCGGAAATGCCACTAATATAGCACCTTACCTTACAGCAACACAAGTTAACAAGTGTCCTTCATTTTTTGTTAACTTCCATCTCATTCATACTGTAAATAAAAGGAAACGCGTATGCCAAACACCACACACAGGGTTGAAGGAGTAGCTGGCTCTGATGATATAGTCATAGCATCGGAATATGAAGCTTATCAGTATTTTATGATTTCATCTTTAAAAATCTGTCACTATGTTTATGTAAAACAACTTTTTCCCACACTGTCATAAATGATTTAAACAATAACACCTAACTTACGGTACGTTTTTTAGTAAAAGTAATCCTTTATTGTTTACCCTTTTGTTTTATTATTAGAGCTGTATATAAACAAAGTCTGACCGTCCCTCCTTTCCATATATAGTCAATGACGCAATACATCCCAACAATGACGACCTTCGCCATGAAGTAGAAAGCTGTTCAGGGACAGCTTTGCAGCAACAGAATGACATACAGTGCCACATTTTAAACGGTACACTAGCATACACAATACTAGTAAAGGCCTAGATGTTTTCAAATGTGATCCTGCACAATCTATTTTTTTCTAACTAACTCCACGGCTGACTGCGTACTACAGTCAACAAATCAAACTAGCAGAAACTCTTTTTATGTACACCTACCTCAGGAGAGGTACAATCCTTTCTTTTACTGCTATATTGTGTGCAAAATCATAAGCATCCACGACTGAAATGAAATTTAGATTTTCAACATTTGTAGTATTTTTAAAAGTGAGACTGAATGCCATTCTGTCATGACAAAAACGTCAGTGACAATCATCACAAACACAAGATTGGTAGAAGTTTTAACAAATCAAACTGATAGTGTTCCCCCTGAAACTTGTGACACAGGAGAAAGATCATAATATGATGAATATGTACAATACAAAATAAATAAATATTTCAGTTTAAAAAGAGATACATCTACGAGTGCAGTGTGTGTGAGAGGGAGGGGTCAGGGCCGAACAGCGTTCTGAAAACGTACAGTATGTACAGAGTTTAACGTGACCACCAGAGGGCAGAGTGGAGCCTCAGCAAGCCTCACTGACAAAAGGGTGAAGCAGTGGGGTCAAAAGTCTTAAAAACGTCCTTTAGTGGTCTGTCCACCTCCTTCCCTTCCTCTTCCTCCTCCTCCTCCTCCTCCTCCTCCTCTTCCTCCTCTGGCTGCTGCTGATGAAGCTCCTCTTCTTCCTCCTCTTCCTCCATCCTCTCCTCCTCTTCCTCCGCCTCCTCCTCTTCCTCCTCATGCTGCTGCTGCGGTTGCTGCTCTCCGTACTCCTCCTCGTCCATCTCTTCCTCCCTGTCCTCCACCTCCTCCTCTCCCTCCTCCTCCCTCTCCTCCTCCACCTCTTCCTCCTCCTCCTCCTCCTCCTCCTCGTCCTGGGCGCCCTCTGCGGTCAGGCTGGGGGGCTTGGCCTGCCGGGGGTCCACGTAGGGCGGGCGGATGAGTCCGGCGAGGGCCTGGATGGGGAGGTTGTGGACAGCGGGGGCAGGGGTGGTGGGGCTGGAGACGGTGGCCGTGGCGAAGGCGGCCATGCCTGCCCCGACGGGCGAGGAGCTGCCGGGGGGGCTGTCGCAGGTGTCCCCCTCCGTCTCCGACAGGTGCGGGGGCGAGAGCTGGGGCGGGGGCGGGCTGCCGCTGCTGCGTCTCTGCAGCCGCTTGAGGATGCCCAACTTCCTGGACGGCCTGGACGGCGAATCCTTGGCTGGCTTCGAGGGCTGCGAGGCGGAACCGCGGGTGTCGTACAGGCCGATGCCCCCCAGGGCGTAGGCGGGCAGCTTTTCGGGCTCTGCCCCGAGGGCGGGAGGGGTGGTGGCGGGAGGGGAGCTGGAGCTTCCCGCCGAGCCTCTCAGGAGCCGGGGGTCCAGGACCGCACCCCCTGCCGGCGCCCCGTCCTTCTGTGAGGGCGGCTTCGCCGAGTCCAGGCTGGTGGAGCGGCCTATGCGGGGGTCCTTGTGAGTGCGGGGGTCCAGCGGCTTCTCCCCGCCCGCTTTGCCATCCGGGCCCGACCCCAGCCTGGGGCCACAGCCACCGGGCCGGACCACCCCCTCCTTCAGACGGGCGGCCGCCATCCGGGGGTCGGGGGGCGCGGAGGAGGTCGGGGAGGAGATGTGGGGCTCGGGGGCGTTGCCCAGCGTGCGGTGCAACTGCGCGTCGGCGATGAGCGGGGGCAGGGGCAGGTTGATGGAGTGCTCCTGCCGGGGCACCAGGAGCGGGATGAGGTCCTCGGGCGCCCACACCACGCTCTGGGCGAAGGCCGGCCGCTGCAGCAGGATGTCCACGCGGATGTGGCTGAACTGCTTGAGCTGGCAGCGCGGGTCCCGCAGCGTGGCCGTGGCGCTGGGCTCCAGGGGGATGAGCGCAGCCCGCTCGCGTAGCTGCCTCTCGCCCTCCTCCTCGTCGTCCCCTCTGCCCGACGCCTTGCGGCTGGGGTGACGGTGGCCATCCACCTTGGACGCCCCCGCCGACTCGGGCGCTTTCAGCTTGCGCGGGTCCCTCGAGAGTCGCGGGTCCTGCACATGCTCCGAGTCCGACTTGCGGGGGTCGGTGCTGGGGCGGTGGCGCGGGTCCGGTTTGACCCGCGGGTCGCTCGGGGGCCCTTTCTGCAGCCGGGGGTCCTGGGGCGGTTTGGGCTGGGCCTGTGCCTGGGCCTGCTGGCTCTTCAGCATCTCGTTCTGCTTCTTCAGGGACTTCAGAATGGATGACACGCTTCCGCCACCGTCCTCCTCCTCGTCACTCGAGTACCAGTTCGTCGGCGGCGGTGCCTCTTCTGAAAGAGGGAGTTTAGAGTTCAGAGGAAGGACCACGGCAATCAGCAGTTCTACTCATAAGTAGGGATGGGAATCGAACACAGGCTCTTGTTGAGAATCGTTTCCCTGTTTCAATTCCTTGGAATCATTTGCCAGTTTTGCAAACAATTCCCTTATCGATTCCAGCGGGCATGCCACTGAATAATTTATGTTGTATTTATTATTTCTTACAGAAGAATATTTATTTTATTGTTATTATTATCTAGACTGTGGGCCTCTTTTGACTTCACTGTTGGGTTTGTAAGGTCATGTTACTTCTAAACTGAACAAAGTTGATGCTAATCAACATGTTTGTTCTCCTTTTTTTCCAAATCGATAAGAGAATCAATAAAGAACCGAATCGTTAAGCAGAATCGAAAATAGAACCGGAATCGTAAAAATCTTATCAATTCTCATCCCTACTACTAAGTCATCCCTGACATGAGCAGTCTTTAATGTGGGGCGATGTCAAACACAGAGGTTTTAAGCAGATTTTAGGTGCATGGTTTTGTGACAAACCGAGGTAGGTTAACACAGAGTAAATGGCAAAGCTCTTAATGACAGAGCCCTCAGCCTTTATTATTCTCCCAGCAAAACAACGCTATAGGACTCTTCTGTTAGGAGATTTACTCCCACCCCCTTGCCTACGAGGTCCATACCACAGCCATACACCTGAAAACAGGGCAGAGGTCTAAAATCACCTAACCAGGTCTAAAACCATCTACAGGACAGTTCTAGTCAGTGTCCACAAGAGGGCAGCATATGTAAAACAGAACCCAACCAGCAACACACTTGGTGGGCGTGTTAAAGGGCATGTAAAAAGGACTAAAATAAAATAAATACATTGAAATTAAGCAGCCCAATGAGCCCATATATAACAAGCTTCTCCAACATGACAATTATACCCTAATCTCTGTGTTTATGTTTTTCTGTATGACTCGTATGTACAGTATGTAAGTTATAGTTTGTGTGTTTACATATGACCTGTATGTATGTAATGGTTTGTGTGTGTGTGTGTCATATTGCAATTGTCTATGTCTTCTATAATTGCACCCTGATTGTGTTAATGAAGTGGTGATAACGTACCTCTGTCCTTGCTGTCAGACCCAGACCCTGGCCCCTCTGGCCTCTGTGTCTCTGCCTGCTGCTGCTGCTGCTGCTGCTGCTGCTGCTGTTGCTGCTTCTGCTGTTGCTGCTGTTGGAACTGCTGCTGCTGTTGCTGCAGCTGCTGAAACTGCTGTTGCTGCTGCTGCTGCTGCTGGGTGAGATGCATGAACAGGGCCTTCTGCACGGCCGGCAGGAACTGCATGGCTGCCTGTGCGTCAGGACCACCCTGGTGCTGGCCTGCGTGCCCATCGTCTGCACAGGGGTCAGGCAGGGGTCAGGGGAGATAGAAAGAGAGAGACAGAGAGAAGAGAGAGAGAGAGAGAGAGAGAGAGAGAGAGAGAGAGAGAGAGAGAGAGAGAGAGAGAGAGAGAGAGAAAGAGAGAGAAACAGAGAGAAACAGAGAAACAGAGAGAAAGAGAGAGAAAGAGAGACAGAAACAGATAGAGAAAGAGAGAGAGAAAGAGAGAGAGACAGAGAGAAACAGAGAGAAAGAGAGAGAGACAGAGAGAAAGAGAGAGAGAGAGAAAGAGAGAGAGAGACAGACAGAAAGAGAGAGAAAGAGAGACAGAAACAGATAGAGAAAGAGAGAGAGAAAGAGAGAGAGACAGAGAGAAACAGAGAGAAAGAGAGAGAGACAGAGAGAAAGAGAGAGAGAGAAAGAGAGAGAGAGACAGACAGAAATAGAGAGAGAGTGAGAGAGAGAGAGAGAGATTACATTAAAGTACAAATCAAAGCAAAGTAACAGAACCTTTTTAACAGGGGAGACGAAGATTCTAGGAATATTCTTCTGACACGTAAAGGGCTTCATGCTGAAGTTAATCTGACATTATAATAAAACCTTTGTACGGGCAAGATGTAGTAGATTCTAGGAACGTTCTTCTTTTTGCTAATGTTATTCTGACACTGAGCAGGAGTACTAAGACATGAGACATGAGACATGAGGATCCGCGGGGCAGCCTACCTCCAGGTCCTGCGTTCTGGTTCCCAAAGAACGTGCTGAAGAACTCGGCCGGGTTCTGGCCCAGCGCGGGGAAGGGCATGTTCTGGGGCATGGGCATGTCACACATCGGGGGGAAAGGGGGCCCCCCTGGCGGCATCATCATGTTCGCGGGGAAGGGGGGCGGGGGCTGGTTGGGAGGTGCGCCGGGGGGCATGGGAGGGCCCTGGCCGAACCCGGGGGGAGGCTGCTGCTGCTGGCCTGGGGGGTTGGGTGGCGCACCTGGAATCCCGTGCGGGAGGGGGGGCGGAGGCCCCCCCATGGAGCCTGGTGACCCCGGCTGAGGGGGGAGCGGGGGGTTGGCGCCGGGTGGCATCATGCCAGCCTGGCCCTCCTCACCACTGAACTGGGTTCCGTTCGGGGAGTAGTTGTTGTTGAAACCAGGTTGGTTGCTACGAGGAGTTAGCAAGGAAGGAACAAAACAATCAATGACAGAAATGTTAAGACCGTTTCTAAAGCCAATTTGAAAAGGAAATACTGTATGCTTCAAAAGGCATTCAATAGTAAATTACTATTTAGTGTCTAAAATTTACCAGCCACTTTCATATTTTACCAGCAGCTGGTGTGAATTTCCATCCCTGGTGGGTTCCTGTGATGTGTAATATGACAGAGTATATGTGTGGAGTATATGTGTGGGTTCCTAAGATGTGTAATGTGTGGAGTATATGTGTGGGTTCCTGTGATGTGTGGAGTATATGAGGGGGTTTCTGTGATGTGTAATGTGTGGAGTATATGAGGGGGTTCCTGTGATGTGTAATGTGTGGAGTATATGAGGGGGTTCCTGTGATGTGTGGAGTATATGAGGGGGTTTCTGTGATGTGTAATGTGTGGAGTATATGAGGGGGTTCCTGTGATGTGTAATGTGTGGAGTATATGAGGGGGTTCCTGTGATGTGTGGAGTATATGTGGGGGTTCCTGTGATGTGTGGAGTATATGAGGGGGTTCCTGTGATGTGTAATGTGTGGAGTATATGAGGGGGTTCCTGTGATGTGTAATGTGTGGAGTATATGTGTGGGTTCCTGTGATGTGTAATGAGGGGGAGTATATGTGTGGGTTCCTGTGATGTGTAATGGGAGGGATTATAGTGAAGTGCCCTTGAGCAAGGCATCTAATCCCATATTGCTGCAGAGACTGTAGGCAGGGACTGTAGCCTGTGCCCTGTAAAATAACTCTAAGTCGCTCTGGATAACAGCTTCAGCTAAAGGCCTGGATATACTCGCCTCGCGCAGTGGTGCGCGCGCAAAAGTGACGTTAAAATGACGTCAGTGCACATCTGGCGCGGCGTTCTCAAGCGCATAGTTGCCGTGTCTGCACCTCTGATTTTTTGTAACTTGCACGCGGCAGCCCCATTGAAAACAATAGGCAATGGCTAGTCTGGTTTCAGCTAACTTTAGCTTAGTAACTACCAGCCTAAACATGTATTTGACACCTCTGACGAGGAGAAGATTGCCGTGTGTGTCGAATGAAGTATATATGGGCGTGCGGCGCTGTGACGTCACTTTTGCGCGCGTACTTCTGTATGCGGCGAGTATACACCTAGCTTTAGTGTAATGTAATGTAATGTAATGCTATCTCTGGCTAACCCAGTGTCTCTGTCTGAGCTGAAGGGTTACCTGAGGCCGATCTTCTGGGCCAGGTCTATGGTGGGCTGCACTTTAATCTCGAAGAGGGAGGGGATCTTCTTGCCCCCCGGGGGGCTGCGGGAGGCGGGCGTGGGCAGCAGGCCTACCCCGGGGGGCGGTTTGGGCAGGGGGGTGATGCCCTGCTTACGCAGGTCCTCCAGCTCAAGCTCGTCCTCGTCAGCATTCTCCTCCTCCGCCGTCACGATCTGCAGCACGCGCAGACAACAACGTCAGCGACAACAACTATGTGAAAGACTAAGCTGGTCAGTGATTATATATATATACAGTATATATATATATATATACAGTACTGTGCAAAAGTCTTAGGCAGGTGTGAAAAAATGCTGTCAACTAGGAATGCCTTCAAAAATGTAAGTGTTAATCATTTATGTTCATCAATTGACAAAATGCAGTGACTAAACAAAAGAGAAACCTAAATCAAATCAATATTGGTGTGACCACCCTTTGCCTTTAAAAGAGGATATTTTTTTCTAGGTATACTTGCATAGAGTTTTTGAAGGAACTTGGCTGGTAGCTTGGTTGATCATACACCTAATAGATTATTATTTATATTTATTTAATATGGACTAGCAACCCATCAAGAGATTTACTGTATGTATTATTGAATTATTATGGCATTTGAATCAATATGTATATGTTACAGTATAGTCATCATAAATTACAATACTGTTCTGATTAACTTTTCTTGAGCATGTACAGAGACATAGCATGCATATACACAGTATTAATGAAAAAAAAATCCTCCACGGTCAATCCTGAGTGTGTTGTGATTTGTGTGTGTTTGTCTGAGTGGCAGCCTACCTTATCTAGGATCTCCTGAGTCACCTCGTTTAGAGCATCATGGGAGAACTTGCAGCTGTCTCCCTGGTAGCACTTGGCCCCCGTGTGGAAGAACTTGCAAGGGTACTCCTGTGCAAACGGGGTCAAGGTCTACATCCAGGTGGTAAAAACTAGACATCTGTATCACACTGTCTAAATATATATTACGACACTTACACGAAGACAAATATGGTACAGGCTGACCATACTGTGAGGTGTAGTTTTTAAATAAGTACATTTCTGGCTGCACAACTTCGAGGTCTGCGGCGGCAGATGTGAAAAGGATATTGTGCATGTAGATGCAGTTGTCGCCTTTGCTGCAGAAACCCTGCAGGTAGAACTTGCATAGCTCCTTCTTCTTATCCGGAACAACGTTCTCGTGATCAAACTTGCACTGGTCGCCCTAAGGGAGATGAACAAGCAGAGGCCAAGGTGAAAAAAAGGGCCGAGTTATTATTAGTCACTGGCAATGAGAATGTCACACATCCAAAAAAAGACTGAAGAAAAAAAAGTCACTACTCATTCATTTGAAAGAGCTAGAGAGGATGACTTAATTTGAGACCTTATATAAAACACCGACTATAGTACCTTGATTCATAAAAAAATATTCTCAAACATATGGTTTCTTAAGGCAGTTCATGACGAGAACATGCTTTATTAATCAGCTCAGTACAAAAATACAGAAAAACGTGGAATCATCATCAGCCAACAAAAAATCCATAAATAAGTCTTAAATATCCTCTGTGACTTACTTTAATACAGCGACCCTCCAGGAAGTATTTACAGATGTATCGGCCGTTGTGTTCAACCGTGTGCTGGTTGATGAACTCCTGGGTCATGATCGGCCGCTTCTTCTGGAAGCCTGGAGCACTCTTCCCTTCCTGGAATATTAACATCGCTGCTCTTTGTTTTTGCTGAAACATTTTATATCTTGTTGACAGACAACCAATACAACCAATCTGAGACCTTTGTGCACACACTACATTATTAAAGGTGTACTCCCATCGTGTTTTCATTCATTTTGTGGTGGTCTCTAGTATTAATGAATGCCCTGTGAGCCGGTTTTGGTGAAAAAATGCTTTAGTGCTTCTGTTTAAGGCTGTTCTAGTTTGGTGGAGGAGATGGAGCAGGGAGAATGACAGGTTCTCGGCTATGCTAGTCACAGGCTACAATCATTCGAAGCCCATTCGGTCATAGCGAACCAAACAGAAGATCTAAACGTTCTACACAAACACACATACTTACCTATACTTCGCTAAGTGAATGTGTGCTGCAACGAGACTTCTCCAGTAATCACAATTGTGGCATAGCTTTTTCTAAATAACAAACCTACGTCACTTTCTTGGCCTTTTTCTTACTCACTCGTTTTTCCGCTTATTTTCTTTCACTGACTAATGGAGGCAATCGGGTTAGAAGAATATTTTCACGTGCAGCATGCATACACAACTCGGAGTGACCTGTCGTATTTCCAAAGAGCGAGTACTAAACGGTTTCTCATGGAAGTACTCCTTTAAACTACATTATTAAGTAAGGCTACTTTCAAATAAAGTGCAGATTTCTAATAGATTGAAGGAATATGAAGGAAAACAATGAATCTAAACAATGAGTCAAGTCTGTACCTCGGAGCCGACAGAAGACTGCCTGGCTGTTTTCGGGCCCTCGGTCGCTGGGTCAGCCCCTCGGCCCTTCCCTCTGCCCCAGTTCTTGCCCTTCTGCTTTTTGCCCTTGGGCATCGCGCCACGGCCCCTGCCCATGCTGCCTCGCCCACGCCCCCTCTGGCCGCCATCTGCAAACACACGTGAAAGCCATTACTGAGGGCGGCCCAGGTACATGCATCTCTACAACAACAATCAATGAACACCTGACTGTGGAGAAGCAGTACTGTAGTAACATAAGGGACGGTAAAAATCACAACTTAAAGTAAAAAGTAATATAAAAAAAAAAAAAATTATCAACCAAAATAAAAATTATATGTGTCTTTTGAAATGCCGGTTCTATGCTATGTCTATGTCTGTTATAAAACAAGATTATTTATCGAAGCATTATGCCCACTGTAGCACAGAATTCATTTTTTATGGTACTGAATGCTAAATAAAATATCTATCTAATCTAAAGGCCCAAAACAGGGATGCGACTAGAAACTGTGGACCCCCTGAAAGAAAATAATTTGAAATAATAATAATAGTAATAATAGTAATAATAAAAAACAAAAAATAATAATAATACAAGAGCTCTGGGCCCCCTGACTCATCCTGACCTACCCCCCCCTTAGGGGCACCCCTGGCCCCAACCATGCTGGACACTGCTTCTTACACTGCTGCCGCTGGAGGCCCTTCATGCCCTGCCTCTTGCCCGCCTCCTTGGGGCCCCCCTTGCCCTGGCCTGGCGACCCGGGGCCCTTGCCGTGCCGGTACTGGCCCATGTCCTCGGAGAAGTCGTCCTCCTCCTCGTAGTCGCTGTAGTCGCTGCTCTTATGCTGAGCTGCCCGCTGCGCCTTCCCATGCCCCCCGCCGGTCTCACGCCCATGCTAAACACACAACGGACATCAGAAATTCAGAATGTTTTTTTTGCTTACAAATACTAATTAAAATGTATAATTCCAGATCTTTTTTTTCTTACAAGGATACAGGGATATTTATTGTCACATGCATGGACATACTGGGGAGACTAGGAGATACAGTGAACATTCTCATTGTTACTCGGTTCTTCTACACAGGGTCATAAAGGCAGTAAGAAGCACAGTAAGCTGTTGAGAAGACTGTCAGTGCATTCATAGCTCCACAAACTCCACAGTTATGTATATGTAATATGTTGTTTACTGTCGTTGTTTATCATCTGTTTGTAATGTGTGGGGCATTATGGGTGGCAGCAAATGAGTCCTAGACAAATTTCCCTTTGGGACAATAAAATGTATCTCATCCCATCATATCAACCACTATGTCTTCTAAAAGTATACCTTATGAAGTATATCTCATCCTATCATATCAACCACTATGTCTTATAAAAGTATATCTTATGAAGTATATCTCATCCTATCATATCAACACGGTTATTGCAAGTCACCTAAGAGGCCTGCTGGCAGGCCGGATGACTGACCTGTGAGAACTGGCTGACTGACCTGTGAGAACTGGATGACTGACCTGTGAGAACTGGATGACTGACCTGTGAGAACTGGATGACTGACCTGTGAGAGCTGGCTGACTGACCTGTGAGAACTGGCTGTCGTAGTCACGGTAGGCCCCCTGGCTCTTCTTGCTCCGGCGTCTCTCGGGGCGTTCATACTCCGAGTCGTAGCTGTCGGAACTGGAACTGCTGGAGGGGGAGTGGTGCTGGAGGTGGAGAGGGAGGGGGGTAGGAGGGGTGGAGGTGGTGGGGATGGAGAGGACAGGATATCGTGAGGAGCCCCGTTACCCCAGCTGTCACCATGACTATAAATCTAACTGCCACCCTCTCTGTGCAGTTGTTCCTGCCAGTATGACACTCCAAAATTACAAAATACAATTTCCGTACAGTATACGGAAAAAAAAAGTTACTGACTGACCACAGCTGAAAAATATCCGATGAAGTTTTGGGTTTCATCTAGTCCCAAGTAATTTTCCAATAACTTAAGGAATTAAATTATTAAATAGTAATAAGTTCTAACTGCAAATTTCACAGGAGAGTACTATTACATTACATTGCACTTAGCTGTAAACTCTTATCCAGTGCGACTTACAGTTATTTAGGTACAGGGTACAGTCCCTGGAGCAATGTGGGGGTAGGTGCCTTGCTTAAGGGCACTTCAGACATGGATGAGGGTGCAGGAGAGCACTGGTAATTTCCCCCACCGCATTCATCTTACTGGTACGGGATTCGAACTTGTGACCATCTGATCCCAAGATCAACTCCCTAACTATTAGGCCACAGCTGTCCATTATTATTACTGTGAGGTTATGATGCTATTATAAACCTACCTTCTGTCTTTCGCGCCTCCTTTTCTTAGACCTCCTCTGAGATCGCTCTCTCGACCTGTGGTGCCTCTTGCCAGAGTGCCGGTGGGTTTTGTCCTCCTTCTCCTTGTCTCTGTCTTTCTCCTTTTCTTTCTCTCTCTCTTTCTCTCCGTGCTCCTCCTTAGCTGCCTTTCCTTCCTCTTCAATGCTGATTCCTTCGTCATCGATTTCGCCATCTTCCAATTCACCATCCTCCCTTCAGCGGATTATTAAGACATACTTATGAGTCACACAGACAGACAATAAAGCAAGCAACATAACTCCCAGAGACTCTTTGGATACTATTTAGATACATTACACTTAGCAGATGCTTTTGTTCTAAGCGACTTACAAAAAGAGGACATAAACAAGCTATGGATATGCGGAAGAACACAGAGTAAACCAAGGCATGACAATATTAGTGCAGCCAGGGTACAGGACAGTGTTGGTCATTTGAGGTTGGTTTGGTTAGGAAAGGACAACTGTTACATACAACTATAACTACTAGACACAACTATTACTTGGATGCAAGTTGCTGTGGTAAACTACAGAAATGTAGTCACTGTAGTATTAATCTCCTATTACTACTGATTTACTAATCCAAAACTCAATGCTCCATGCATTACAGTTCTTATAAAAACTATTTGACAGCTCAAATGTGTGAATGTATGTATGTTGTCAGGCCTGGGTAGCATGACCGTGTAATGTTGGCCATCACTATCCCTTGCTGGATAGGAATATATATGTAAATATTCAAGCCAGTATAGGGGTATATACAAGTGTTTACAAATCATTCTGATCAACACAATATTCTGAGTTCACAGTAAGTATAAAATGCGCACAGGAAATGCAAATATAACTGTCAGCATCATGTGAGTAGGACAGTTGATGGTTTTTACAACAACCTTTAGGTTCTTAAAACTATATTGACACCTAGTGGAAATGAATTAATTTGTTCTTAACATCAAAATCATATTCTGAACTTGGGAAAGTAAATTACAGACAGGATGGCTAATCCACGTTAGACAAACTAGAGCCTAAAGAATGTAACTACCGTGTCCAAATCTTTTTATTTTAGTGAACACTACTAAGGAAAACTATTTACAGGGAAACGCTTCTTGTGACAGGACTAAGAACGGCTTATGACAACTCACTACTTGGCACAGTCCTACTTATGTGGGGAACCAGCATGCTTCAGCACTCCAACAAATCAAGTTCAGTTTGACTTTTGCGGCGTGGTGGTCTACTGTGGAGACTTTTGGTGAGATTTTTTTCTAGTTCATGGCTAACTGTCACTATCGGTCAAAACTCAGTGGGGGAGGGGGGCTAGGGTCAGCCATGGGGACACTTGAGAATTTTGTGGATTGCCACTGTTGGTTGGTGGTTTTTTTCTGACGTCCAACAACTCACACTGACTGTGTGGAGGGGGAGGAGGGGTGTTGGACCAGCAGAAGTGACTGCACACGCATGACAACATGGACAGAAGCATTTGGGAGGACTGGGGGAGGGACGTGAGGGTGGGTTATGGGGCCTGGACCATGGACCAATAGCTGAACAGAGGATATGACCTGAACTTTGAAACAGCTAAGTCAACATGATTCTCTTGGTCCCTACAGACCACTGCCACGGCATGATGTCCTCTTCAGACTGGGTGGCTGGTAAGAACACCAGAGACTGCAGTGGCCTTTGATACTGCTAATGTATGGGCGCTACTGTACTCAATAGTGACAAAGGCTTGTTCACTCCCATCTGCATAAACAGCACATGTCTCTCAGCACAGCTATGCAAAACAAATGGCAAAAATCACACATCAGTCACGAGGTACTGGCATGCATACTTGATCTCTGCAAACAAGGTAGAGGTGATGGCATGTATGAAGTAAACAAGTTAAAGGGGTTTAAAAACAAGAGTGAAAAAGAAAATGTAAGTCCTATTTTGATTTTAAAAATGTGTTCGAAGAGAAATGTTAGCTTTGTTGAGAAAAGGCCTCTTTCATGAACATCATCATTCAACTGTTAGTCCCCTCTTGTAAATATCCTACTAATTGACAGCTAATCAATTTGGCATAATCACTCTGCCAACTATTTTGAACATCTCTCATAAAGGTTGAAATGTGTATCTCTTTGCTTCAGTGACCTCTGCCCTAGTTTAACATGTCAAGAGTAATGGCACACAGGCGACTACACCCAGCCATGCAAAGTCCAGTCATGGGATTCTTCTGTTCGCTGAGCAGAGCATCAACAGTGGGCTGCTCTGTCCTGGAACAACTCTCGCGAGCGACCAGAGGGGTGTGCCAGAACATTTGGACGGGCGGGGCCATAGCTACGTCACCACAGCATAAATATTCAAATGCCTTAAAGACAACAAGCCAGTTTAATGCCTGAGTGGTATTTTTCTTTTTCTTTTTTAAAGGCTGTTACAAATAAAATGTGAACTTTTAGGTAACACTACCTTGATACGGATTATCTTCATTACAACAATAAATTTAACTGGACCTTTTTAAAGGCACTTTAAAAATACTGTTGACAGAAATATTCACATGTAAAGGGCGTTGTTGTGAAGGAACTGCCCTTATCTTCTGTCGAAGGGAAACTGCAAATTCTCTATCGCTACCACTGCAGCATTAGCAAAATAAATGGCATGCACGAGAAGATGGTTATTAAACGGAGAGGGAAAGGCCTGTTCTCACCAAAACCCACAAAACGGCGCAATTGTCCTTTACGCTAGATGCTCGAGATTAGGAAAAGAATAACAGTTACTTAGGACGTACAAATGAACCTGTACAGAAGAATGTTCAGATAAGAATGTTACTCGACCTTTCATCCCCTGCCAGTTCAGAGTCTGTCATGTTTTTGTCAAGAACGGGGGTAGGGGGACTGGAGACAAGGCTAACAGAAGCCATGATGGTTGGAAACGGAAATGCCCTTCTCCGCAACAAGAGTGAGTTGCATTCAGTCACTCAAAGGAGACGTTGGCTCGTGAGAGATGATGAAGGATTGTTATAGTCTGAAAAAACTCACGGTTACACGTCTCAACAATGAGACAGTAAACAGACATTATCCTCTCATTTCAATGCTGATGTTTTTACGCTGTGAACACAGCTTTGATACCCCATCTCTGTTAATATCCCGTCGGATGACTGCTGTCTTGGTGAAATATTGGAGACGGAGGGTGAAACAAACAGAAATTTAATCATTTTCGATGTGCTCAATGTCTTCTCTAGATATGGCGCCCGACAGACACTCGCAAAATGGCTGCGAGTAAGCGTACAAGACGCTTAAGCCCTCCTGGTGCAAGCAGTGACCTATCAGATTCAACTAGCGACAAGCCAGTAAACGAAAGCAAACCGTTTGATTGGGCAATATTCCAGACCTCGCCCGCATTTCACAAATAGTCCTAATTCTGTTGGTGTGTAAGCTTGTCGATCATTTCACATAATTCTAGAAAGAAGTCAAGGTTGAAAGACGCGCAACTGAAACAACCAATAAAAACAAACTGCGCAACTGGGCAATTGGCAGATCACTGTTTCCCGAATGTTGTAAAATATGCAATTAATAAGAAGTAATTCAATCAGCAACTTGAATTTATGTGGAAAAGCCATAGTCTATTTAGATATTTCCATCAATCAATCGGACCACGCCATTTATACCTTACTTTCCAATGTCTTTATTTTGGTAATGCGTATGCCTCTTGCAGGAACGGGTCCTGGCAGTAGGTGTCAGTATGGTACAATAAAATAACAGATGAACATATGTGGGATGTGTGGTTTAAGTTCATAGACTGTAGCCTACCAACACTTAGCTGGAAGGAAGATGGTGTAAGCGTTGAGATGATGAGATCCTCTGGACTTTGAACTGTGCTATTTGAAGTGTCAAGTTGATCCATGCAACGCCGTCTTGACAAATTTTAACTTAAAACACAATAGGCCTACGTGCCATAAACATCTGTAGCCTATGGTTCCTACAATAAAAGGTTGTGCATGAGTTGCCCTGAGAGATATTGTGAAAATACAGTGTAACGTTACGAGCTAAGTCTAGATTCTAATATCTAACGAATCAGGACCAATAGCTCTCGCCTCACCAACAGGCCTCCTGCTAGAGTTCTCAATTAATGAAATTTGCAGTCACTGCCAAACCGAGATGTCAGATCCGAAGTGGTCTCATATTATTTTTGTCAGCTGACCAATGTATTCTTCCCTGTTAACATTTTATATTTTGGAGAACAAGGTTTTTAATTCACTTTTTGAATGCATGTTTTATAGGGCTGACTGTTTTTCAATTGAACTCAGTTGTAGAGTAGCCTACTTTGAATGAACACACCAAACGTGTATCAGCTGTACAGAAATACATGCCTTGCAGTAGATAGAAACGTTGTGGGTCACCAAGTGTTCAAAAGCAGAAGCTCAAACTAAAATGTACATAGCCTATTTCACGTGTAGGCTATGGGTCTCAGACACTTGGGCTATCTTCATTCTACTGTAACGCACATGGTGCGGTTCTGCCCCATGAACTGACAGATGGTTTGCCGCTTGTACGGCGCTTGAACTAGGAGAAAAAACATTCACGAGTGGTAGAGAAAGAAAAGAATTCGAGAGTGTTGAGGTGATGCGGTGGGAGGGATTACAGTATCCATCCATATGAGAGACTGAGAGCTGTAAGGTAGCAGTCTGGGACCTCCTCGCTTGGGTTACCGTGTGCGCACCCTACAGCTGCTGCTGCTGATGCGGAGCATCCTCGCCAAAGTTTATCTCACACAATAGCAAGACAGAACTAGTGCTACACGACTTCTCTGAGACACCTGAGGATTTAATGCGTGTAATCCAACGAGGATAATTTTTCAAAAGTTCCAGTGGACTTCAGAGACATGGCGCTTTTTAATAATTACAGCTTATTTGTATTGCTATGCTTTGCAACGATTTGTGATTGCTTTGATGGAACGCAGGTAAGTTTCTACTGTCCCATTCCCCAAATGTGTGTCTGAGTGTATGCCTATCGTAGGTTAAACATTGTGACAGCATCAAGAACATAAAAAAATAAAGTACCATTAAGTGTATCACAACATTCTTTGTTATGCTGAAGCAGGGCACAGGTGTTTAGAATCAACAGGGATTTCTGTAGTTAACGGCACTGTCCATCAGCTGGTCAGGAAGGGCATTGTTTTTCTTTTGCCTTTCACAATAAACGTTTGTAAACGTGCCTGTGTTTATGGAGTTACATGGGTTAGGCTACGTCACATGGGATCGTGTGGGTGCATTCCTTTGCCTTGAAACGTCTTGAGTTCTTCTGACTTCCACATGTTCTGCTTTGCATCATTTACAAGAGCCCCAAGCACAAGGTTTCAAGACAGAGGGAGAGTGCTCGGTTCCCCCTTCACAAAATGGCCAAACTTGAGTCAAAATGAATAGTGGTAGGAGTCATTCTTGCAAGAATGTAGTTTGCATTAATCCCATCAATTTCATCCTTTTTTAAACCTTACCATTTGGTAGTAATTCTCTGCACCATATAGCCCATGTCCACTTGTGGAATTGTGTGGTATTCACGTGTCTTTTTTGCAGGTTTTTAAAGAGTGTCTTTTGGTTTTGAATACTTTTTGCAATGGATGTTCCAAGAAGTCTCATTTTGGCCCTATCTACACATGGTCTTACTAGTAGTCAGCTGTTGGCATTTCCCTTAAACGGATATGAAATGAGAGAGAGAGAGAGGGAAAGAGAGAGGGGGATGAAGAGGGAGAGGGAGAAATCTGACTGAACCAAATTCTTCCCACATAGACCATACTGTTTAAGGATGTTCTTCACATCAGCTTCTCCTGTGTACTGTCACATCTGTATAGTTAAGTGGCAGGAAGTTTCAGCGTGGAAACATTTGGTGCCTATCTCACTCTCTGTTGCATTATCCGACACCTGTCATTACCTTGGCACATGTGATAGCTCTACGTTAGGGAAGAAAAGCTGTCTAGATCTGATTGGATCAATGTGGTTCTTAAGAGTTAGGAGGAGAAAACCACTGTGTGTGTGTGTGTGTGTGTGTGTGTGTGTGTATCTGTCTGTGTTTCACTACTTGAAGTTGTGCATAGCAGGATGTCCTCAATGTTACAATTTTGGAGCTGTAATTTTTTTATAGTTCAATGGCCATCAGAAAGGACTGAGATTTTAAATCTATCAAACATAATTTTGCATGTTATTGATGCACGAGTCCAATGTAAATGTAACATCACAGACAACCCTAAAATGCAGAAATTATGGCCAGTCCATTTACAGCTCTCGCTCCCCTCAACAAGCCTGCTTCACATGCCATGAAAAATACACAGTAGAGACCAGACTTTTGGATTAAAGTCACACAGACATCTGCCCACCAGCTTTAGTTCGGCTGTCTCCAGCCCTGCAGGACCAGGGGCAGAGGCAGGACTGTAACAGCAGCTTTGTTAGGACCTCATTTGTCAGGCATGTAGCAGCAGTATTGTTCAGTGGCAGTACTAGTAGGGAACATCAGCAGTCATCTGAATGCATTTCAGTGTGTGTGTATTAAATTGATTTAAACTGAATGCATTTACTGTTAACCACTTATAGTAACCTTTGGACTTTCATTTTGTTATATTACGTCCTTGTTGTGGGTTTGTGGTATAGGGTATACAAAGATTGCTGACTAGGGCCTACAAGGACTGCCTACCTGTGTTCATACAAGAGTCAGTCTGCTTCTGTATTTATCTGCTCTGACATCACTGAACCGCAAGAAATGTTGTCTTGCAACAACCCTGCCAAACTGTAAAGCACTTTGAGTTGCATATTGCATGTATGAACTGTGCTATACAAGTAAAGTTTTATTATTATTATTATTATTATTATAGGGTTGATAGTAGAGTGGAACGTTGAAGTTGTCCATTACATTGCCACCAAAGTTTTTTATCATTAAGATGTATACAGCCATGCATCCAATTATGCAATACATTCATTTAGGAAACTTGCAAATTTGTAGTCATGGAGTGTTCAGGGCTAATGTATGGCATGTTGAGCCTAATGAAAGGATATAATACTGTCATGCAGCAACAGCAATGATGCCATCATAATGCTACACATGTCCTCTGTTATAGCATGGCCCTTGGAATCATCCTGACTACTCCATGCCTGCGAGCTGTATTCTTTTATAGTGGTTAATAAATTCTGTGTGTGTGTGTGTGTGTGTGTGTATGTGTGTGTGCGTGCATGTGTGCGTGTGTGTGCTTGTGTGTGTGTGTGTGTAGGGCTGTATAGAGAGGCATCGGGTGGTGGGCATCCTGCGTCAGATGGAGAAGTTTCTGAAGGGCCAGGAGGTGCGCTTCACGGAGGGCCTGCGCATCATGAGGTCCAAACTGGCCAACTTGCAGAACTCCGTCTCCAAGCTTCCCCAAGCAGACGAGTCCTCCCGTGAGTACAGTGCTACTGTTTATTTTTATTTATTTACTCTTTATCTGACCAAGACAGTGGTCTCTCCAGTAGCCAGTAGTCTCTTTTCCAAGTGAGCATGGCCCAAGAAAGGCAGCACTTAGATGATCAAATACAATAATAACATGCACTGTAAAAAAACACACACTTTATACAACATGAAACAAAAACACGGCAATGGCAACATATTAACAAAGAAGAAAAAACAAACAAATGAAGAAAGTAGAAAATGGACACCAACCAACATACACAGCAAAAACAGGTGATACTGTATACAACAAACACGGCAATACATGGAACAAATCCTAAAAACGGACTTGAATTGTAAGGACACAATCTATGCAGTAACAACTGCAAGGATGCTTCACCTGCCAACATTTACACATTGACTTGTTTCACATGTTGGCAGATATCTCTAACTAGATAAATGATGTGGGAACAGCCCATGAGCAAGGCATCTAACCACACGTTGCTCCAGACGGACTGTCCTTGTACCTCAATCACAGTAAGTTGCTCTGTAGAAGAGTGTCAGTGAAATGGAATGGAACAGCTGCAGTGTCCCCTGGATGGTACCTTCCAAAGGCTTGTGTTAAAAAAATGTGTTAACTAGAAAAGCACTCGGAGAGCGCAAACCTCCGCCAAGCAGTTTTTTTTTTCGTCAATGGAATTTCCAATGTTAATTTACTTTTTTTTTGTGAGGTAACCAATAAACCGATTTTCACTATAAAGAATCACCTTGAGGCAGCAACAATAGCAGTACGATAGATTCATGACTTTTTGAGTTGTTTTGCTAACAAACAGACAGACAGACAGATAAACATGGGCAAAAACATAACCTCCTTGGCAGAGGTAAAAAGTTAATGCAGTGCTTCATAAACAGCCTGAAAGGGTGGTCAGGTAGAGGCCACCGAGAAGCAGTGACAGAAGAAGTGAGGTTGGCCCATAGTAGTTTAAGGTGGGATGAAGAATTTATAGGGAAGTTCAGCTACCGTTCACCACCACGATTTCAACAACATGCCCAGAAATGTACTCCTGCCATGACGTGCTGAGGTGTTGAGACTAGCGGGATTTGATGTGTTTGGTCTGGGACGGAGCTGTTGGACACAGACATGTGTTGGGGTTTGGGAATCATTAGACAGGGTGTGTTATCCCCCAGAAACATAAGCGGTAGTTAAACCATCGGAAAATGTAAGGAAGACTCTACAACATCCAGCTAAGGTACGGTGTGTGTATTTATAGCCGCCCTGCCAACATAAGATCATTTGATGAGTCTCAGTTATTGTGGAACTGTTTTCAGGCTCCATTGTGGTTGCCTAAAGTGAAATATAAGTGGATGGAGGTGACTCTGTTAATGTGTTTTTTTATTTAAATAGGTAAGCATACTGTTTTGGTGTGTGTGTGTTTGTGTGTGAGAGAGAGAGAGACAGAGAGAGAGAGTGGATGTATGTGTGTGGGGGTGTGTGTTCTTTGGCTTGGGGTCTCCTTTGTAAGTTTGAGAGTGTTTCCTTTCTACAGCCTAGAGATAAGAGCAATTTCTCTCGTCCCCTGGCCGCATAAAATGACTTCCTGTCCCCAAAGCTGGTGCCGCCATGCATTTGCCGGAGGACGGGTCTGAGGGCCGAATACATTACAACATTACAACCCCCATTTGTGTGGTGGCCAGCCTGGGGGAGGTGGGCAGGGGGGCAGGGGGGAAGTGAAAAGTGTGTTGTTTGGCAGCGAACTGCAGGAACCATCAAGTGTTTCTCAGCAACACAACACACAGCGCTGCGCTTTCGCAGCGTAGCGAGCGGGTTCCTGGCAGGAGAGAACAAAGGTCGGCATTGTACGTTTACGGCAATCGTGGCTCCGCTGGCTCAGAAGAGGAGCAATTTTAAACCCCCAGAATCCTTCAGATCTGATGGGGACGCACAAAGAGAGAGATCACAGGTTCATTTCTAGGCAAGTGAGTGCTCATTTGGAGACTATAGGCTACAAACCCCTATTCATGCTTTTCCGTTACTGATTTAATTTGAAGTGGGTTTATCACAAATGTGTGTGCTTTTTCCACTGCCCCATCATCTATTAAAGTAGACTATTGTTTAAAAGTAATTACTGTCATTTTTGGCTTTTACAGTTCAGTTCTTACCAGAGCTATCATGACTGATAGAAATCGTGTGTGTAAAACCCAAAGGCGCTGGGTGCGTGCTTCAGTGATGCATGCATAAAAGAAAGAGTTTCATAAGATGGAAAAACACTGTTAGGTTTGTTAGCTGTATCTGTGTGTACATTCTTGCCTTAAGTTTTCTGAGCATACCATACTCCCTATCCAGTAATGTCTGTGGATTAAATGGGGCATCTCAGGTCTTTTCCCATGAAGATCCAAGAAAACAGTGACATGCATGTCCTCAGGCTTGAAACAGCAGCATTTAGATGATTTAACATGCATGTTATTTGTCCACAGCTTGCTCTCTCTCTCTTTCTTTCTCTCTCTCTCCCTCTCTCTCGCTCACTCTCTCTTTCTCTCTCTCTCTTGCTCGCTCTCTCTCTCTCTCTCCCTCTCACTCCCTCTCTCGCTCCCTCTTGGTCTCTCTTTTTTCTCTCTCACTCTCTCCCTAGTTCTTTCTTTCATTCTTTCTTTCTTCCTTCCTTTTTTTCTTTCTCATTACATGTTTTTTTCCCCAGCGCCCCATACATGTCCTGCCCTGGAGGCTCCAGAGCACGGCAGGAAATTTGGCTCCAAATTCTTCACTGGCCATGAGGTCCACTTCACCTGCTCCCAGGGCTACCACCTGGTGGGCCCTGCCACGCGCCTCTGCCAGGAAGATGGCACCTGGAGCGGAGCAAATGCCATCTGCAAAGGTAGCTCATTCATAACTGTAGTTACAGTCTACAAAGGTAATTCCTTCATAACCAGAGTTTAAATTGGGCCAGAGCCCCCCTCAGCTCTGCCTCCTCACCTCAGCAATATAGCCAGCCGTAGCTGAGCTCCCTCTGCTACAGTATTTATAGTAAAACAACAGTGAGATATTAACCACTGTGAGTAAAGAAGGGCTCCCCCTCCTTACAAAAGCCAATTCCACCACTGTTTATAACTATAGTTACAGTCTACAAAGGTAGCTCCTTTATAACCATATTATGGTCTACAAAGGTAGCTCCTTCTTAACCCTACTTTTGGTTTTGTCCAACCATACAATACTAGTATGGACTGATGAGAGGTAACTGCCTGAATATTTTCCATTTAGAAGATGCATCCCTCCAAAATAACATAATGCTCTTCTGAGATTAATTGTTTGTTGCATTCATTTGTGAGATTTCTTGTTATTGTTTTGTTGTTTGTTGACTTCATAATTAACCAGAGTAAACCTCAGGCTGTGCAATTGACAAGGTTCTGATGCTGCACCCAGTTAATGACATTGAACTTAAATAAGAATGCATTGGCCATGTAGCATTTTGGATGTGTGCGCTGACATGATTTGTATAATAGGGGACAAATAACAGTACAATATTGTATGTATATGTTGTGAAATTGTATAATAGGGGCCAAATATAGGCTCTTCTGCTTTTAAACCCCACTGGTCCCTGCAGAATCAGGCTTTCCGGAAAAACTAGCTACTCACTAAACAGCCTGTTGTAGAGCTTCTTCCACTGAGTGTCCATTTCAGAGGCAGAAGAACGGCGTCTGTCCTCTGAGTGTCAGCGTGTTTGTGTTGGCGGGTAAAGAGGTCTGGGCAGTGACACCTCGCTCCGCTCTGCTCAAAACCCACCCACCCTACACCACCCTACATCACCCTCCCACCCCACCCCCACCCCGGTTGCTCCGCCACCCTGTCTCTGAATCGCTGGAATGCCTCGGCCAGGGGTGTCTGGGAAGAGCTGCAGTATTCCGCAGTATTCGGTAACGCTGGTACAAATCCCTAACCCCCTACCCATTCAAACAGACCTCCATGTGGGAGCCCCATGAATGCCCATCTGAAAGGGAAAGTCATTCTCAGAGCAGAGTGCAGGGGGACGGGGGGACAGGGGGAGAGGGGGGACAGGGGGACAGGGGAGTGGAACCAAAACAAAGAGTGAAAGCAGAGAAAGAGAGAGAGAGAGACAGAGAGGAGACAGAGAAGAAAAGAGAGAGAAGGAGAGAGACAGCGCGAGAGAGAGAAGGAGACAGAGAGAGGAGGAGAGAGAGGAGGAGAGAGCGAGAGAGAGAAGGAGAGAGAGAGAAGGAGAAAGAGAGCGAGAGAGAGAAGGAGACAGAGAGGGGAGAAGAGAGAAAGAAGGAGAGAGAGAAAAGGAGAGAGAGAGAAGGAGAGAGAGAATGAGAGAGAGAGAGGAGACAGAGAGAGAAGGAGAGAGAGAGGAGAGCGAGAGAGCGAGAGAGAGGAGAAAGAGAGAGAAGAAGAGAGTGAGAGAGAGAAGGAGAGAGAGAAGAAGAGAGAAAAGGAGAGAGAGAGGGAGAGGAGAGAGAGGAGAGAGAGAGAAGGAGAGAGAGGACAGAGACAGCGAGAGAAGTACAGAGAGAAGAAGAGAGAGATAGAGAGAGGGAAAAGGAGAGAGAGAAGGAGAGAGAAAAGGAGAGAGAGAGGGAAAGAGAGAGACAAAGATAAGGGAAGGAGAAAGAGGCCATTCTTCGAGGCTGGTGTGGACTATGAGACGCACTGAATGAAGCTCTCGTTAAAGCGGCATTAAATGTCTGGCAAACACAGAAAAACACCTGTAGCACATTCCTGACTGGGGCGCCCTCTGTTCTCCCTTACTGGCCTCCATGCTACGCCCCCTCCACCAACACCGCCAACCCCACCACCACCTCCACCACCCCTACCCCTGCCCCCCACCACCACCTACTGGCCTCCATGCTACGCCCTCTCCACCAACACCGCCAACACCACCACCTCCACCACCTCCACCACCCCTACACCTGCCCCCCACCACCACCTACTGGCCTCCACGCTACCCCCCCACCACCACCTCCACCACCCCTACCCCTGCCCCCCCACCACCACCTACTGGCCTCCACGCTACCCCCCCACCACCACCTCCACCACCCTTACCCCTGCCCCCCACCACCACCCTGTGCCAACAACGCTACTGGCCTCCACGCTAGCCCCCTCCATCCCACCCCACCACCCCTCCCCAATCCCCTGTGCTAACAGAGCTACTGGCCTCCACACTACCCCCCTCAACCAACACCCCCACCCCACCACTGCACCTCCACCACCTCCGCTACTACTACCCCTGCCCTCCCTCAACCCCCTGTTCCAATAACACTACTGGCCTCCATGCTACCCCCCTTCATCACACCCCACCACCAACCCCACCACCACCTCCGCCACCCCTCCCCAATCCACTGTGCTAACAGAGCTACTGGCCTCCACACTACCCCCCTCCACCAACACCCCCACCCCACCACCGCACCTCCACCACTACTACCCCTGCCCTCCCTCAACCCCCTGTTCCAACAACACTACTGGCCTCCATGCTACCCCCCTCCAACCAACCCCACCACCACCACCACCACCCCTACCCCTGCCCCCGACCAACTCCCTGTTCCAACAACACTACAGGCCTCCACGCTAACCCCCTCCACTAACACCTCTACCTCACCACCGCACCTCCACCGCCACCCCTAACCCTGCCCCCCACCCCTCATGCCAACAGCGCTACTGGCCTCCACGCTACCCCCCCTCCACCCCTGCCCCCCACAACCCCCTGTTCCAACAACACTACTGGCCTCCACCGCCACCCCTACCCCTGTCCCCCATCCTTCGTGCCTACAGTGCTACTGGCCTCCACGCTACCCCCCTCCACCAACACCAACACCTTCACCTCCACCCTACACCCCACAACCCCCTTTTGCCAACAGCACTACTGCAAAAGATTCTCCCAGCGTCCCAGGCCTTGTCCCCCCACCCCCCCCACCCCCTTTTATTTTATCAGTGGTCCCCATGGACATAGGGTTTAGCACTGTGCGTTTTTCATTAAGTCAGGCCATGGTCTAATAGTGTGTAAGTATGTTAAGTATGCTAAGTATGCTATTGATGGCTTCTTTCGCTAGCACCGGCCGAGACATTCCATTTAGTACAGGTAGACCATTTGCCTGTGTGTAGGTGTGTGTGTGTGTGTGTGTGTATGTGTGTGTGTGTGTATGTGTGACAGAGCAGGAAATAGTTGAAAAGTCAACACGCACAATATCATCTCTGTGAGAACAGGAGGGGGTCGAAGTTGAGCCTAAAATTAGAAGCCATGCGTGAAAAAGCACCTTTGAGACAGGGATAAAAATACTGAAGTATGCTGAAAAACGTTTAAAAATATCCTGAGGAGTGAAACGGACCTTTTTAAAAAAAAAAAAAAAAACGAAAAAAAGGAAAAAAAAAGAAACAGCTGCAAACATTCTGACCATGGCCTCCAGGGAAGGCAAATAAACAAAGAGGCATTAGAAGTGGAATCATCCGGAATTCCATGCCCAGAGATCTAAGATTTGGGGTTGCGAGGGCCTACGATCTTCTCTTCAAACGCCTCAGCCAGGTCTGCCATCTGTCTGAGCTCCATGTCACATTCTTTCCACCGTTTGACGAGGGTCAATTGTATGACAGTATTTTAGAAAAGCATCATGCGTTTCAACACACGGTCAAATTTTTACTTTTGATTGAAAACACACAATCTAGCAATCTTACTTTTTTTGGATGCCCAAAGACTTTTTTTTTAAACATGTCACACCTGTTTTTGTTGTTTTTTTTTTTTTTTTAAGCCGTAATAGACTTCAAACATACCTGCAGGTCATTTGATCAGCTAAGTCCAAGTTGTTGCCATTATATGCTGCAGCCATTTCACAATGACCTCCGCAGCCATCCTCCTGGCATCCTGACTGAGGTGATTCAAAGGACTGGCAAGTCCTTCCCACGACAGGACGGCAAGTCCTTCCCACGACTGGAAGTCTTAGGTATCTTGATTGAGATCGTGCCTGGCAGGATAGTTCAGCTCAGTTTAGAAACACATTGTGGGCTCCACAGAGACTATATTCAAATTCCCTGGCTGCAGCGTGGTTTGTGGTAGAGCAAAGGAATCACACACACAAGGGGAGAGTCTGTCCATTTGCCACTGAAAACGTGCTACTGCTTGAAGAATCAGAACTTTAAAGGTGTGAATGAATGCTAATGCAGTTCTTCTTATGTTGCTCTATGGCTTACAATGCTAATTTGCCTTAGCATTTTGTGAGAGCTTTGAAAGTAAAGCCATTTTAACTTATTACTGTGATATGCTGTACATGGGTGTGCTGAGAAAATGTGTGTGTATACATGTGCTACCACTGCAAAGCAACTGCCCTACTTGGCACAAATAAAGAACTACTTCTACTACTACTACAATGAATTCAGTTTATCTAATAATAACTAATGAAGTTCAATTAGCCCAAATGAATAACTCTTGCATATCCATGGTGCCCATCCCTGTGTGTCACGATGGGGGTGTGTGTCCTCCACAGATGTGAGTGAGTGTGCCAGCAACCCATGCCAGAACGGGGGCACGTGTGTGGAGGGCATTAACCAGTACAAGTGCACCTGCCCGCAGAACTGGAGCGGGAGTCACTGTCAGCACCAGACGCAGACAGGTTTGCGTACTAGACACACACACACACACACACATAGTGATAGCAGAACACACACACACAGACCCACACATGACAGCAGAACACACACACAGACAGACAGACAGACACACACACTACATTACATTACACTTAGCTGATGCTCTTATCCAGAGCGACTTACAGATATTTACAGGGTTTCAGTTACAGTCCCTGGAGCAGTGTGGGGTTAGATGCCTTGCTCAAGGGCGGGATTGGAACCGGCAACCTTCCGATTGCAAGACCAACTCCCTAACCACTAGGCCACAGCTGCCCCACAACCTGCCTACACACACACAGGCACACAGACACACACACACACAGGCACACAGCCAAACAAATGGTGCCTGATACAGGTAGTACACTATGTACCAGCATCGGCTGACCTGCTAATTGATCTTTTATCCATCTGTTTTGGTTTATTTGTCAGATCTTTGTGTGTTTGTTTGTCCCTGAATGTGATAATGAGCATTTCAGATTCTTTGTTCGTGTCTGTCTGTCTGTCTGTCTGTATGTGTCTGTCTGCCATTCTGTCTGTCTATGTGTATTTCTCTGTCTATGTATGCATATGTGTCTGTCTGTCTCTCTGTATGTATGTCACTGTATATGTGTCTGTCTGTCTGTCTGTGTGTATGTGTCTGTCTATCTGTTTGTTTGTTTGTCTGTCTGTCTGTTTATGTGTATCTGTGTGTCTCTCTGTCTGTATGTATGTGTATGTGTCTGCCTGTCTGTCTGCCTGTCTGTGTGTATGTGTCTGTCTGTGAGTCCTTCTGTGCCACTGTCTGACCATTTGGGTATGCTCAGTGTTGCACAGGCCCAGGTCGGGCCACAGGTCAAAAGTTAAGTTTCCTGTCTCGCCTCTCTCCCCCTTGCGCCCAGCGCCCCCTGAGTGGAGTGTGACCAACGACCCCGCGTTCAGCCGCCGCCCCCGCTGTGCCAAGGTGGACCACGCCCAGCACTGCAGCTGCGACGCCGGATTCCACATGAGTGGCACCAGCGACAACAGCATCTGCCAAGGTGGGCCTCGGCCAATCACGGCTCATGGTGTCTCGGTGATCAGCCAATCAAACAAGTCCAACTGTCAAAACATTCCAACAGTGGAGTCAGGTGTTGCTCCTATAGTGCAGTGGAGGGGGAGAGAGAGACAGACAGGGAGAGAGACAAAGAGAGAGAAACAGACAGGGAGAGAGACAGACAGAAACAGACAGGGAGAGAGACAGACAGAAACAGACAGGGAGAGAGGCAGAGAGAAACAGACAGGGAGAGAGACAGAGAGAGAGAGACAGACAGACAGGGAGAGAGACAAAGAGAGAGAGACAGACAAGGAGAGACACAGAGAGAGAAACAGACAGGGAGAGAGACACAGAGAGAGAGAGAAACAGACAGGGAGAGAGACAGAGAGAGAGAAACAGACAGGGAGAGAGACAGACAGGGAGAGAGACAGAGAGAGAGAAACAGACAGGGAGAGAGACAGAGAAAGGGAGGGAAAAAAGTGAAAGTGTCTGAAAGACAGAATG
The DNA here is from genome assembly GCA_027475355.1 of Coilia nasus. NCBI lineage: Eukaryota > Metazoa > Chordata > Actinopteri > Clupeiformes > Engraulidae > Coilia > Coilia nasus. Next base: position 28,631,931 of record CM050204.1, read on the forward strand.
CATGGACAGATAGAGGTTGAGCTCAGACTGTTTGTTGATGCCTGGAGAGCAACAGTAACAACAGCCACTGCTCCATTTTTCTTATTCCTGTGTTTTTTGTTGTCAAGAGGCCAGACACCCAGTAAGCCAGTAATTGAATCGGCTTGTTTTGGTGGGGAAAACGTGAATGCTGAAAGTCCAATCCCCCTCGTTTCCCACCGAGTGCTGCGTTCTTTCATCCAGACATTCTTCTCTTTCCCTGTTTTCTTTTTGTTTGTCTTTCAACCCACGTGTGGCTCATTCTTGCTGATTTTTGCCTCTCAACCTGTAAAAAGATCCCCATCCGTTTCCTCGTCTCCACTCCCCCTCTGCCCCATCCCCCCCCTCCCCAACAGGCTTATGAAAGCCACATGTTTGACAGCTCTCCTCATATGTAACCTGCACGTGTTCACTGTACAGTATGCCCCTCTATCCCTCTTTATTTCTCTTTATTTCTCTTTCACCCTTTCATTACATGTCACTCTCTCTTACTCTACTGTCTGTTTCTCTCTCTCTGTCTGCCCCCTCCCTTTCTTTCTGTCTTTCACCCTTTCTCTCTCATGTTTCCCTCACTCAACTCTCTCTCTTTCTCACCCTTCTTTTTCTCTCCTCCACCCAATCTCTCTCTTTCTTTCTCTGTTTTTGCCCCCTCTCTCTCTCTTCTCTGCCCCTCTGTCCCCCTGCACAGATGTGAACGAGTGTGAGGTGTACAAGACGGAGCGTGGCGGCCAGCTGTGCGTGTACGCGTGCGTGAACGTGCCGGGCTCCTACCACTGCTCCTGCCCGCAGGGCTACAGGCTGCTCTCGGACGGACGGAGCTGCGAGGGTGAGTGAGTGACAGGTTGGGGACAACAGAGGAGAGGAGAGGAGAGGAGAGGAGAGAGGAGATGAGGGGAGAGGAGAGGAGAGGAGAGGAGAGGAGAGAGGAGAGGAGAGGAGAAAGAAGATGAGAGAAGAGGAGAGGAGAGAGGGGAGGAGAGGAGAGAGGAGAGGAGAGATGAGAGGAGAGATGAGAGGAGAGGAGAAAGGAGAGAAGAGGAGAGGAGAGGAGAGGAGAGAGGAGATGAGGGGAGAGGAGAGGAGAGTAGAGGAGAGAGGAGATGAGAGGAGAGGAGAGGAGAGAGGAGAGAAGAGGAGAGGAGAGAGGAGAGGAGAGCAGAGGAGAGAGGAGATAAGAGGAGATGAGATGAGAGGAGAGGAGAAAGGAGAGGAGAGGAGAGGAGAGAGATGAGGGAAGAGGAGAGGAGAGAGGAGATGAGAGGAGAGGAGAGGAGAGAGGAGAGGAGAGAGGAGAGAGGAGAGGAGAGAGGAGATGGGAGGAGAGGAGAGAGGAGAGGAGAGGAGAGATGAGAGGAGAGGAGAGGAGAGAGGAGAGGAGAGGAGAGGAGAGGAGAGGAGAGGAGAGGAGAGGAGAGGAGAGGGCTACAGGCTGCTGTCGGACAGACGGAGCTGCAAGGGTGAGTGACTGATGGGTTGGGGAGATGAGATGAGAGGAGAGGAGAGGAGATGAAAGAAGAGAGGGAAGGAAAGGAAAGTAGAGAGAGAAGGAGAGGAGAGGAAAGAAGAAAAGAGAGGACAGCAGAGGAGAGAAGACAAGAGAGGAAGAGAGGAGAGGGGAGGAGAGAGAAGAGGAGAGAAGAGGAGAGGAGCGGAGAGGAGAGAAGAGAGGACTGAGGATAGGAGAGACGAGGAAAGAAGAGGAGGTAGGAGAGATGAGAGGAGAGTAAAGAAGACAGGAGAGGAGAGGAATTAATAAGAGGAAAGAGGAGAGGACTGTGAGTGATGGGTCTGGGAGGAGAGAGGAGAATAGAGGAGAGGAGAAAAGAGAGGAGGAGAGGACAGGAGAGAAGAGAGGAGAGAAGAGAGGAGAGGACGGGCAGGGCAGCCACGGCACAAAGGCCCTTTTCATGCTGCCAGGCCCACCAGAACACACACACACACACACACACATTTACACACACATGTGCACCCACACACACACACACACACACACAGTGACACACACATGCATGCATGCACACACACACGTGCACACACACACACACACACACACACACACACAGGAAGAGAGGGAGGTTGGGAGGGAGCGAGGAAACGAGAGATTTACTTTAGCGAGATTTACTTGGACAGTGCTGCTGTGAGGTCACCCCGAGAGGCTGGTAAACAGCAGACATATGACAGCATGACGGAGGGGCGTATGTGCACACAGACATGTGGAGGGTTTGGCGTGCAGATGCCTGATGCCTAATAGACATGTGGAGGGTTTGCCATGACAGAGGGGCGCATGTGAACACAGACATGTGGAGGGTTTGCCATGACAGAGGGGTGCATGTGAACACATGTGGAGGGTTTGCCATGACGGAGGGGCGTATGTGAACACAGACATGTGGAGGGTTTGCCATGACGGAGGGGCGCATGTGAACACAGACATGTGGAGGGTTTGCCATGACGGAGGGGCGCATGTGAACACAGACATGTGGAGGCTTTGCCATGACAGAGGGCCGTATGTGACGCACATGTGGAGGGTTTGGCATGATGGAGGGGCGTATGTGAACGTAGACATGTGGAGGGTTTGCCATGACGGAGGGGCGCATGTGAACACACACATGTGGAGGGTTTGGCGTGCAGATGCCTGATGCCTAACAGACATCACTGACTGGTGGAGTGGTAGTTACGCGCTGGGGATTATGACACTGCCCCCCAGCATAACATATTGTTGCATGGACACTGGGTGAAACTGCACATGCAGCAGATGGTATGGCAGCCCGTGGAACAAATGACCTCACAGCTGTGGGAAATAAAGGGAAAGATTAAAAGCGCCCCCAAGCCAGCCTTTCCTGTGTTTGAGGTCACTTTAGAGCACCGTCGAGAAAGGCCGCCGCATACCTTCATCTGAGTGGTCACACGCCATTCACACGCCTACCTTTCCTGTTTCTGTGTTTTTCTCAGACATTCTTCTTATTTAAAACCATTCTCCTCCCTCCTTCTTCCTCTCTCCCTACACCCCCCTCCCCCTCCACACACACACACACACCCTTTCCCTGCTCCAGATGTGGACGAGTGTCTTACGCAACAGCACAACTGCTCCCACGGCACGACCTGCATCAACACGGGCGGCACCTTCCAGTGTGTCAGCCCAGAGTGCCCGCGGTCCTACGCCAACGTCAGCTACGTCAAGACCTCGCCCTTGTAAGCACCTGCGACTCGCCCCGCTTGTCACCCGCCACTTGTTGCGGTCACCTTTTGCATCTTTCACATGTTAATGTGCAGATGTTGGATCGAGCGGCTGGCTTCAGCCTGTACATTGCTAGACTATATTGTTACTGCTTTGAAGTGGGTTTGGGCTTGACTGCAGACCAGGCTGCCACTGCCAACCCCTTCGCAAATGGGCTAATTTAGGAGCAGTAAAGGTAGTGCAACTGGAGCCTCTGCCTTTTTGGAGACACCAGAAAGGCGAATGAAAGACCGCTTTTAATGGTAGCCGGTTTTTCCCTTGGAGAGAAATAGAGGACCGTGTTTTTGGCATGTGATCACTCCGTTCTTCAGTTAAATCTGTATGTAGATGGATGAAATGAAATCACTACCCTGTGGCTCAGCCTCAAAACACACTTTATTACTATAATAGTGATTAATAGTGACTTTCCCCTCATTTTCCTGACATCTAACAGTTCTCCTCTGCCTTGTTATGCAAGTTTTGTGTTGCTTCCTCCTACATGTTCTCAAGTGATATAAAGCAATGTGTAAACCTGCTCCAGACAAGCAACTCCCTCAAAATGGTTTCCCTTGCCCTCTCCAATAAATACACCTAATATATCACCATGAATCACAGAGTTATATATGCGAAAAACCAGGCTCTTTTTAATGCTTACTTTATATGAACAGTGGTTGCTGATCTCTGGGCTTTCTCCGTGTGCCTCTTTAATGCTTAATGTACATGTATCAAACAGTATGATGTGCTTTATTATCCCAATAGGAAATCTGTCTTGGACATATCTGCTGCATACACAATGCCCCACACATTGGAGACAGATAACAGACAATGTTCAAAAAATACATGTACAAGGGTTGCTGATTGCTGGCTTTGTTAGTGTGCCTTCTTAAAGCAACACTAAGTAGTTATTTCAACCTCAAAATAATGTTTCCACAATCGTTTCAGTGGTTCATGAACTTGTAACAGGGTGAAAGGTAATTCTGAATTCGCTTTCCCGCCCTCCATGGGCTATAACCACACTAAAGTACGTTTGGAGGAGCGGGCTATTTCTGTGGTTCGACTGAGAGACAATTTCGCTTCCAAACTGTAGGGTGCCTGAAGACGAAAACTACTTAGTGTTGCTTTAATACTTTAATACCATACTCAACATGTGCAGCATATTGCTGAATGCTGTGTTTTCTCCGTGTCACCTGCAGCCAGTGCGAGAGGAACCCTTGTCCCATGGACAGCCGCTCGTGTCACCTGGCAGCCAAAACCGTGTCCTTCCACTACCTGTCACTGCCGTCCAACCTGCAGACGCCCGCCACGCTGTTCCGCATGGCCACCGCCTCTGCGCCCGGCCGGCCCGGGCCCGACAGCCTGCGCTTCAGCATCGTCGGGGGCAACGCCCGCAGCCTGTTCGTCATGCAGCGCTCCGACCGCCAGACGGGTGAGCTGATCCTCGTGCAGCCGCTGCAGGGCCCGCAGGAAGTCAACGTGGACATGGACATGGCAGAGTACGCCGAGCGCAACTTCCAGGCCAAACACGTGGCCAAAGTGCACATACTCGTCTCCCCCTACAACTTCTGAGTGTGTGTGTGTGTGTGGGGGGCAGTGGTCGACAGTGGCTGGGCTGGGATCCAACACCATAGTTACTAACCAGATAGCAACTTAGTTGGTTGGCAATGGGAAATTGCACTGCAACCAACAAAGTAGCTAACTTAGTTAGCAACTATGGTTTTGGAAAACAGACCCCTGGTCGCTAACCGCTAATGCACAAGACAAGAGCTGTATGTGTACGTGTAATATGTATGTGTGTACTGTATGTACATGAACTGGGGTGGTTAGACGACATGATGCCCAAATATTGTGTCTGCATTCACATATGTGTGTGGGTGACTGATCAAATCTCTTTTGTACGTGGTCTGAGAGGTATATATCTTTTGTGAGATTTTCATTATTGCTTTATGGACGGGGTAAATAGCCGAATTCAGAGGCAACTGACACTGACATTTGGATTTTATCTGAAATGTCAGCAGAGTGGATGATCAGATTTTATATGATATAGCAGAATGACAAAGTTAATCTGGAGAGGGAAATTGTGTGTACAGTTGTTTGTGTTTGTGAATGTGGACAGTATGTGTTTGTGTGTGTGAGTGTGTGTGTGTGTGTGTGTGTGTATGTGTGTGTGCATACACATTGTATGTGAACGAGTACAGTAATAATCCAGTGTCTTTGTAAACGTACCAAACGGTTGCTGATAGTTTGAAACAGCTAATTTCTCCAAGCAGCCACTCCAAATCAAGAGAGAGACTGGAATGCCAAAGCAGCTTGGAGCTCTTCTCTTCATCTTGCACTGCCTTCGTTCAGTTACTAAAATAAACACTTACTGGGTATTCTTACCGGATACTGATGCAAATTTCACAACTGTTCAGCAGATGTTTTTTGTCGAGGCCTACTGTATGGATTTAATTCATTTTATTTCAGGATGTTTTCTTGTATCTATTTGTATTGCTAGAACCAGGACTACATGCAGTGTGTACTGTTGATATTGCTTTATGATATATCTGAGATACCTGGCCACAAAGGCAGCCAGGTCACTATATATCAGGTATATCGTCATTCTATGACTTTTGGATCTTTCTGTCTGTATTGCACCAAAATGTTTTTATTCAGTTGATATAAAATAAATACAGAGATATCCGTATATCCACAACATCCATGTGTTTTGGTCAAAGTTGCATTCTTGAAACAGGATGTTGGGCTTGTGAGCAATGTCTGTCTATGTGCAAAGATGAACCCATTGAAAGTCACCAGTACTAAAGAGAGAAGACAGGGCTTGTTTTTTGACCTTGTCCTCTTGACAAGTGCAGAAACCATCAGGAAATGAAGAAAGGATACCTCAAAGTGTTTTTCAATTACACGTGTCAGGAAGATAGAAAAAAGGGGTAATGCTGACCATATGTGTTCTCTTGCTCACTCTTTCTTTCAAGTAGCCTACTCTCTATCTGTCTCTCTCTCTCTCTCTCTCGATTCTCTTTTCTTCTAATTTCCCTCCTCTCTCTGCCCATGGCTTTAAATTGCAATAAGGAGATCAAACGAACCACAAGCCCCAGATGCACAGAAGCCCCTCGACTGCCAAGCTAGGTCACAGGGCGGCAGAGCGTGCCAACTGCCTCGCGTAATTATTAGAAACATGCTGTCCCGGCCTGCCAATCGCCATGGCCTGCCAAATCGGTGTCTCTCTTTGAAGCACAGGCTGGCTTCATGCTCACATGTTTCTTGGCATTCCCCCGGCGGTGAGAAACTGCTGCTGGGACGTGTTACCAAACCCTATTGGCCAAGCACAATAAACACACAGCATTCCACAGCGCCACAGCTGTGTGCACGCACGGGGCAGGAGCGGTCAGGAGGGACAGAGGAGGCCACGTTACCGATTAACGCACGACACGCTCTCTCACGCCACTCCTGCAACCGTCTGTCCCTCAGTGCTCTTGCGTCAGTGTCACAGCGCTCTCAAAGTGTCACTCAAAACATTCTCACAGCAGTCCCACCACGCTCACTGGTCACTTGTCACTATGGCAACAAGATGTCAGTGAGGTTCCCATGAGACTCACCTCACTTTATCAACACTCACATTCTCTACACAACAATCTCACATCTCACAACATTACCATTCTCTACACAACAATCTCACATCCCACAACATAACCATTCTCTATACAACAATCTCACATCCCACATTACCATTCCCTACACAACAACCTCACATTTCACAACACTCATTCTCTACACAACAACCTCACAACATCACCATTCTCTACACTACAATCTTACATCTCACAACATTACCATTCTCTACACAACAATCTCACATCCCATATCACCATTCTCTACACAACACTCTCACAACATCACCATTCTCTACATAACGATCTCACATCCCACAACACTCACATTCTCTACACAACAACCTGACAACACCACCATTCTCTACACAACAATCTCACATCCCACAACACTCACATTCCCTACACAATAACCTCACATCTCACATCACCATTGTCTACACCAGTGGTTCTTAAACTTTTTGTCTGGGGACCCGACAAAAAAAACAAAAACTGATGAGGTCTGGCGACCCCACGTTTGCCCCAAACCCCTTGTAATTGCATTGGGCAGGCTAGACCTGTCCAATCTTTAGGCTGGCTAATAGCACAAGAAATGTGGCTAGTAATGTTGTTTTGTTTTGGGAGCAGCAAATTACATTGTTTTAGGTGCGTGTAGGGGCCCTCACCCAGAAATGTTGCTATAAGTTATACATAATTTCGTGCATTCTGGTGCATTTTTACAGGGTCTTAGCTCTATAGAAATTGTTTTTCAATTGTATCTATAGAAATAGGCTTAGCATTTAATTCAATGCCTTAATTGCATAGTGATTAGGTGAAACTAAAATGTCAATGCAACACCATCACAAAAACTAGGTAATTTTAACTCCTCCTGCCCCTGCCACTCCAGCGCTGAGAGAACGAGAACTAGGATTAGACTAGATGACATGCTACAGACTGAAGAACAGCACAATAGCAGTTTTGCTAGTTGTGCAAACTTCAATATAAAGCTATGCGCAGGTTGTGGATGGATGCTGAATGCAGAAAGACAACATGAACGACGTCAAAGAAGGTCCATAGCAACAATATATACAAAAACATTTCAGTGAGTGTTAGTTAGCAAACGTAAAGTAGTTTAGCAACTCAAGTGTAACCTTATGGAAAAGCAACGTTAGCCAACCAATGCTGCCCTCAATCTGTCAGAGAAGTTATGCATCCTACCTGCAGTGTTTCCAAGCGCAACTTCTTCCTTATTCTATCTGCCACTTTCTCTTTCCCTTTTGTCTTTTTAACACCGTGAGTGTGCGCCAGAACGTTGATTCATGGTTGTTTTCTCCATCGTCGAGAGCAGAGAGCAGACTGTCGAGAGTCGAGAGCAGACGCGCCCAAGGCGACCGTCTCAACATTACAAAATAGAATGCTGAACCGCTAACCAAAACTGTAGCCTACAAGAAGTCATGAATCGCTGTCTAAATTAGTCAAAATTCATTTCAATACACACAGATTCATGACATAGCCATGTTTAACCAATAAACACAAAGGTAATATAAACAAACAGGCATTTATCTGTCATTTCTCAGTCTCTCTATGCACCGTTCCACCCTTCTTCTGCGCCACGGCATTGTTTCTGTCGGAACCGTAGCCCTGTCTATAAGCTGAACACTATTAACAGCGCCTATGGATACAAAAAAAGCAGATTTGAATTTTACTTTGTTCTTAGTTTCACCTGGTGAAATAACATGCTATTTTCTGACATAAAAAATAATTTCGGCGACCCCACCAAAGTTTTGGCGACCCACTGGGGGTCGCGACTCCTAGTTTAAGAATCACTGCTCTAACAATCTCACATCCCACAACATCACCATTCTCTACACAACAATCTCACATCTCACAACATCACCATTCTCTAAACAACAATCTCACATCCCACAACATCACCATTCTCTACATAACAATCTCACATCCCACATCACCATTCTCTACACAACAAACAACCGCACATTTTACAACATCACCATTCTCTACACAACAAACAATCTCACATCCCACAACATCACCATTCTCTACACAACAATCTCACATGTCACAACATCACCATTCTCTACACAACAATGTCACATCTCTCGACATTTACATTTGCAACACATGAAACAACATCACAACAACCTTGCACTGCAGAACACAGACATTTCTCCATCATGGCACACCCACATTTGGTGTACAGCATCAACACACATATAAGTTCTGTAATAATATGTTATAAAATATATTTACATCACTTTGAAAATATTCTGTTCTGAAAACATACGTTATTACAAATAGTGTATTGTGTGGCAAAACAGTGGACAGACAATGGCACTTTACGAAGATGGTACAGTGCCTAGGATGGTGGAGAGATTTGGGGGAAAAACAGCTATCCATGAGGTCTGCTGCATACATTCAGGTTGAGTGTATTTGTTTAACTGGCTCGTCAGAGGTCACATTAGTTCTGCTGAGAGATGTGCTCTGTATCCTTCCCTTAATCTCTGCCCCTGTGCATTCTGGGAATGTCGTGTGGAATTCTTCGGAAATCTACAGAGTGCTGTAACACAAGAGTCCTTCTTACCCCCCGACACCCCCCCCCCCTCCCCACCACCACCACCACCACCACCACCACACACACACAGACACACACACACACACCACCCTCTATGAGTCCCTCTACGAAAACAGAGCGGCTGCCGAGTTTGTCAGTCAGTTATTTCAGAATGAAAAGGAGAGTCCACAAGAGACGTTTTTTTCCCCCACTGTCTCTGAATACATTGCACAGGAAAGGAAGCAGAGGTCACACAAGAGGATCATTTTTCATGCAGAAATGTGCGTTGGGAACGAATCCAAGGGCTGAGCAAAGGCACAAAGTAAGTGTAGTGACAACCCTTCAACCCCCCCAATCCCCCAAGTGTATCTCCGGCATCTGCAAAGCATGGCCAGTCTGCACCTACACATCACTATAGAGTATAGAGGCTCATATAGCATAGCCCTTCATAAGGACACCAAGCAGCAGGGATAGGCCACTTTCTGCAGCAAAGAGAGCTGTTTCTTTGTCAGTCTACTGCACACGGAAATGATTACTAGTCCATTAACCTGAGACATGCAAACTCTGCCCATTCACATCCCTACAGGAACTCATATATAGTCCTTGTTGTTCTTAGCCGAGGCATTTAAAGAACTTTCATTCTGACAAGTCTAAGTAAAGGTAAATAAATCCACAATTCACTCATTCTACAGATATTCTACAAATGAATGCTTAATTGTAGCATCTGTATACCTTATATCACATTGTCTTCCCTCTGTAAGAGGTTGTTTCGTTCAAGTGTTCTGCATTCACTAAGACATAAAAACGTGAAAACAAAAGAGTTTCTGCCAATGTAGTGAATCAAGCCCTCGATATCAAGAGCAAATGTCATTGCCTTAATCATATTTATGGAAATTTCATTAACATGCCTTTCAGAACTGCCACAAAAGTCTGCTTTCCAACGTGCCTTTCCTAGTATGGGTTTGGCTGGAGCCTGACTTACCCCTTCAGTTTATAAACACATCAGTAATGTGTAAAACTAATAAGAGAAAGGATTAGATGTGATTGGATTCAGTCTCCACCACCAGCTCTCATTTGTTTCCCCAAATGAAGTCAACACAAGCAATGGCACTGAGGGCAGATCTGTGGTGTGGAAGAGGTCAGTGGAAGATTACATTACATTACATTACAGTGGAAGATATCAGATGATCAGCTCTTCCAACAGTAAGACTGGCCCTTGTTTAATCATCATCATTACTACTACTTTTATAAGATAAGTTTTACTGTGCCATATTATTTCATGTGCAATAATTCTGTATAATTCATGTACAATATCACTGTATATAAAACCACATTTATTACTTTTGCCTCAGAACTGTGCACCCTACCCACGTTTTTTATTCTTCATCTCGTCTTGCACTGCTATTAATTTATTTATGTTGTAAATATTCTTCATACATGTCTGCACTGGAGAAGGAGCTGCTCTCAATCTCATTGCACAAGTGTAGAGTGTACATTGTACATGTGTATATTGACAATAAAAGGCATTCTATTCTATTCTATTCTATTCTATTCTATTCTATTCTATAATATTCATATCAGCCCATGACTGTGCTCCCTGGACACTGATATAAAGTAAATCGGAGGGGCTGGTAGCAGCTGTCTAACTTTCACTAACCTCAGACAGAGTTGCTGTTCAGAATTACAACCCTGGTGTTGAGAATGGGGCCATATCCACTTATGTGATTCTCCTCGGTCTGGGTGCATGTAGTGAACCCGCTGAACCCTGTGTGATTGACTAAGATAACCAGTTTAAGTCTGCGTGCCTCCCCTGAGCAGACTAATCCCCCTCTGTGGCCTTAGAGGCCCTCCTGACGCAGAGAGCCCCCTCCCCACACGTCACTCCAAACACACACACACACACAGATGCATATACACACACTCATATAGGCACACACAGACACACACACTCCCACATACATACGCATTCACACTTATACACATGCACATGAACACACATGCGCACATACAGATACACACACACACACACACACACACACACACAAGTATGCATCCTCTCTAACCCCAACCTGCTCCAACTGAAGATTTACACATCCTATAAGAGGAGGCTCCAGCATCAGTCTGGGGGTCAAAGGTCGTCGTCTCCAGAGCACTACAAGCTTGACATGAGGCAGGCAGCAAGGGGCACCCCGGAGCACTGCAGGGTTCACACAGTGGCATATTTGTGTGTGTCTCTCTCTCACACACACACACACACACACACACACACACACACACACACAGGGGCGTATCTGTCTCACACACACACACACACACACACACACACACACACACACACACACACACAGGGGCATATCTGTCTCAGAGAGGTGGCATACGCTACACACACACACACACACACACACACAGGGGTGTATCTGTCTCAGAGAGGGCGTAAGAGCTATGTGTCTCATGGAGGCGGTAAGGACTGCACTGGACAAGCGCAGAGTTCACACAGGGACGTATCTGTGTGAGAGAGGCTGCTAGAGCTACACACACACACACACACACACACACACACACACACACACACACACACAGGTGTATCAGGAGGCCGTGAATGCCACACTGGGGCAGCGCAGTGTTTAGAAACACGTGGGCGTACGGTATCTGCCTCTCAGGGAGGCTGCGATGGCACTTTTGGGGCGATGCAGGGCTCATATGTGGGTGTATCCATCGCTGGGGTTCACACACGGCGTAGTCATGTCTCAGGGAGGCTGCGATGGCACTTTTGGGGCGATGCAGGGATCATATCCATTGCTGGGGTTCAAAGATGTAGTCATGTCTCGGGCTAAACACTCCCCCCTCAGGAGCTGCTCCGTGGACCATGGTGGGATGGCACATGTGGGTCGTCTCTGGATAAAGGCAGTATTGTGGCGGAGGGATTAGAAAGCGATGTCTGTGTAGATTCTCATTTATCAAGGTCATGGTAGTCAAAAGAGCTAAGTTGTAAGCAACTGGACTTCTTTTTGGAGCTTGAGGATGTTTCAACTTTCATCCAAAAGGCCTCTTCTGTTCTGTCCAGGGGTTAGAAAAGTGATTCTTACAGAGAACCATTCAACTCTGACTGTCTGTTGGCAGTTGTTAAAAGATCGCCCTTTGAAGGGTGGGAGTCCGTTGAGAGTTGGACTGCTTAGTTGTGATGCCAGCTTTGTTGTGATGTTTGACTAGCAAGCTCTCAGCTCAGAGACATGGAGGAGTCTTGTCTAGCTTTGTGAAGCCCCTCTCGTGTGCTCAGTAGCGTGTAGGTCCTATACTTTTGACTAGCAAGCTCTCAGCTCAGAGACATGGAGGAGTCTTGTCTAGCTTTGTGAAGCCCCTCTCGTGTGCTCAGTAGCGGGTAGGTCCTACGCTTTTGACTAGCAAGCTCTCAGCTCAGAGACATGGAGGAGTCTTGTCTAGCTTTGTGAAGCCCCTCTCGTGTGCTCAGTAGCGGGTAGGTCCTACGCTTTTGACTAGCAAGCTCTCAGCTCAGAGACATGGAGGAGTCTTGTCTAGCTTTGTGAAGCCCCTCTCGTGTGCTCAGTAGCGGGTAGGTCCTACGCTTTTGACTAGCAAGCTCTCAGCTCAGAGACATGGAGGAGTCTTGTCTAGCTTTGTGAAGCCCCTCTCGTGTGCTCAGTAGCGGGTAGGTCCTACGCTTTTGACTAGCAAGCTCTCAGCTCAGAGACATGGAGGAGTCTTGTCTAGCTTTGTGAAGCCCCTCTCGTGTGCTCAGTAGCGTGTAGGTCCTACGCTTTTGACTAGCAAGCTCTCAGCTCAGAGACATGGAGGAGTCTTGTCTAGCTTTGTGAAGCCCCTCTCGTGTGCTCAGTAGCGGGCAGGTCCTACGCTTTTGACTAGCAAGCTCTCAGCTCAGAGACATGGAGGAGTCTTGTCTAGCTTTGTGAAGCACCTCTCGTGTGCTCAGTAGCGGGTAGGTCCTACACTTTTGACTAGCAAGCTCTCAGCTCAGAGACATGGAGGAGTCTTGTCTAGCTTTGTGAAGCCCCTCTCGTGTGCTCAGTAGCGGGTAGGTCCTATACTTTTGACTAGCATGCTCTCAGCTCAGAGACATGGAGGAGTCTTGTCTAGCTTTGTGAAGCCCCTCTCGTGTGCTCAGTAGCGGGTAGGTCCTATACTTTTGACTAGCAAGCTCTCAGCTCAGAGACATGGAGGAGTCTTGTCTAGCTTTGTGAAGCCCCTCGTGTGCTCAGTAGCGGGCAGGTCCTACGCTTTTGCTCGAGAATGTGCACGTAGTGTTTTTGAATACCTCCTTCATGATGTGGTCAGACCGATTTTGGTTATTTACGTACCCTTACATGACCCATCGTTCAGTAAGAGATTAACTGAGCAAGAATCGTATTATCTCATGAGCGTATTTAAGGCTTAAGGCTGGTTGTTTGCACAACTGGGTAATTTGGTCACTTTGCCACTTATTCTTTGGAAGTATGAGTAAGTGCAAAACTGCACATTCCTTGGTAAAGTAAAAATTCAATCCTGTGCATACACTGAATGCACGACAACACCTGTAAATCAGGTCAATTTTGCAATATAACTGTAGACATATTTCATTACCTATAAATATAATCTGTCTTTATCCAAATGTGCTATAGCTGATTTTTTAGAGTTAAGTACAATGTACCGGACATGTATTATTTAGTTCTTAGTCATTTCACTCCCATACCCAGGTAAGAGATTAAAGAAATGGAGGACCACCAGTATTGAAGCTTGGACTCCCCCTTGTGGAATCAGGCGGAACTTCAGATATGCAACCATGATCATGTTGCCACACAAACCCAATAGCCAAAACCAGACGTCTGGTCGACCAGAACAAAGTTATGGAACTTAAATAGGAACTGAATGATCTAAAATGTACACAGGCAACTGAAGGTTCCTACATATTTAAAAAAATAATTGGACTGGATCATAACAAAAGTTAACCGAGATGATTTTACATGTAGTACTTGGTTTACAGAACCTGAACAAGATGAATTATTATTACCCGAATAATACCCTTTATGGAAGCCCAGAAGTATTTATATTAAATTTAAAAGGAGAATAAATACACATAAACTATAATGCTATAAATATTTGTCCGTTTATTTATTACCTACCCAAACCAATCCAAGTTTTCATAAAGATGAAAAAAAAACATGCTTTCCATGTTCATATAACACAAATAGGCATATTTCTGGTAAAAAAAAGACTAATGAATGAATTGATTTATAATATCTCAACCACAAAGGTAGAGGTTTCTTCTTACTTCAGAATAAACCGTCCAGTTGTTCTAATGTCTAGGAATTTTCCATAGCCCTGCCACCTCAACAGCAGATAATGTACCACTACCTGTGATCAGATCTGAGATGCTGTAAAATAAGAAAGCTTTAGGCTGCTGTAAAGCTCACCTCTAGCCAGGTCTATTGAAATATACAGCAGCTGACCAGTGGCTGCCAGCACACGCGGCCTACACCTTGAACCTACAGTGCACACATCTCTACGGGGAAGTGAGTGCATCTCAATGTAGCTTTACTGTAAAACACGCACCCCACACTCTCTGCAGACGTTACTTGGAAAGGAAGGACAGCAATTAATTCCCGTATTTACATGACCCAAATAATTAAATAAAGGAAAGTTGTAAGTGTCAGGGGATTTTGGATTCTTTTCAGCAATAGAACAAGGGAAGGAGGAGCGTTCTGGGATATTAATGTAATACCAACATCGAAAAGCAGACGGAAATATGAATATTAACCAAGGCGTTTGTGTGATCAGTAAGTAAGTACACTTCTACATAAACAACATACAAGGAAAGATGAGCTGAAAAAAAAAACACACACACAAAAAAAAGACAATAACAAAATAACAAAAGAGAAAGCGCATGAGGTGAATAAAGGAGGACATCTGCCATAGAGAGTGTACTCTTTAACCTAAGCAGAGATATTGCTCTGAGCCCACGGAAGAGCGAGGCTTTTTACACCCTCACACAGAGCTGCATTTAAACTGCAGCTCCCATCGCCTTCACTGCTGGACTCGTCTCACAGCTCTAATGCATATATCAGGACGCAGCTTACATTACACGCATAAACTCTGAGGGCCAGCCTGTGACCATGACGAGCACAAACACACTTACATCTGCATATACAAATACAAACACACACACACACACAGTCAGTCAGTCTCTCTCACATACACACACACACACACATCTCCGACAAATATACAGTACTTCACATCATATTTCCAGACAGAAGCAAAACTGCTTCACACGGACACATAAATAACACTTAGCGCATTGACTGCCTTATAATGAAAGAAGAACAGGACAGAGGAAATATAATCTCAGCTTTGGTCAACCGGAACTTCCACCCATCCATTCCACATTAAATTAATTTTACACCTATCCATTCCACCTTAAATAAAATTCTCACCCCTCTATTCCACCTTAGGTTAGTTGTTCGTCTCGTGCAACACGAGTTGAAAAACACAGAAGCAAAAAAAAAAACAAACAAACAAAAAAAAAAACTAAACAGAGACAAAAAAGAAAAAGTCATGATATGCTATAGTTTTCAGTTCCCTTAGATTGTGAAAGATAAAGGGAAGCTTTGTTCATTGTGTGTACTTTACTTCATAGAGTTAGAGTATTTTAAAAAGACTATTTTAAATGGTGGTCAGGTCTCCAGGTGCAAGCAGGTGGCGAGACCCTGTTTACACTTTCATGAAGGAACTTTGAGGTAACACCACAATCTTTTTTTTTTTTTTTTTTTTAAAGAAAGAAGAGAGAAATAGCACAGGAGGACAGCCTTATCAACCCCTATTTGCTTGAGCAGGCAGACTCCCTCTTCCTCTCTCCCCCTCTCTCTGTCTGTCTCGCTCTCTCCCTCTCTCCGTCTTTCTGCCTGAGCCAGAGTCGCCTCGCTGTGCCTAGTGGGCGTTTCGTCCCTCTGGGACAGGTGCTGATGGTCGCAGTCTGTCCGACAGGGAAGCCTCCATGAGGGGGGCAGAGACGTACCGTTGCCCCCACATCTCTACTCCATCTTGTTCATTTCGTATTTCGTCGTCATAATTTCCTGTGACAGAGAGAGAGAGAGCGAAAGAGAGACACATAATGAGGTCCAATTTCATACAGTTGTAATTCAAAGATGGCGAGCCCATCAGAAGTTTCCACATTTGTACATAAACAAGACCTTAAAAAACATCAGACTTGTGTAGCTGTCCTAAAACTATACATAGAGCACACCTTCATGTGGAATGAGTTAAGGAACACGTGTTGGAGCAGTAAACATGTAGTTTTATAGAGGCTGTTACTCAGTGAACACAAGTCAACAACTGGAGGGAATAGAACAACCACAAACCTCATCAGAGTCCAGAAGAACAGGAAGAGCCCTGGGAAACAGAAAAATTATTAACTGTTTATGTGCACTTCACATTCCACTCCATATCAACTCTATGTGCACTTTGTATTAGATCCCATACTAAGTCTGTGTGCACTTCGCATTCAATTCCATATCAACGCTATATGCACGTTGCAGTATATTTCATATTAACTTAATGTGCACTTCACATTCTATCCCATACTAACTCTATGTGCACTTCGCATTTAATTCCATACTAACTATGTGCACTCTGCAGTATATTTCATATTAACTTTATGTGCTCTTTGCATTCCATCCCATACTAACTCTATGTCCACTTCGCATTCAATTCCATAGTAACTTCTTTGTATATTTCATATTAACTTTACGCATTCCGTTCCATATTAAATAGAGGTGGAATGTCCCCTCCCTGTTGTCTGCTGACACCAACAAAAGGTGATTACTCATAAATGAGACAAATCCACCAGCTGGAGAGAAAAGCGTGTGGCATACTTACACATCTGTCAGGGAGGTAGGGATATTTTCCTCCACCCACTTCAAGTCTTCATCCTGAGGATGAGGCATATACAGCATGAGTGTGTGTGTGTGTGTGTGTGTGTGTGCGCGCGCGTGTGTACCTTGTTGATGCCCACTGGGCTAAGTGTCAGACACTAGCGGTGTGATAAGGGTACTACCTAACAAGGTCATAGTCACTAGAGTGAAGGTCGCCAACCCTGGTGATGTAATCAGGTGCATCTTCAATGTCAATGATAGACTACCATTGCGCTCAAAGTCATACCAACAGTAGCAGTGAAATAAGGGTCAGATTCACTGAGGTGAATGTCACTGATGCTAGACGTGCGATTAGGGTCCTACTCATTAGTGTGAATATCACTAATGCTGTAAGTATAATCAGGGCCATACGCATTATTATGTGGGCTTGCTCCCTAGCAAAGCCCACATATTGTTATCCGACCGTTTATTATGTGGGCTTGCTACCTAGCAAAGCCCACATATTGTTATCCGACCGTTTATTATTATGTGGGCTTGCTACCTAGCAAAGCCCACATATTGTTCTTTCCCCGTTTATTATTATGTGGGCTTGCTACCTAGCAAAGCCCACATATTGTTATCCGACCGTTTATTATTATGATTTTTCAACATTTCACCCAGCTGATAACAATATTCACCTGGACCAACTGCCATTTTTCTACATTTGGAATGTCAAGCAGTACAACTCTTAAGTATTGTCATAACACCCAAACACATTAGCTGAGTTAGCCGAGTGACGCTGTTAGCACACTTAGCTACTTAGCCTTGTTAGCACTGTTAGCATAGTTAGCATTGTTACCATTGTTACCATTATTGCTACAGACATTTGCTTAGCTAGCCGGTTAACACTGTTAGCATAGTTAGCATTGTTAGCAATATTGCTACAGACATTTGCTGAGCTAGCCGGGTAACACAGTTAGCATAGTTAGCACTGTTAGCATAGTTAGCATTGTTAGCAATATTGCTACAGACATTTGCTGAGCTAGCCAGGTAACACAGTTAGCATAGTTAGCACTGTTAGTATAGTTAGCATAACTGCAAAAAGCAGGAACTGAGCTAGCTGAGAAACACAGTTATTAAAGTTAGCTACTTAGCCTTGTTAGCATAGTTAGCATTGTTAGCAACATTGCTAAAAACATTAGCTGAGCTACCTGAGTAACACAGTTAGTATAATTAGCATGGTTAACATTGTTAGCATAGTTAGCATAACTGCTAATATCATCAGATGAGAAAACTGAGTAATGTTGTTAGCACAGTTAGCTAATTAGCCTACCTAGCAAAGCCCACATATTGTTCTTTCCCCGTTTCTTATTATTTTTCAACGTTCACCCAGATTTTGCCTCCACTCAGGCTTTCGAGATAGAGACACCGTTCAAACTCTAAAACGACCGGCCCGGTTTGAAGATGGTAGCTCACATTCGGATTATCCGTATCTCTTGTCGTTCGTCCGTTATTGTCGTTTTTCTGTCGTTTTTTGTCCCATTGAAATGAATGGTGGAATCTTCAGGCTGATGATGTCACAGTACAGTGCTCCACTCTAGCAGCCAGAGTGAGCTCTGCCCTCACTCTAACCTCCACTTGGTTTTTGAGTGATTAAAACTGAACCGCTTAACTTATAAACTTGATTTAAACTTTGTCAAAGAGGTCTGGCATCTGACTGTGACCCGTCTTATTTCCATTTCCATTACTATTTAAACTGTTTGAGATAGAGCAGTGTAAAAATGGTGTCAGAAAGTCTATGGGATTTTGCCATACATTTCATGATCTTACTGTAACAGGTCAGGGTGCATGTCTGACAATTCGAATGATAAAAACTGAACCGCTTAACCTACAAGCTTGATTTAAACTTTGGCAGAGAGGTCTGGGATCTGACTTTAACCTGTGTAATTTTCATGTGGCTGCTATTTAAACTGTTTGAGACAGGACAGTTTAAACATGAGACAACAAAAATTTGAGCCAGTTACTGCTGGACCAACTGCCATTTTTTGAATTTGGAATGTTCAGGAATAGAACTCTCGAGTGATGTCATAATACCCCTGCCATGGCCTGCCTAATGTATTGCAATGGGTTTCTATTGAGGCTGTTAAGTGTATTGAGTCTATTGAGCTATTAAAAACCAATAAGACAGATCTCTCCTCTGAGCTGTGATAGGTGTAAAGGGAGCGACAGCAAGATTTGACCAAAGCTGATCACAAAAGGCCTATTCACCTGGACCAACTGCCATTTTTCTACATTTGGAATGTCAAGCAATAGAACTCTCAAGTATTATCATAACACCCAAACACATTAGCTGAGTTAGCCGAGTGACGCTGTTAGCACAGTTAGCTACTTAGCCTTGTTAGCACTGTTAGCATAGTTAGCATTGTTACCGTTATTGCTACAGATATTTGCTTAGCTAGCCGGGTAACACTGTTAGCATAGTTAGCACTGTTAGCATGGTTAGCATTGTTAGCAATATTGCTACAGACATTTGCTGAGCTAGCCGGGTAACACAGTTAGCATAGTTAGCACTGTTACCATAGTTACCATTGTTAGCATAACTGCAAAAAGCAGTAACTGAGCTAGCTGAAAAACACAGTTATTAGTAGTTAGCTAATTAGCCTTGTTAGCATAGTTAGCACTGGCAGCAATATTGCTAAAAACATTAGCTGAGCTACCTGAGTAACACAGTTAGTATAATTAGCATGGTTAGCATAGTTATCATAGTTAGCATAACTGCTAATATCATCAGATGAGAGAACTGAGTAATGTTGTTACCACAGTTAGCTACTTAGCCTTGTTAACATAGTTAGCACTGTTAGCAATATTGCTAAAAACATTAGCTGAGCTACCTGAGTAACACAGTTAGTATAATTAGCATGGTTAGCATTGTTAGCATAACTGCTAATATCATCAGATGAGAGAACTGAGTAATGTTGTTACCACAGTTAGCTACTTAGCCTTGTTAGCATTATTAGCTATATTATTAGCAAGCCCACATTTAGCATTTTCTGCGGGAATGCAATCTTTTAAATTTTGATGAACTACCAGAAACATTTACCTCAGACGGGAAACATTACACCATGACGAAATCCAACCCACTGAGTGGATGTTTGCTTCAAGATGCACCTGATGGTATGGAAATGTACCTTAATCTCCCACAAAGACTGCAACAACTTGGAGATGTGTTTTCACAGGGCCTACTGATTACTGGTGGTTTGTGCATCAGTATTTTCCAAGACCACTTTGGACGATATGGATTTTTTGATCCTCATTCTCGAAATGAGAATGGTTCCGCTTTTGTGGCTAATGGAACAGCTGTGATGGTTACTTTTCACACAGTGAGTGATCTGGCCAATCGACTTCTAGAGCTGTACTGTGGTGGGGACTTCAAATTTGATAGAGGCAGTCAGTATGAACTGTTACCAGTCTGCATTCATGCATTGATACCTGAAAACAATACAGTGGTAACAAGAGCAACAGAGAGTAAAAAGGAGATAGAGCAAAGAGATACAGAGACTGAGAAGGACATTGAGAGACAAAGTGTTGCAAATTTTAAGAAAATTCCAAAATGTAAGAGAAAATATGCAGCACAAAAACTGAAGAGGCTACAGAAAGCCCAAAACTGCCTGAAAACACAGAGTGAAGACAGAAAGAAAAAAGAGAAGTTGTTCCGAGAAAACCCGGCCATGCAGTTGAAAAACCGGCAACGTCTCAAAGAATTATACAGAACCAACTCTACTTTTCAACAAAGGCAGAAGCAACGCATGAAGAATCGATACAAAATGGACACTACTGTAACACAGTTAGCATAGTTAGCACAGTTAGCATAGTTAGCATAACTGCGAAAAGCAGGAACTGAGCTAGCTGAGAAACACAGTTATTAAAGTCAGCTACTTAGCCTTGTTAGCATAGTTAGCACTGTTAGCATAGTTAGCATTGTTAGCAACATTGCTAAAAACATTAGCTGAGCTACCTGAGTAACACAGTTAGTATAATTAGCATGGTTAACATTGTTAGCATAGTTAGCATAACTGCTAATATCATCAGATGAGAAAACTGAGTCACCAACACTGTATGTATAATCCGGGTGATAGTCATTTATGTGAATATCACTAATGCTGTAAGTACAGTGGTCCCTCGCTATAACGCGGTTCACCTTTCGTGGCCTCGCTGTTTTGCAGATTTTTTTAGGGCATGCTTTTTTTTTTTTTTTTTTTACAGCGCATTGTGTTCTGTCCCCTGATTGGCTAAGGGACTGTAGAACATTGTCAATCAATCTGCTGTACAGTAGAGAATGCGCTCAGCTTGTACAATTTACATAAATGTTTCATCGCTAGCAGTGTGCCTCTGAAGTGCTGTATGTTTGCAAGTTTGAACTTTGAGAGTAGAAGAGAGAAATGTAAAAAAATGTCAATGCCTGTCTGAGAAAAGTGTATAAAGTGTGTAGTGAGGGGATTTACAGCCTAAGTATAGTCAGGGTCCTACTCATTAGTGTGAATATCACTAACACTGTGAGTATAGTCAGGGTCCTACTCATTAGTGTGAATATCACTAACACTGTGAGTATAGTCAGGGTCCTACTCATTAGTGTGAATATCTTTAACACTGTAAGTATAGTCAGTGTCATACTCATTGGGTTAGAAACAGGTTTTGCTGTGTGAATTACTGTGAATCCTTAGTGTGAATGTCACCAGCACTGTTAGTATAGTTAGAGTCACACTTACTGGGTTGGGCGCAGGTTTGGCTGCCGTGCCATTGGCTTCATTCTTGGACGCCCTCAGCTTTATTCCATCCGCTGAACCAACAGGATGGAAAACAAGTCAGACAAGTCACCTTCAAATAATTAGCCTAACATTGCCAAAACCTCTCCTAGTCATCAATCATACCCAAAAGCAGTCCAATTACACCAAAAGCCCTCTTAGAAATCATACCCAGATTAGCAGACACCAGGAACTCCTCAATCTCCTCGTCATCCGAGTCGTCCATCAAGGGTGTGAACGCATACCTGAGAATGTCAGACAGGAAATGAATTCATCACGTTAAACATTAATGCTGTGCTTTATGACATGAGACTGTGCAGACTTGAAATAAAATGTGACAGCAAAGAGAAACAGATCACGGTAAAAGTCCGTTCCATAGTCTGTACACCAAGCTGTGCAAGGATGGTGGGATGTGTACTTGCGAAGCAGAACGCGTCGTCCAAATTTATGTAACACCACAGAAGCACAAGAGCAATTTCACACATTTCCAAAGAAGGAGCGGCACTGGCGCAGCTCATATTAAGGTGTGAAACAGCCCCAGAAGTAAGTGTGTGAGCCTTGTGTTCAGAACTGTGCCCACGCATCTTGTGCAGACTATCCACAAGTTCACTGACAAGTCTTACTGGGAAAACAAATGTGGCCGTGATTTCCGGCAGAGGCGTTCTGTTACGTGTGTTCACAGCAGTTGTTGTATGATCATTATACCACTAAATCGCTACAATACGACAGTGTAAAGGGTCACACACACATATACACACATTTTAAGGAGGAGAGAGTTGTTATTTCAAGAAGAAACTTACAAATTTATGAGAGGTAAACTTGGATAGTTCCTGACATTGTAAAGTCCCACATTTGCGAGACAAAACAAACTCACAAATAGGCGACAAATAAACTCGGGATATTTCTGACATTATAAAGTTTCAAATTTGCAAGATGAATTAGGCTGCGTTGTGGGAAAATGTGATGTGAATGCGAAGTCCTATGCAAGCACCATATGACTGTACAGGAATGCTAATCTTTGGTTGTTCAGAGGGATGCTAACCTGTAGAGGGAATGCTAATCTTTGGTTGTTCAGAGGGATGCTAACCTGTGGAGGGCATGCTAATCTTTGGTTGTTCATAGGGATGCTAACCTGTAGAGGGAATGCTAATCTTTGGTTGTTCAGAGGGATGCTAACCTGCAGAGGGAATGCTAATCTTTGGTTGTTCAGAGGGATGCTAACCTGTAGAGGGAATACTAATCTTTGGTTGTTCAGAGGGATGCTAACCTGCAGAGGGAATGCTATTCTTTGGTTGTTCAGAGGGATGCTAACCTGCAGAGGGAATGCTAATCTTTGGTTGTTCAGAGGGATGCTAACCTGTAGAGGGAATGCTAATCTTTGGTTGTTCAGAGGGATGCTAACCTGTAGAGGGAATGCTAATCTTTGGTTGTTCAGAGGGATGCTAACCCGTACAGGAAATGCTCACCTTTGATTGTTAGCAGACGGCCTCCAGAGGAACATGATGACCAGCAGGATAATGGAGAACAGGAACCTCCAGAAGGCATCATCCACCCACAGCTCCATCCAGTCCTACAGAGAGACAGAGGGGGCAGAGACAGAGAAAAAGAGAGAAAGAGTGAAAAAAAGACAGAAAGAGATGGAGAGAGCGAGAGAGCAAGAGAGAGATGGGGAGAGAGAGAGAGAGAGAGAGTCAAACTATGCAGGCCAAAGGATTTCCTCTGTAGCAAATAAGACCACATGTGTATGTCCTGTCTGAAGTGATATCTAGGGTTAGGGTTACGGTTAGGGTTAGGGTTGCATCATTTAATCCCAGTTTACCTGAAGGAACCTTCCAAGGGGATTAATAAAGTTTTATTCTATTCTATGTGGTATGTTGTAATCACAAGGAAGTTTAAAAGCACTCACGGATTGACAATCTGCAAAGCGGAACTTTTTCGTTGTCCACACCATGAAAATGATGGAAGCTGGAACGACGACAGACAAAAACAAAAAAGAAGTCAGGATACCTCAAAACTCTTGGACTACACGGCATCCGTATCATAAATTATTATCTAAATGCACTGCACACAGCTCAGACCCATGTTGTACTCACCAATGACAGCGAAGATGAGTGTGTTGGTGAAGTGTCGATACAGGGACAGCTTGACGGGGTTTCTCCTTAGCTTCAGGGTCTTGATGGTTTGAGCCAAGCTCACAAATATGTTCAGCAAGAGTCAAGGACTTATGACACGCAACACCTCAAGGAGAGACTTAATCACAAGACAACATACACACACACACACACACACACACACCATCTGAACAGACCTTCACCTGCCCCACAAACACATCCACACACCAAAAGAAAAAACGTGTCCACTATCCAGGCTCTATGTTTAACCCTGCACAAATGCGCTCACACACACACACCCACAATAACACACACCCCCAAGACAAACGTGCATGCACACACACACCCACAAACACCCTGGACAAATGTGCAAGCACACACACACAAACCCACACACCCAGGACAAATGTGCATGCACACACACAAACACCCACAAAACACCCTGGACAAATGTGCAAGCACACACACACACCCTGTACAAACGTGCACGCACACACACACAAACACACACACACCCTGGACAATCGTAGATGCACACAGATAAACAAACACAAACACAGCCATGCACATGTAGATGATGACACTGGGGAAGGGGGCCAGGGGCGGAGAAGGGGAACCCAGTGCAGGAGAAGCCTTTAAAGGATATCCACCAGCATAGAGAGGAGTCAAGCAGAGCCAGGGGAATGTTGGCCAGCAGAGCCAGGTCAGAGTCTTTCGCCTAAGACACGCAAGGACCGTCCATGGGACGGAGGGAGGGAGGAAGAAAGGGGGCGAGAGTGGTGGAGGAGAGGGACAGAGGGAGAGACAGACAGAGTGAGACAGAGAGGGAGAGACAGGGAGGGAGGGGGAGAGAGAGAGACAGAGAGAGAGGGAAAGAGAAGGAGGTAGAGAGACAGAGTGAGACAGGAGAGGGACAGAGGGAGAGACAGGGAGAGTGAGACAGAGAGGCAGAGACAGGGATGGAGAGAGAGAGGGAGAGACAGGGAGGTCATGAGCCCAGGGAATACCAAGAACAAAAGGGAAAAAATGGACAGAATGGATCGTAAAGAGCAATCGCTTTCACCACTACAAAAGCAACAGAGTACCACCAATTATGGCTTGAAATCTTCCCTCCCTGCAAGGCACTATGGGTAAATACCCACCCGTCTAATAGCTATGCCATTAGGGCATTAGGTGAAGCGTAAGTGTTTGGTGCGTTAGCATGAGCTACCCACTGAAAGGATATGTACCAGGTGGCACCGGAGTCGAGCATGGCTAGAACGATGACCGCTATCAGGTTCGTCCCATTGTCCTGACCCTTTCAGATGCACACACACACACAAAAGAAAAGTCTAGAAACGTACTCACCTATCACTACATAACTGCATCAAACATGTACACTTCAACCTCTCGTGTGCCTTCTTACCTCTCATTTCTGACCGTCTGCTAAGTACCATAACCGTAACATCATACTTTTAATATGCAATACTTAATCCATTAATGTTGACTTTCCTTCAAACTGCCCTAATCTGACCTAACTCCAGTCTCTAAGAGACATTTTGCTGGCTGATCCCACTCTCAAATGACCCATACTAACACAGAGGGCTTCTTACAAGGCAGGGGCATCTGCGGGATGTATGAATGAACAACTCAGGAATGGCTGCCCGAATATTTTATAACCGGCATTTCAGCCATCTCTGCAGCTGGGTGAGCCCTGGTGCGCTGTGCACCCCTCTAAATGCTGCCACTGTTAGCCTCAGGCTGCCCAGCAGAGACTGACTCATTATTTATCACTGTCACCAGTCAGGTTAACAGTGACAGAGTGTGCGTATGTGGGCATGCATGCTCCTGAGTGTGTGTATTAACACGTGTTGGAGACTGTCTGAGTGTGTGTGTGTGTGTGTCTGTATCTGTGCATGTATATTACTGCATGTTTGCAAGCATCTAATTGTGCTAGTGTGTGTTTGTGTGGGAATGTGTGTCTGAGAGAATATCCACGCTCATGAGTGTGTGTGCTAATGTATGTGCATGCATCTGTGTGTATATTAATGCATGTGTGTGAGCATCTGAGTGTGCGAGTGTGTGTGTGTGTGTGTGTGAATGTGTGAGTGTAATGAGATGCAAAAGCAGTAGATGATGTTTACCCCGGTGATCCTCAGGACGCCTTCGATGGCAGCGAAGGCAAAGTACAGCACGCCCAACCCCACCACTCTGTGCATCACTGTGCCCAGACGAGGCCTGGAGATCACACACACACACACACACACACACACACAGAGAAACATATTCACATGCAGCCAAGTCTACCAAAACAGCATTCAAACAAACAAGTGCATTCACAAACACAAATAAAGACATTCACAGACATTAATGGAGATTAATGCCCATTGGCAAAAGTTACACGCACTGGCACAGGAGCAAAAACAACATGACATACACTGACAGATCACCCTAGTCTGCTTTCTGACATATAGTTATTCTGGACTCACTTGACTATGCCGTATCCCAGGCTGACGATGATGACAAGCAGGCGAGCCAGAGTCCTCTTCAGAGCGGAGACAAGCTCTGCAAAGATCAGCAGCCCTTGGGCTACGAGGAGAAAGAAAAAAACACCCACCAAACCAGAAATGTCAAAATGTGGCCACCATGATAAACTGAAGCAGGGTGGAAAGCAAGGTGCATACTAGCTGAGAAACCCACAGTACAACTAATCAACTAGACATGCAACAGACCGACAAAATGCAACTTGAACCTATTCACCTCAGGGCAGGTATGTATAGTGTAATGGTACAATGGTGCGTTGTACTCACACAACATGTTCACACAACATACTCCAAAGTCTCTAGTCTAGCTGTTTGACTGCGGCCACACTGTGGCCCACACTCATGCAGCAATATCGCCCCCCAAACACACACACACACACACACACAAGCGAGGCGAGAAACGGCACTCACTGGCCTCCCCGACGGCGTTGGTGTTCTCGTACTCGGCGCAGAAGACGGCCATCTCCACCATGCCCAGGAAGATGACGCCGGCGATCCAGAACTGGATCCTCAGCAGGTCCTTCCAGTAGCAGGAGGCCCAGACGAACCACAGCAGGGCGTACAGGATGTACACGATGCACATCACCATGTAGAACTGGCACACGGGAATAGCGCAGACAAGAAAGGGACTTCACCAGCTTGCCATTACCATTATTAGATGTACATGATTTAATATTGTTGAATGTCAATATGTGAACACATAGGTATTCTACTGAAACACTATGCACGTCACTATGATGTAAAACTGGTACACGAGGATGGCATTCCCGTCATTAGATTTAGAATATTCAATATTATTAAATATAAACTTGTAGGAGTATGTAAGTATCATGAGTAATGACATGGCTATTGCAGTAATTTGCTGTAAGGTCACTTACAATCATCAAGGGCCACTCGGTCACCGAGATAAAGCCATGAGTGCCCTTCATCACCAGACTGACTAAGGACAGACAGACAAACAAACAAACTGATATTAACTACGGACAGATAAACAAACAAACTAACTTAGGCCCGACAGACAAACAAACAAACTGATATTATGTTTGGACAGATAGACAAACAAACTTTGGACATCTTCACTCAACACCAGAGCTTTTAGGTATAATTAAGTATAAAAATAATAGGTATAAATGTATTACATATGTAGGTATAATTAGGGCTGGGCGATATGGACCTAAAGTAATATCACGATATTTCTGGGCTGACTGGCGATATACGATACATATCGATATTTCAAAAACAGGATGAGCAAAGTGTTTCATGTTAAGTTAAGACTGCTCTAAAAGAGCTGTGCAAATGAAAAAGTAAACAGTAACATACACAGGGGTACAGCTGAGTGATCCGAGAAAGCTCCGGCTGTCTGAACAGTGTGAACACATTAGGATAAGTGGTTTTGATAAAGTGGTATTGTATCATCGAAAATATATCGATATGGCGATATAGTGTCAAATACATATCTTCTTTAAAAATATATCGATATTACGATAATATCGATATATCGCCCAGCCCTAGGTATAATATAATCAATCAACAGTGTTTCACATCCTGCAGACTCTGGTCATCTGGACATTCTGGATACAGCTTCCTTGCTCACCTGTTAAATTCCAGTCTAACTCTGGCTTGCTTGATGTTATATTTACCACCAGCAGATACGGGCCATTTTTCCATGTCGTAGCAATGACGTCAGCCTTTAGGAAAAAAGCCTTTGTCAAATTTCATGACAGTCATTTTGTTATATCTTAACGTTAATTTAACATTAAATAGATACGCAATATGGTATTCGTTGTAAAGTAATGCAATATACTCCAGTGTATGATATGATTCAATTGTAATACTCATTGGTAACAGACATTCACACCCTTTTCATGGTTATTTACATATCCTTTACAGGGTGGATTACCGGAACTCCTTGTTTGTCGACTTCTTCTTCCAACCAGCTGGTGTAGTTTGCAGTCTACGTTGACAAAGACATGGAGAGAGTTGGACAAGTGAAAATATGGTCAGGAATACAGAGACTCTATTAAAAGTCATTTTGAGAAATGAGCCTTTGGGGCCCACTCACCTGAACTACTGAAATGTCTTGTGGATCTACTTTACGGGGCACTCCCTTGGTTTTCTGATGACAAAGGGACAATTAGTCTACTACCAAACAGGGTATCAGTCAGATAAGCAATACAGTTTAAGTTACAAAAACAAGAACACATCCTTTACACATGCAATAGCACAACTTAATAAAATATGTTTATGAAATACACACACACACACAAACACACACACACACACACACACACACACAACATCAGCCCTTTATCTGAATGCACTTACATTTAGAGAGGGAAACAGGGACATTCCCTTTCTGCAAGTGATGGGTTTGTACTTGTGCTCTAGGTATTCTCCAGGGCCTAAAGGGTTTGGGTCCAGACTTTCACCCCTGCTCAGAGGCGTTCTCTCATACATCTCCTGAAGGTAAAAACACCACAGTTGTCACACAGTTGTACACCTGTCATTGCAATGCTCTGCAATCCCAGCAATGTACCTACAAGCAGATATTACTTTCACGGTTAAGCAGGACTTACCTCAATGTTGTTAAACTCATTGTGACAATGGTAGAATTTTAAATACCACCGAATGTTGAATTTGATTTCTTCTGGACAGCTACATGATACTGAAAGAATAAAAAACAGCCTTCATTTTAGAAAATATGGTGCAGTTTTAAGCCGGGTGATACAATACATTGGTAAAGAGAAGACAAATATTCATTTGTGACAATAATAACATCCATACGTTCCACCTATAGGTCACATTAGGTTGAGGGATTAGTTAGGTTTACATACCTTTCAATCTTATGTCAGTTCCAGTATACATGGATTTTCTAATGAGCAACGGTCTGGACGTCTAAACAGAGCACAAGCAAAAAACCGCTCATGTCAAAGGAAATAGTAGAAAATAACAGACTAATAGAAATGTCACAAAGTTTAGTAAATCGTGTCAATAATCAACCAGGTTTAATAATTACTGGGTGTATCGCTTTTCAAAGCTTTAAGCTGATACTGGAGAGGCAACCTCAATGGAAAGATTCGTTAACAAGGGTTAAATAATTTATATAGTATTTGCCATGGAACAGCAGTCTACTATAAAACTGCCTTAATAAACAAACCCTAAACAGAAGATGCTAACACTCAATCACAGATGTATTATAAAACGGCTTTCTTGGAACCAGTAACTGACACTTTTCCCCTGGGATTCTTGATTCGTTTTACAGCAATTTTGATGATTGCCTCTGACTGCCTGGGCAACACGCTAGCTGTCCAGCTACAATAACAAACCTGTAATGTTAAGTTGTTGTCTACACTGAAACAGCAAGCAGAAAAACTGTTGGTCAGAACAGTATGATACGAACGTTGTACTTGATAAATAGTTGCTTAAATCTGCTGTTTATAATAGTGATGAGTTGGGTTAGGGAGCTAGCTACTGTTGATGGCATAACATCCTACTGAAATTGCTACATAGCTAGCACAGCGACGTTGCCAATGTTGATACATCAAACAGACCAACAAGGATTCCAGTTTTTGTCATTCAAGATTGACAAAACACTATTCAACCCAACACTGACATGGTCGTCGCTGTAAATAAGCTGGCACATACTACATCTTTACTTGTTAGACAGGGTAGAATATCACATCAAGCTTGCCGCATACCCATGGCTGTGTTAGCTAGCTAACGTTAACTGGACGGTGTCTCGCCACGACATTTAACTTACATTGACAATGGTAATTGTCCATTGCCCAGTCTCCGGAGCAGCAGCAACCTCTGTCACACAACAACTTATGAAGATCCCTGAGAGAAGCAGAATCCAAAGCTTCTGTAACAGACCTCTGCAGCCCACCACACAGTGCTGCACAGAGGCAGCCATGTTGTCTGTAATAGCTATTAGCTAGCTGACTGATTAAGCGCTGGTCAGTCAGTGGCTACTGCCACCTCACCTGAACGTCAGCGACGTCCGCGTCACCTGAATTCCGAGGGCGTGGTGTGTGAGGCAGTCACACACTTACCTACTAAAACAAACAGCTGTCTTTTTGTTGTTTGTTTGTTTGTTTGTATGGTTCATAATATCCAATATTTTATTCATCAGCAATTGTTAGCAATCAGCCCTGATAACATCAAACTTGTTCACTGAATTAGAATCACATTACAGATGTTCATTCAGTAAACTATTTAATCCCATCACAAAAACACTACACATAATTTTAAAGTAGCCTTGTCATAGACAGGCCTACATGACATTTGGTCAGTTTATTATCTATTTTATACATTTTTTGCATATGCATATATACTCTTTCTATGTTTTACACATTTCAAACAGCTTAAGTAATCTTTACAAAAGTAAAACATTATTGTAAATACAAAATGAACATGACTCATTTACAATTTTACAAAGACAATATACACAAAACAAATGAACATCTCTCTCTCTCTCTCTCTCTCTCTCTCACTCACTCACACACACAGGCATGCACGCACACAGACGCAGGCTGCAAATTCTATCCAACTGGATTTTACAATCATTCAAATCTTTCAAAGCTGATGACATATAAAATACTGGCATTAATGCATTCACAGTTAAAATGTGAAAAAGAAACCATCATCTATAAAAAAAAAAACCTTTTCACTTAACACAACCAATTCTCTAATTGACCATCCCTCTTACACACACACAGTTAAAATGACCCTTAAATTTCAATTCAATTCTTGCTAATGTAGCAAACAGGATGTACAGTAACAGTTTGAATTTTGTAAATGCCTGCTTTCACATTTCACACTTATTGAAGCACTTGGAAGGTGGAAACCTGAACTCCCTTTACTTTTCACCTAAGAGTAAGCATGTGGTGTCATCAGAGGCCTGCTGTGGGCTTTGCTCCGAGGCTGAAACGTTTGAGGCCTCCCCCCGGTCCTCAACATCAGACAGGAACGGTGTCTCTGTGGGCGACAGTGGCCCTGTCCCCGGAGGCTTCTGTGTGACGATGACATATCGGTCATCTTCATCCTCCCCGTCGTCCCCCTCGGCCTTGCAGCTCTCGTGAATGTCCGCGGTGACGACGGATGTGTCCATGGTCTGACGGCTGCAGGATGGAGAGGAACAGGAGACCGGCTCTACGTCTATTTGGAATTCTGCGGCATCTGCCGCTATTGCTGATGCTGATGCTCCCTCTGCTGCTTCAGTGGGGTCCTCCTCAGGGAA
Organism: Coilia nasus; assembly: GCA_027475355.1. Taxonomy (NCBI): domain Eukaryota; kingdom Metazoa; phylum Chordata; class Actinopteri; order Clupeiformes; family Engraulidae; genus Coilia; species Coilia nasus. Next base: position 28,663,855 of record CM050204.1, read on the forward strand.
GCTGGTGTTGATGTAGATGAGGTTCTCCCGACTGGAAACATCCGGAAGCTTTTCGGCCATCTTCTCCAGGAGCTCTCTCACCTGGGTGAAGTCCGGCCGGTCCAGAGGGTCTGCCCGCCAGCAGCTGTACATGATCTCATAGCTACACATAAAGATGAGGTATTACAATGATGTGGGGTTGCTCACTGAACATAAGATTACATAAAAGACATATTGTAATCTCTTATTTTAATTTTTCAAAACACTCGCATGCACACACACACACACAATTAGGGTGTGATGACATCGAGTGGCTCGTTAAACAGTAATATTTGAGTAAAAGACTACATAAAAGACATATTGTAATCTCTTATTCTTATTTTTCAAAACACTCACACACACACAAACACACACACACACACACACACACACACACACACACACACACACACACACACACACACACACACACACACACACACACACAATTAGGGTAACTTATACATTCTGGATCCATTCCCTTCCTCTTTCAGTATTAGCAGTGGAGAAAGAAAGAGAAAGAGAAAGAGCGGATTGGGAGAGAAGGGTGATGCTTACAGTTCATCTAGGCAGTCATTGGGCTGCTTTAGCCTGTGTCCATCCAGGAGGTAGTCGTAGATCTCGTGGTTTTGCACGCCAGGATACGGTGTCATGCCACGTGTAGCTATTTCCCACATTGTCACTCCAAAGGCCCACTATGGGGAAACGAGAGAGTGTTTACCAAAAATGCAAATACGACAGGATTACCCGAAATGTTTTCAGTTTGTCAAAATCCATGATCCAGCCACTATTTAGAGGCCAAAGTATGTATAGTCTTCTATGGCAGAAATGCATTTCTCGAGGAACAAAATATGCTTCCTTGTACCTTTGTATTTGAAGGCACTGGAGAGCACATTTATACATAATAGGGAACTCACAACAAAAGATTACATTTGCACTCTGGACATCTTGTGTTTTGTGCAGTGATATGAAAGTACATCACATGTCCACCATCTTGGCAACACAAAGAAGAAGGAGACTCGTCATGCTCACCACATCACTTTTGACTGTGAAGACTCTGTCTGCTAGGCTCTCAACGGCAATCCACTTCACAGGCATCTTGGCTATTCTGCCTTGCCGATAATAGTCGCCACTATAGATCTTCTTGGACAAGCCAAAGTCTGCCACACACACCGTCATGTCATCACGTAGCCTAGGAAACAACATGGTACAGCATGTGTTTAGAATTTCACACTGTGGAAAGCCAAGCCATTCCTGGAAGTTGCCACCCTTCCTCGGAAGTCAGAACAATAAGTGAAAATATGAAAATTCACCCCTCAAGGCCACCACAAAAGCCTTTTCAAAGACATTGCTTCTGTGGACTTAGATCAAAATACACATTTCAGGATGTAAATTGTTGTGCCTTCTAAATACTGAGTTGAACACTACAATCACCCAGCGTGTTTCATCTAAGAAAAACTCTTTTAAAACAACAAAAATACATTATTAGCAAATCTCTAATCTTCAACACATATATCACACAAGCAGTGATAAGTCATAACTCACATGCAATTTCGAGCAGCGAGGTCTCTGTGAAGAAAGTTGCGGCTGCTAAGGTACTCCATACCCAAGGCGATGTCAATCATTAACTTGAGAAGTGTCTGAGTGGGCAAGTACTGAAGGAAGAAGAGGCAACGTGCATTTTAAATCATTCGCAAGTCTACCATATTATGTGTCAAAATCACACTGACACTCTCACTAAGAGTCAATGGTAGTATGATTCATCATGTCATTGTTACAGTAGCCTATTTGTGTGAGATGTTGCAAATGGCATCAGTCAACACCGAAGACTTTTGTGTTTACCTGCGGACGTTCTCCGAGACGAGAGCGAAGCAGGAAGCTGTGGAGGTCACCGTACTTCATGAAGGGCAGGATGACCATGGGCTTGGGGAAATGCCCTGAGCTCACCTCCAAACACACACCTGAAAGGACACACTGCATATAAAACCTCACCTATTCTATTTGCACGGGTACTTAGTGCCTCAGATCTGTGCACCCTACCGCCTTTTTATTATTTTATCCTCTCTTGCACTATTATTTATTTTATTCTATGTTGTAAATATTCTACATACATGTAGTTTTTAATCTCATTGCACATGTGACAATAAAAGGCATTCTATTATGTTCTATTGTATAACACACATCAGTACATTATTATGGTTATGGTACTTAGCAGATACTTTTTCCAAAGTGACACACAACACTAAACATACACCACATCATAAATAAAAACCCCTGGCATACATTTTAAAACAGCCTGTGATAGAAAAATGCATTAAAGATACCAAACTATGTATATATGTCATATGTCATATGTACTGCCATATCTACTATGTCATAGAGACTTTGTGGCATGTTGGAGACCTACCCTGGAGCCTAATGACGTTGGGGTGGTGGAAGTCTTTCATGCAGGCAGCCTCGTTAAGAAACTCCTCAATCTCCCTCTGAGAGAAGTTATCCACTGTAATGACAGCAGAACCAATTAGAAGCAGCTCTCTAAACCAATAAGCCAAGTCATTCCTAAATGCTTTACTACTAAGCAATGTTCATGGTTAATTTTTACATGGTTTCCATCTTGTATGCTACAATATGTTTTGTACTGGTTGTTTACTTGGGTGAACATGACGCGTGATTTCTTTTAAAACAAGCTTACACTTCATGGTCTTCACAGCCACTTTCTCAGAAGTGCCATCTGGCCTCCTCAAATGGCCTTCGACCACAGAGCCAAACTCTCCTGTGTAAAGAGAGAAATGGGGGAGGGGGTGTTGTCATTAAGCACCGTGGCTAATGTGGTATGTGGAGAATGTGACCTAATTGCCCCCCTTGAGACAACAGCCGAGGCAACACACCCACCCTCTCCTAAGATCTTCCCAATGGACAGCAGGTTCCTGGTAATCATCACATCCTGCAGTTTGGCCTGAAGCTCGGCGCTCACTCCGAGGTTGGCCACTGTGTGAGGGAGGGAGGAAGGGAGGAGGGAGGAGTGGAGTGGGATGGGGGTGGGGAGAGAAGAGGGGTGCACAACAATGGGGTCATTAAAAGCCACCCCCACACACACACACACAGATGGGAACACTGATTAGCCCGATTATCTAAAAATGAAAGCATGCTCCAATCAGATATCAGCCCTTGTGATGAAGAGGCAGCCACACAGGACTTCCCTGTACTTGTGTTTCTTATTGTTGATAAATTACAGAGGGCACAGTTTTACATGTACACAACCTGTAGAATGTAAAATAAAATATAAAAGTGTAAAATGCACAGGACAGATGCAAGCGCTCCCAATCCACACTGTTATATGCATCATTACACAAACACGGTACTGTGACGTACGTGTTATCTCAATGGCCGAGCGGTTGTAGCTCCTCTGGGGTGTGTACTGCACTATGGGATGGAGCTTCCCTTCATTTGTGAACAGCTGCCTATAGGGGGAGCCAACGAGACACATACAGTACATACACACACAAATACACACACACACACACACACACACATAAATACATGTTATAAACACAATGAACATACAAAGTTACAGCAGTAAGTAGATCAAATGTACATGTGCCATGGATCATGAGTTCTTATGAGACTGGCCCATACTACTACTCCACTACTACTACCAGGGACGCGCCCAGAAATTTATGGCCCTAGGAAAGAATTACATTTCTGGCCCCGTAATTATTAATAATAATATTAATATTGTCTCCACAGGGCCCCCTGTCATCTCTGGGCCCATGTAATAATGCTAACCCCCCCTGTCTGTGCTCCAGACTACTGCTAGGGCTACTGAAACAGCAGGAAGAAGAGATTATTGGACCCCACTGGGAATGACAGCGCGTGCAGTGGCCTGTGACACACTGTGCATCTGTGTCCTTTCTGGAGGGAATGAGTCACAAAGTGCAAGAATGAATTCCATGGCAGGATTCCATGGAAAGTGTAATTCCAGTTTAAGAGGAGGCTGTGGGGAAGGGGATGCTGTGGCTGTGGTGTGTAGAGCGCTGAGCCAAGTTAAAGACATATTTATGAGTCTCGCAGCAGACACACACTCCTTTCTCCTACCACCTATGAATGTGAGTAAGGGGAAATTGTTCTGCTTTTATTGACAAAGCATCCGGATGCACAGTCATTTCAACCACCTCCCCCCCAAACACACACACATGCACACACACACACACACACACACACACACACACACACACACACACGCACACACTCCTACACCCAGACAAACCCAGATGTTTCTTCCTGCTGATGGTAATTGCATGTGTGGCAGGACAATTCTGCAGGGCAGGGAGATAAACACTGCACCGTGCTAGCGGGTACAAAGGTAACAGTTTGGAGTTTATCTGCTGAATGCGTGCCTATGTGTGTGTGTGCGTGCTTGTGTTTATTTGCTTGTTTTTATGTGTGTGTGTGTCTGTGTGTGTTTATGAGTGTGTGTATCTATGTGTGTGTGTGTGTGTTTATGTGTGTGTTTGTGTGTGTATATGTGTGTTTGTGTGCGTATTTGTGTATGTGTGTGTGTGTGTGTGTGTATGTGTGTGTGTGTGTGTGTATGTGTGTTTGTTTGTGTGTGTGTATGTGTGTGTGTGTGTGTGTGTGTGTGTGTATGTGTGTGTGTGTGTGTGTGTGTATGTGTGTTTGTTTGTGTGTGTGTATGTGTGTGTGTGTGTGTGTGTATGTGTGTGTGTGTGTGTGTGTATGTGTGTTTGTTTGTGTGTGTGTATGTGTGTGTGTGTGTGTGTGTGTGTGTGCTCACCCCAGCCGCATCTCCAGGAGTCTGCTGCGGAAGCACATGGCCCCCCAGAGCACCATGAGCAGGAGCAGGATGCCGCTCACCACCCCCAGCACCACGTACACCGAGTCCGAGGCGTGCTCCGAGCCGAAGGGGGGGAACGGGGTCATGCCGGGGGCTACGAGGACGACAACAAAAGGGTGACTCACAGAGCAAAGGTCAGAGGTCACAATAGCCCTTTCTCTTTTCCCTTTTTTAAATTCTTATTCTTCTTCTAAGGTCACATGAGGGAAATGACACAAGATCATCATCTAGTTAAAGTGTTTTGTACTTCATGAAAACGTAGTCCTTAGCCTGCTGTAACTGTATATGTGACCTTTGCCATACAGCATGTGAACAGCATGTTTATGATCTGAGAGACTGGAAATGTTGCAAGAACAGTTCAGTTCGAAATTCCTCTTTCACTGTGGAAAAAAAAAAAAGGAAATTAACTTTAAGTTAGCTGACACGACACATATGTCTCTCAGCATCTCCACCCCTGGCTAGCTACTAAAGGAAAATAAAAACAAGAAACAGACTCAGAGATCCATAGACAGACAGCAAACTCAAACTATCGGATCACTTGTCAATTGACTTAAAACAGCCACCTTACATGTGCAACGTATGCAGTGTGAATAGGGCCTTAGACCAACCTGACTATAGATAGCTACATGGCTCTGCTGTGTCCACAAATTGCCATTGAGTAAGACGATGTTTAGGAGTTTCAGTGCAGCATAATCATCGCATTTCTGAACCGTACATTATTTCACAGAGAAACGCACAGTCATTGCAGCTAGCACTCAAAACATACATGACGAGTTTGAGCTTCCTTATAAGCTTACACAGAGACAAAACAGACAAGTTGTCACCATCCCTAATTTAAACAATTGCGTCCAAGCATTTGCAAAGTTCATATTGGGGTGTTTGTGTGTGTGGGGTGGAAGTGGGGCGGTGGGGGTTGAATAGGCACCTGACTCATTGACTCGTATCCAGAAGCATTTGCATAGTTCATATTGGGGTGTTTGTGTGTATATGTGTGTGTGTGTGTGTGTGTGTGTGTGTGTGTGTGTGTGTGTGGTTAGGGGAGGGGATGGAATAGGCACCTGACTCATTGACTCGTATCCAGAAGCATTTGCATAGTTCATATTGGGGTGCTTGTGTGTGTGTGTGTGTGTGTGTGTGTGTGTGTGTGGTTGGGGGAGGGGGTGGATAAGCACCTGATTCATTGACTCGTATCCAGAAGCATTTTCAAAGTTCATATTGGGGTGTTTCTGTGTATGTATGTATGTATGTATGTATGTATGTATGTATGTATGTATGTGTGTGTGTGTGTGTGTGTGTGTGTGTGTGTGTGTGTGTGTGTGTGTGTGTGTGTGTGTTTTGTGTGTGTGTGTGTGTGACTGATCGGTACCTGACTCATTGACTCGTATCCAGAAGCGTGAGCTGAGAACCCCGCTGCCTGCTCTAGTGCGGGCCGCCACCTGGATGCTGTAGGTGGTGTTGAAGGCCGACAGGATCCACGTGGCCTCGGTGGAAGTGCTGGAGATCTAGGACCAGAAGAAGAGGGAGAAGGAGAACATGAATTGAAATTAATTGAATTGTCCCTGCCCCAGAAATGTACCTAAGGCACATCTACCTCCTTGTGTGCACCCTAGGCTGCACTAACTTTGCCATGTTCTGTGTTCCTTGATACGTCTGTTAGCTTGTTCTATCCTCCTTTTGTAAGACACTTTGGATAAAAGTGTAATGTGATGTAATGTAATGAAATGTGCATTACATGGATCATGTGACTAACACCATTCTACAGATAACCACATTGTTTTACCTAGAGAACACCCAGAGAATGTCAGAGTCAAATAATGTGGTGATTTCTGATTGGTCGAGATGCATTCCAGTCAGGATATCCACTAAATCCACGCAGACCCTGGACAACTCTAAATCACTATTTCATAATGTCAACAACAGATTTGACCAAAAGGAGCCTTTGGCTACATGCCTACAGTCAACTGAGCCAAATACACAGCCCCATGCTCACCCTTTCCTATTACCTATAGAAATATACACAGCTAAATGACTGCGTTCATTGGATGTACATCCAGTAAGTGCCTCAGGAAATATATAAATATATAAACAAGCTATTATCCTAACAGTAACAAACAGTTTCACTTCTGTAATTCTTACACTGTGGCCTTGTAACCCACCCAAGTCCATAGGTATTGAGAAATAAACAAAACATTGAACTGATACTCTAAAAAATGTGGCACAGACTGCCCGCTGTTTCATCAGCAACAAACTAACGTGGAAATTGTGGCTGAAGCTGTGAATATGTGGCCAGACACATATTCATCAATGTCATCTGAGGCATGATGGCAAAAGCACATTTTTCTTGACCACAACCCTGTCAGGAGCAGACACCCATGACAGCCATGTTGATATGCAGGAAAGAGCAAGACAAAAGAAAAAAAAGGGCTGACATGGCTGAGAGCACGACTCCAAGCTGACTGAGGCAGTGAGGGAGAGGTCACCCTCCCTCCCTCGCCTGCCCGTGGTGTGTCAGGGAGGAGGAGAACCGAGAAGAAAGAGGAAGAGGCTTGTGCTTCTCCATGCTGTTGGGGGTGTAGGGTACGTAGCTCAGAAGGGCCCTTCTGTGGCATGTGACAGATAAACGGTGATGTTGCGTAATGCTCTGGACATCTGGGGTTCCCGCTACCCTCAGACACGCTAGTCTGTGCTGAGAGGCATGAGGTACGTCAGCAGACCACAGCTCATCACATCTCCGGGTAGCAATTACAACATTAACCAACAACACCTGTTCTGAAGGATCAGCATTATAAGTTTTGTCATCATGTTCTTCATTCCTATTTAATTACTAAGACACTGAGCCACAAACAGCATTCCTCAGGCTTTCTAGTGTAATACAGCATGAAATGAGGCAAGTGCCTGGTGCTTAGAGGGCCATCTGTTGAAGCAAGGCCTCTCACATGCACTGCCAGCCCAGATGAGGGGAGCAAACAGGTGACTGATTGCAGGGAGGAAAGGGACCAGTTGTTCCACACATCCACTTCCAGTCAATGCTGCTGTTTTTCAGGGGTCCTCTGTGTGATTCACTGTTTCGATTACTGGTAGGAATGGACAGGGGGCACACGTGTGTATGTGTATGTGTGTGTGTTTGTGTGTGTGTGTGTGTGTGTGTGTGTGTGTGTGCACGCAAAGTGTTCTGTAATATCTTTCCATTCTCTCAATCGTGACTAATGAAAACGAGGCGGACAGGCAGACGGAGAGGACAATTCCGTTTTTCTCTGGGCCGGTTTCCTGTAAGGCCGATGTCAGCAGGAATTGGGGGAAGTCAGCCATTGTACTGGACAGAGTACACAACCGAGGCCCACAACAAAGGAAACTCACATGACTGGCCTGTATGACATGCAAGTTCATACAAAACACAGGTCTATGACTCTCTCTATGCCTCTCATCCAAGCACATTTCCTTTTATTTGTTACCATTTACTTAACATAATACAGCTATACAAACACTGCATTGATGCTAGATAGATAGATAGATAGATAGATAGATAGATAGATAGATAGATAGATAGATAGATAGATAGATAGATAGATAGATAGATAGATAGATAGATAGATAGATAGATAGATAGATAGATAGATAGATAGATAGATAGATAGATAGATAGATAGATAGATAGATAGATCTATTAATTTGTGCAAAGACCATGTGCCATTTCTGGTCACAGAAAACACACTCAAGATGTGGCTGAAGCCAAATTAAATGTTTTTCATTCCTCAGAAAGCCACAACCCCAGCTGTATCTGCCAATGTCTGCTTGATATAGAGCAGCCGAAAATGTGCTGTGGGCTCCGTGTTCAAGTGCACTTCAATGAAATGAGATGCAAAAAGACACCGAACGAAGGTGCTGTTAGATAAAAATCATTAAGTGCAAATACATGAACATCCCAGAAATGAGTAGTGCATTCATTACTCAGAGAAAAAGCCAGCCACATACGCAGATGTGAGGGATCTGCCTGATGATCACGGCTTTAATGTCATAGTACTCCTACCCACTCAGGATTTCATCTCGGCTCCAGAAAGCTTGAAAATGCTGCTGGAGCAATTCTTGTTTTACTCATTACAAAGAAAATTCCCTCATTTGCAGTGAAAAGGTTAAGATGATCTGAAACCACCTACGATAAAGAGATAAACAGCTGACAATGAAAGTGGGGAAAAAAAAGGCTAAAGCCCAGAAAGTCTGTTATTCTGAAACCACGTCACCCCTTCAATTTCCCGTCACAAAAAGAGAAGTCAGATTTTCTTGTCATTTGAAGGTAACATGAAGCTCACCAAAACAATCCCTTTATACTTCTTTTCCGCAACCTCCCGCTAATTTAAAGCCAGGTGAGCACTTGTTATTTTAATACAAATGTCACACACACACACAGTTAAAGAGATACCTAAAATATTGCGATATAGAGCAAATCCAATCTAGATCACTGATCACACTCACACACATGCATACACACACACACACACACACACACACAAACACACACACACGCACACACACACACACACACACACACAGAAACACATTCAGCACTCACCTTATTCATGTGTGTGCCATTCACGCCGTGCTTGATGATGACGTCATAGCCCTTCAGGACGCCATTGATCTTCTCGGGGGGCGGCGGGACCCAGCGGACGACCATCACAGAGTCGTTGAGCAGCACAGAGACATTACGGGGAGGCTCAGAGGGCACTGGCAACACCAAAATAGGAAAACATGACAACCTGCACCTACACTCCCAATTACATTACATTACATTTAACAAACGCTTTTATCCACAATCTTACAATAGAGGACACAATTAAGCTACAGATATACAGGGAGGAACAGAGTAATTACAATTACACAGTACATTCTGATACAGTTTTGATATATGCTGTCTTTGAGTAAAATACACACTAATTTTCTCCACAGCCATATTTGTTACTTAACACATTAGCTGTGCGCTTAATCCCGCCAGAGACATTAGGAATGTTCAAGACTGTAAAGTGAACCCAACATAATTCTCAGCTGAGGTGTATGTTATGTCTTCATGTCACTAAAGACCTGTTGTGGATTATGCAAAATTATTACATCAATGTTCATGGACTGTAAGCCCAGCAGAAACTTCAGCTTCAAGTTTGTCAATCCAGAAGTGACAACTCCATGACGGGATTAACACAATGCTTTGTTAATCAGCATTTTTAGTGAACTCTTTGTCTCTTCATCTCTGATTCGTTTAACAGTACTGATAAGACGCTACTGTGCACCACTGTGAGTGAGGTAAGGGAACACGCCTCAGCCTTCATCAGCCTCCAAAAATATCCTCCGTGCCTCTAGGAATAAGGAGGAAATCCTATGCGGATGGCCACACCCCAGAAGAAAACCACACATCCACCAGGAGTCCACCCCTGCTGCCATTCAACAGCGGGAGGCAGCCGACCTGGAAGGGATGTGAGCAATTATTTCCAAACAGGAACCCCCTTGTAGTTGCTGCCATTTCCTCTCTGCAACGTGATTTTTCGAGGCTTTTTCACGTGGCCCTGATATTCATTCACACCAAGATGGCCGCCCTTGGATGCCAAAGATAAAGAAGCGCATGGCGCTGAACATACAGTAACTCAAGACAGACCTGCTCATCAGTAAACTATTCTTGCTCTTTCATCACTGGGTAGATGGGGTACCCCATGGGGCCTCCTTTATGGGACGCTAATTAGAGTAGTGAGCAGACAGAGTGATTTGGATGACTCACTGGTAGCTCACTACTGCCTCATTACACAGCTCAGGGCCTTTGGTATATATGTATGTGCCTGTAACTATGTGATTATGCGTATATATATGTGTATGTATGTATGTGTATATTAAGTATGTGTATATGTGTAGTAGAACAGTGGATTTGTAGCAAATTAGCAGTTTTATTGCATGTGGTATCCAGACATACTCACTGTGCTTCTTGCGTGTGGTAGCAAAAACATCGCGGACAGCATCCTACATGTGCCGCATGATGAAGTAATGTTCCTCACACACTCATTGTCATATAACACAGGCTTCAGCATCCATTTGTACAGTGTGTGTGTGGACCTGTTGGTAAATGCTGTGTCTATGTTCAGATGCCTGATGAAGATCCCACAGAATCGAAACATTGCCAGTTTTAAATAAATAAAAACCCCATACACAGTGTGCAGACCACTCCAAAATGTCTGCTATTTTTGTCTAGCACCTGAACTATTTAATTTGAATGTGAGCATCTTCCTCCACTTTGAGAACTGCTGTGTCTAGGCATCAAAAGAGTGAAAAAGCTGTGGTGGGGCGATCGCTATGGCAACAGTTTTCATTGGCGACTCACCTCCCTCAGGTGTGTTGGTCCTGACCCAGGCACTGGGTGGGGAATTGCCCACCTCGTTGCTGCAGGACACACTCATGTTGTAGGAGGTCATTGCCCTCAGGCCCGTCACCTCGTGCTGGAACGGTGGGACATGCGCGATGACCACGCGCGTGGGGCTGCCCTCCCTTCTGCTGAGCTCACGCACCTGACGGGGTCAAAGGTCAGGCCAAGACATCAGTACGAGACCTTAGGGAGTACTTCAAGCTTTTTAGTCTACTCATTATGTAAGTGTACAAACATACACTAACTGTACGTTCACACCAAAAGCGACCAAAGCGACCAGGTCGCCGAGGTCGCTGAAGAAGCTTCGTCGTTGAGTTCGCTTTGTTCGCTTTGTTCGCTCATGACGTTTCAAGTCATTTAAAGGGCCGCAGCAAAAAAAAAACTCCCCGACCAACAGTTGTAAAAGCGGCAATACATGTATATGCGTAGGGCAAAACATCGACGTACTTGAACTTTGACATGTTTGGTTAATAAAGGAATAAAAGAGTATAAAATGTCTACATGCACTGACAGCTGAAAAATATTCATATTCATACAGTAATTCATGAATTATTTAAGCCGCTGACTGAGTACATCAATTTACTTTTTAATTAGAATTGTTTGCATCCCTGTAGAAAAACAGGGCTGGGTCGTACTGAACCGAAGAGCCTGCCACTGCTGTGATGAGCTTCTCTGCCATTTTTAATACAAAGTAGGAACTAGGTACTAAAGTTACACCGTTTGTTTCCTCGAACCCACCTGATTGTCGGACGTTGGTAAATCAATGTATTCCGATTGGTATTCGCGGTATTCGCCGAACCGCGTCATAGCTCATTACCATAAAGTTAACTGACTTTTAACTTCTCTTTTTTGCTCTGGTCGCCCAGTTCGCTTCGCTGCCGGCGAATTCGCTTTGTTCGCCCAATTCGCCGACCCTCCATAGAGAAACAATGACTTCCGTCGCTCTGGTCGCTTTGGTCGCTTTTGGTGTGAACGTACAGTTAGATTCAACACATGCATTAAATATCAACCTTCATAAAGCAGAACATTACTGCTTTAAGGACGTTCTACTATTTGACCATTTAAATATGCTATGGTATGCCAATCGTAATTTAGAAACTTTGATGGTGAATATTTCGTGGAAAATGTGAGCTCAGTGCTCCACCATGCAAGCCCCATGTAGAAAGCACAGCAGCCACACATTACATTACACTTAGCTGACGCTTCTATCTACATTACATTACACTTAGCTGACGCTCTTATCCAGAGCGACTTACAGATATTTACAGGGTTTCAGTTACAGTCCCTGGAGCAGTGTGGGGTTAGATGCCTTGCTCAAGGGCATCTCAACAATGGGTAGGGCAGGATTCGAACCGGCAACCTTCCGATTGCAAGACAAACTCCCTAACCACTAGGCAACAGCTGACCCCCTATCTACAGTTATTTAGGTACAGGGTACAGTCCCTGGAGCAATGTGGGGTTAGATTCCTTACAGTGAATTAGGTACAGGGTGCAGTCCCTGGAGCAGTGTGGGGTTAGGTGCCTTACAGTGAATTAGGTACAGGGTACAGTCCCTGGAGCAATGTGGGGTTAGATGTCCTGCTCAAGGGCACTTCAGCCATGGATGAAGGTGCAGGAGAGCACTAGTTGACTGCCAAACCATTAGGCCACAGCTGCCCAATCACACAGTGTAACTGGGCAGATCACACTGTGTGACACAATCACACTGTCCCTTCCTAACAAAACTAATCTCTACTAACCATCCCTTTACATAGGTGTCTCGAGTGTGTAGTCGGTGTGTGTGTCTGAAGTGTCCCTGCCCCGGGAAACTTAGCTAAGGCATATGCATCTCCTTGTGTGTGTGTAGTCTGTTTACTCTGTGTTTCTCTACACATCTGTTAGCTAATTATGTCCTCCTTTTGTAAGTTGCTTTGGATAAAAGTGTCTGCTAAGTGTAATGAAATTTTAGCCTGGTAAACCCGCCCCTCGTACTTCATTCCATTTTTTTTACAGAAGGTCTGGACCGGAATCTCTTGAGGGTCATTTAGCAAGTCCCAGCAAGACCGATCCAATCAGCGAACAGAGGGTGTGTTCATTAGCCTTGACGTTGACCTTGTGTGCTACATTTGAATTGTAGTGCGTAGGTAGGCTAATTGCATACGTGACAACCAGGCGTTAGCGATTGGGTAAAGGCAGAGGCACTTTTTTTAAACTTCAAGAGAGTCCACACCTCCAACAAATCGTTTCTGACGGTCTCTGCTCCAGACCCTCTGTACAAAATGAAATGAAGTACGAGGGGCTGGTTTACCAGGCTAATGTAATGTAGGGGCCCCTGTAGTTCTCCACCCTGGAGAAGAGACGAGTCTAAGACCTCACCGAGATGGAGCACTGGGAGAGCGGCGAGAAGCCATCGTGCCCTGGCATCCAGCTCAGAATCAGCCTGTTGTAGCTCTGCTCCGTCACATTCAGACCAGTGATGCGCGCTGGGAACCCTTTGGGATTACATAAGAGGCATTCAGTTACATTTCCCAATATTGCATAAACAATAGGGGTGGGTATTCGCAAGGACTTTACAATACAATACATATATCGATACATTTGCCATGATACGATTCTATCATGATACACTGCGATACTGGGTATGTTGCAATATATTACATTCTTCAGTGAAAATGTAAAAATAGAGCTGAGTTATCAGTTGCTATTTATGATCTAGATAGTCTTACATCTTATCAAAACTGAATTAAATCAACATAACTCAGAGTTACTGGACTCAACATAACTCAAAACATAAAGTGCACAGGATAGGAGTCAGAAATCGATATAGATGTTTAAATCGATATAGTGTATTGCGATACGATATATTACGATACGACATATTACGATATTTTTGCACACCCCTAATAAACACTGTTGAAATTGGCCAAATACTGATAACTCCACTTTAGATGTTTAGATGTGAGGAGAAGTTTTTAAATTATGTAATTGTTTTATTCAACTTCACCTTTGATGTTTATGTGTGCTTCTCTGGAGCCGGTGACACCCTTGGCGTTATGGGCTTCACAGCTGTATCGGCCTGGCTTGTCTACACCTAAGGGAACGAAGCAACACATCATAATTGATAATATATATATAATCATATATCACATATCATATATATAATCGTCTTGTCATTATTTGTTGGTCCTTTTGTCTTCCACAGTAACTCTGGTAGCAGCAACAGACCCACAGACAGTCACAGATATAGTATCGGACACCGATATCTGACACATCAAATGCTTTTTAAGATAACAAGTATGGCAGACTTATCTATAGTGATGTGGAATGAACAACACCATGACAAGACACACAAAAGATGACAATGAATATCAGCAGCACTTGTAGCAGTGTCTGCCTCTCCTGATGACTCGTGTCCAAATGAGTCAAATAAAGTTGATTTTTTCAGGTGAAATGGCTGGAATAGAATATGAAATCTGAGTCACAGCCTTTGACTAACATCATGACTCCTCGCATGGACAATAGGCTTCAGGGGAATGTGGAGCGCTCTCTGTCGCACACACACACACATGCGCACACACACACACACACACACACACACACACACACACGCACACACACACACGCACACACACACAGAGTCAAGAGAAACTGATCCCCTCACTGACGCCAAAAAAATCTCAGAAACCCAATTTGGAGGCTGGATAGACGCACGATATGAGGCTCCACGATGGCCACTTCTGTTTGGCCCCCTCCACAATGCCACACAGTACCAGCCTTTCAGCAGCTCTTGAGTACTCCCAGCCCCTGCTCCCTGCACAGGCCCACCCCATTCACCACCCCCCAATACCCCCACCCCTCTTTTTGCCCCTCACCACCAACTACCCACCCATCCACCCACCCCTCACCCCTCAAAGCTCCACCCCTCACCCCCAAACAGCCCTTACCCCTCAACACCCCACCCCACTCCTCACCCCCAAAACCGCACACCCCTCCAGCCCCACACAGCCTCACGTCACCATAGCCAGCACCAGCACACCAGCGATCCTCTGTAGCTCACAGAACCCCATAATATCCCTATTGTGTGGCTTTTTTTCTTTGTTTCCACTCCAGTCCATGTTCTCTCTCTCTCTCTCTCTCCCTCTCTCTCCCTCGCTCTCTCTCTCTCCATCTGTCTTGCTCGCTCTCTCTGTGACTCTCTCTCTCTCTACCTCTCTCTCTCTCTCCATCTGTCTTGCTCGCTCTCTCTGTGACTCTCTCTCTCTCTCCCTCTCCCTCTCTCTCCCTCTCTCTCAACAAAGGGCACACTTCTTCTGATGCCAGGAGGAGGAAAGCTAACAGGAAGCTATTTGTTGTTGTTGTTGTTGTAGTGGTGATGGTGCTTATGAACAAATCAGTGTGGCAACTGAGTACCACAGCTCAGGGTCAGAGAGTGGAGAGGCTGCCTCTACCACCAGAGGCAGCTAGGAAGAGATCACAGCTCAGGGTCAGAGATTGAAGACGCTGCCTCTATCACCAGAGGCAGCTAAGAAGAGATCACAGCGTCAGAACAGCTCAGGGTCAGAGAGTGGAGAGGCTGCCTCTATCACCGGAGACAGCTAAGGAGAGACCACAGCTCAGGGTCAGAGAGTGGAGACACTGCCTCTATCACCAGAGGCAGCTGTGAGATCACAGCGTCGATAACAGCTCAGGGTCAGAGAGTGGAGACGCTGCCTCTATCATCAGAGTATCACAGTGTCGATCACAGCTCAGGGTCAGAGAGCCGCCTCTATCACCAGATTATCACAGTGTTGATCAAAGCTCAGGGTCAGAGAGTGGAGACGCTGCCTCTATCATCAGAGTATCACAGTGTCGATCACAGCTCAGGGTCAGAGAGTGGAGAGGCCGCCTCTATCACCAGATTATCACAGTGTTGATCAAAGCTCAGGGTCAGAGAGTGAAGACGCTGCCTCTATCACTAGAGGCAGCTGTGAGATCACAGCATCAATAACAGCTCAGGGTCAGAGAGTGGAGAGGCCGCCTCTATCACCAGATTATCACAGTGTTGATCAAAGCTCAGGGTCAGAGAGTGGAGACGCTGCCTCTATCTATGAGGCAGCTAAGGAGAGGTCACAGCGTTGAGCACAACCCAGAGGCAGAGCCCCTTCCAAAAATCTCCTCAGCTCTGTTACTGTTACTGCTGCTGCTTTTACCCTCTTTGTCAAACCGCCTGGATCCTGAAATAAGCAACTGCGGTAGTTTGAGCCACTGCTTGATCACACAGAACGCTTACTGGAAATAGCCACATACATCATGCACAGTAACGTTCAGGAGTTGAAAAAAAGACTCTGTGACCCTGGCAGGCAGCCCTTAATCGAATGATGAATGAGTTTTTCACTGCACAGAGACGTACCAACAGGCACAAATGTTGCTCCAACGTTACAAACGTTGCTCCAGTGCCTCGTACGCAACCCTCCACTTACTGCTGACAGACAGCAAAACACATGCTGATCTGGCTGTCTGAGAATCAACACATACACAGTAACACACACACATACATACACACACACACACACACACACACACACACACACACACACACACACACACACACACACACACAAACAAACACACACACACACTGAGAAGTGTCAGGGAAATCAGAACACCTTCAGCTAAACGCCTTCAGCTAAACTCCCAACGCTAAGCTAAGCCAACTAGCTTTGGGGGGTGGCTGTGCTCCCTGTGTTTACATTTGCGGGAGCCTCATGTCGCCCTGCTGTGCACACACACACACACACACACACAAACACACACACACACACAAACACACACACACACACAAACACACACACACACACAAACACACACACACACACACACACACACACACACACACACACACTTCCTCTAGCTAAAAAGGCCTGTTTTACAGTTGCTCCTCTCAGCTTACACCTCATTAAGTTTGAATAATAAGAGTCAAGACACAAAAAAGGGACCAAATCGCAACAAAAAAGGCTCTCACTTTCCCTTTTACTGCCTACTCAACTTTCACTTCATTCACTTTGCACATTTTTATAAAGAACAAAAAAAAAAAAAAAAAAACTCGCCACTTCCCACAGCTACTCTGCCTCCAGTTTTAAAAGAGTCATTACAGTAAGCAAGGAAAGTGTACAGTGACTAAATAAATTCAGCAGAAATCGGGGCAAGAGTGAAAGAGGAAATTGGCGGATGGACTGTGAGCCTGTGAGCCTGTGAGCATGTGAGCATGTGAGCCTGTGGCGGATGGGTAGTAGTCCTGTAATTATCTGGCGAAGAGGAATTCCTCCCTGCAGAGCCCAGCAGACAACCAGTAAAACCCTGACTGGCTCTGGAGCATCCCACTGCTCCTGAATGCATGTAATGGAGTCAAGCTAGCCCCTCTATGAAGAGACCTTTTCTACTGATCTGGAGTTACATGTGGTCTGTATCGCGTCTGTATCACACCTGCTGATATCATGATCTGATTGAAAACAATACCACACACATGCATACCCACACACACACACAAACACAAACACACACACACACACACGCACACACACACACACACACACACGAATACACACACACATGGCAAGGGTCAAGCAGATTGGTTGTTCATTTCTTTAAAAGAAATACACTGCTCATAACTTTTCTGAGTAAACTCCCCTTTCTGTATGAGCAATTGGTCTATTGATATCATCATCCGATTTCAAAAAGGAAGGCCTAGATGATGTGTGTGCTGTTGCCAGGTGTTGGGGTCTGAGTACTTCCCTAAAAAACAGGATTCTATGACAGGGGTCAGACAGATTGTATGTAGGGTGTTTGGAGCAGACGAGGGGGGCTGACTCAAACTCACACACATGAGTCAGACAGCTAAATGGCTCTCACAGGAGCACGACAGCCAGAGAGAGTAAATTCCCTCTACCAAACTTCCGTAAACAAGATGAGCCATTAACACTACAGTTTAACTTCAAGACTGCACCAATTAAATAGTTTGTTTCAGACTGCCGTGCACACACAAACAAACAGGCTGTCTCTCAGATTAGCTCGCCTGATAGGAAACAAAACGGAGTGAGTTTGACGTTAGACTTCCTGTGTGCATCCGCAGGCATCCGCACACACAGTAGCTGGCGGACGGAGCCCAATGGGGTTGCAGAAGAGGCCATTGCTGGGAGCTGGGCTGAGGAGAGCAGCCGGGAGTTTAACAAACACTCCAGAGGAGAGGAGAGCGTGTGGTGGGTGCAGCCACTGGGTCTGCTTCATGAACCATAACAAGGGGGTGGGTGACCACGGAAATACACACACACATACACACACATGCGCACACACTCACACACGCGTGCACGCATACACACACATGCATGCATGCACATGCACGCAGGCACACAAACATATGCACGCATGCACAGAAAAACACACACACACACACACAGACACACACACACACACATTGCTGTGGTAAAAGCATTCTTTCTGGTATTGTGAAAAACCTTCAGAGGAAATGAATAGCTCCTGGACAAACAAGATATGCTTACACAAGCACATACATAAGATCCCCTTTCCTTCTCACTACTAAACAATCATTTCAACTTATACTCCTGCCTGTGTTGGCCATGCTCAAGAACTATTGCAGTTCATCCTGAACTCCTTCAGTCCAGGCTTTCATCCAAAAGAGCTGATGTACAATTCAGCACTATCTCCGCCTTCCAATTCACATTCCTCCAAGATATTTTCCTCTAATCCATTTCTATGAGGCGGACTCTACAGACAGAGAAACAGTGGGAGAGTCTGACACACTCCCAACTTCACAGCACAGGCCACAATCTAGGTTTCTATCAGGGGCGGTTGTATTGTGTGCTCACAGATGTTCTAGAACCGGATAAGAACCTGTTTAAAACTCCACCACACCACACTACACTACAGCACAGCACGCAACAGCATATTACAGTCTCTCAGACTGGTTGCTACGTAGTAGACAAATACGGTCCACCAAAACATTGCTGTTATCCTCGGGAGCCTGTGAAAAGCTGAGCAGGGCATTTGCTGTGAGGGTCATGGGTGTTGCAAGAGGGCAAAGGGACACTGCACCGTGAAACTGATTCAGCAATCACTTCACTAAACACTTCTGCAGCTGCAGGCTCAGTTAGTCTACAAATACTTTATTACCTGGCCCCAAGACAGATTGAACAGGTATTCCAATGACCCTGTCCATCTGTGTGTGTGTGTGTGTGTGTGTGTGTGTGTGTGTGTGTGTGTGTGTGTGTGTCCACCCATATGGGGGGCCAGGTTGCCATCTCTGATTGCGCTTGTTTTGAAAATATTTTGAGGATCTGTTTTTCCATTTGGTTCTGAATAGTATTCAGTCTGGTCAAATCTGTTTATTTTTTATATGAAATCAAGCATTGCGTTAGTTCTGGCAGGCCATTGAAGCTAAGGAT
>CM050204.1:28688541-28718541 GCA_027475355.1 Coilia nasus
AAGAGCTTAGTCAAATTCAGAACTAAATAGATAACAAGGCACTCCTCTGGTGAAAAAGTTAAAAGCCTTTATTCTATGGCCAGATCATTATTAAAACAAGCACTTTAATGTGTTTTGACTAGAAAGCTTTGTCAGGAAGTGAGCAATCTGACTAAAAAAAAGATCATCCATTAACACTGTCATTCAGTCTTGGTAAAAGGACGCTGGCGTTGAGGCTGAAGGTTTGGAAACAGTTTGAGGAGACACGACACAATGAAGGCGTGCTCACCTTCTACCTCTACTGTGATGACGTCGGACTCTATCACAGAGCTGCTGACACTTAGCCTGCAGTGGTACGCTCCCGCATCAGCACGCTCCACATTGGTGATGCTGAGGCAGAAAAATGACACACACACACACAAGTACTTAACAAAACACACACCACAGTCAGCTGGGCCTATACAGCCACACATTAATACAAAGCTAGCAGCAACATGAGATTGCTTGCATGTCATTCTGGCCTACAATGCAAGTAGACTATTGCAGTGGTTCTTAACTGGTGTGGCCTAGAGACCCACAATTTCCTATCACTAGTAACCAACTCAGTGACGCCCCTTAGCTCCGCAACCCATTTTTGGGTACCGACCCTCCAGTTGAGAAACATACTGTAGCCATACTATAGGCAGTATTAACAAATATTGTACTACCATCTGATTTAGCAAGCCTTGACGTGAGTAGAGCCAGGCATATCTGTTGATCTCTTATCACCTTGACCAATTAATTTAAAGATCTTGGACTTTTGACCTGTATGAGAACTCTTGACAAAGCGGTTGATATTGTGGGGTAAACTGTTCTGAAGGTCTTACCTCAATGTAGAGGTCAGGCTGACCTTGTCGCCACTGAAGGCATCGGTTTGCTTGCTCCCTGGTATCTCCACCCCATCTTTGATCCACGTGATGGGGTGCAGATCAAAGTCCTGTCTGACAGAGCTCCGGAACTGGATGGAGCAGTTCAGGTCCACCTTGGCCATGCCCGGAGAGAGGTGAAGAGTTCCTGCTGTGGGCTTGAAGTGCAGCTGCTTGATCTCCTCCGGGCTCAGGTGGACGATGGGGGCACGTGCCGGGTCAACGATGCGTTCGGGGCGGGTGGAGGGCCTGGGGGACCGTAGCCGTCGACCCAGGTGGGAGGGGTGTCCAGAGTGAGACACGGGCTGGCTGTCGTCGAGGAGTGCTGTTTGGGAATAACCAGGTGTGAGTGGGTCTCTCTCATAAACCATTAGGAGCTTGTTTACAAACTGACTTCGTTTGAGGACTCATAAATGCACAGATTATTTCTTTGTAAAACATTTTTGTTCAAACAATATCTTAGAAATTGAATGATATGCTTTTCAATATTGAGTAATTGAGTGGTGGGGAAAATTGACATCACTCATAAAGTGACAAGTGATGCCAAATGCACAGAACCACATTACTTGCCACTGAAACATTTATTTTCCAAATTAGTTTTTAATTTTGCATGCACAAACACAAACAAACGAAGCGAACGAACATACTCGTAATCACATTTTCAATATACATGGTTCCCACTTCACGGAGGTCATCTGATATGCTATTTTAACACTTTCACTTTTGGCCGCAGGTGGAAGGGGTATGAGTATGCCGAGGGATATTACACTGGCATCCCTGCTGAGGGAACTTCAATGGGAGCTGGGAGGGAATTCCTGTAATTCTCATGCGGGAATTCTGTTATCTCAGGAAACCTTCTGATATGCCTGGAAGTACTACCGCCCCTTACATACACACAGCTTTGGGCTAAAAGCATTAGTCATTCCGTAACTCACCAGGGGGGACAGATCAGTTAGAGGAATATTAATGAAAACACACACACACACACACACACAGTCATTACATATGGCCCTTTTATTCACACGACTTGTGATTTTTATTGAGCCCAGCCAAGAAGTGTTGCTTGTTTTTTGCGTTGCTCGGCGGCGCTGAATAAAATTATTAGTTTGGATAAGCTGAAGTTTAGCAATACACAAAACTAGCGCTTATGAAACAGGATGCCATTTGAAAGAACTCTCTATCCCCAAGTAATGACACCACTGTTAGGCCTTGTAGCTGCCCTGTTGGCCTGGGGTGCCCTTTGAATCCTCTTTGCTCTCTTGCCCCTTGCGTTGCCCAGTCAGCTGCAGTTATTACAGGTTTATAATTATTCAGCACAGCTAATTATGTAATAACCAGGCGGTAATAGAACATAACACTATTAGGGGTGCGTTATGGGATTAGTAAGTATTCATTCCATTACTGCACAGTTATTATTCACAGAAAAAAACAATTAGCAGCTAATACTGTGGCAATGTTTGTTGCTGAAAGGGGGCAAGTTGCCTTCAAGGTGGTAGGACTGGATAGTGGAATCTTGTCTGGCAGCTGTGGCCTAGTGGTTAGAGAGTTGGTTTTAGGATTGAAGGGTTGCAGGTTTGACTTGTTCCAGCAGGAAGAATGGGGATGGGGGGAATAAACATCTAGTGCTCTCCTGTGCAAGGCATCTAACCCCACATGCTCCAGGGACTGCAACTGAAACCCTGCACCTAAACCACTGTAAGTCGCTCTGGATAAGAGCGTCAGCTAAGTGTAATGTAATGTAACATGTCTTACAGGTGATTACATGACGCAGTGTTTCCAGCTACCGTGCTGTTACATCTTTGCCATTAGAGGTATCGTCAACTCATCTAAATGCATAGAACAGCCCCTTCAAGTTGTTAAAGTGTGTGCAGTGGTTGAAGTCTGGTCATAGGTCATTGACAAAATGATATTGCACCGCCTTCAACCTTCTTTATTCTGAGGGTTGTCAGACACATCTGACAAAGTGACACTTTTAGTTTACACCAGATCCGCAGCAATGACTGGAGAGCAAGAAAGGGAAATGTTCAAGGGAACTCATCAAAGTGAAGATATTTTTAGATATGCTGCTGGGAAAGTAGCACATTGCAAACTCTTTTGCCATAGCCACATTCATTTGTCAGAACATTTCTCAAAAACCTTTGAGCTCTAAACCCTGTAAGTAGCCTGTTGGACAGGTGGCAGCAACAGGACTTTACGCTTGGAGTAAGCTATAGTGAACAGAGGGTCTCTCTCTCTCTCTCTCTCTCTCTCTCTCTCTCTCTATCAATCTGTCAGTGTTGCGGAGGAAATAGCTTGACTATTTGAAATGTGACACATGGAGCTGTAGTTTTGCTTACATTCACTGTTATCAATTCACGGCGCCTTTTACCTTTTAAAAGGCTGTTATAGATTTGATACCCTCACAGATACGCTATACGTTTAAGAGCTATACACTCACTAACTGCGTTCCCAAGACAATCCCATGCTCCAGATTTTATGATTCGCTTAATTGATAACAGCTGGTTGCACGACTGGTTGCACAAAACAACTTTTAATAATTTCTTGGGGATTGGTTTATTTCGACCACATAGCTTGCGTTACCAAGATACGACGGGCAAGAAAAATGTTGTGAAGAACATTGGCGCTTTAAGAGCATGTGGTAATCAAAACACAGCATAGGCCAGCCAGGCAGGCACAACTGCTGCTGCCGCCACTGGATTTATTGACCAAGGCAAACGGGTATCCTACAGCGCAGTCCTCGCTTTTAATGTAAAGACAAAGTCAGATTAAACGCAGCACATCAACTTACCGGAGGCAAATGGTGCGTGAGCACAGAGGAAAAGTAAACAAGCGGTCCAAAGGGCTACTTTTAAATCCATTTGTCTTGGAGAAAAGACTGAAGGAATAACCTGAAAAGTTGGATCCTTTCTGTCTTCAAGTTAATAATCGCCAACAACGGTGGCTCCAAACAGTGAGAAGTTACATTCAAGTTACATCATCAGTGTAATAAAAATGAAGATAGTTTTCCCAAAAGAGGTTCGTAACTCGACACGTCCCGAAGCTCAGTTTTCACACACGCTCAGACTGCCTACCCCGCTACTGGGATAAAATGTAAACTTCGCATGTGACGTCACTAAAACGGGAGCAGGGGGCTTGACAGCCAAGTGGCTGAGTTAACTCTGTAGAACTGAAGGTCAGCCTACAAATATTAAGTTTTACACCGCAACATGCTTTATTAACAACGTTTTTTTGTACAACTGTGTATGAGGCCGACGTCTACTTTATAAGCTATAAGCATTGTGTTTTACGTATGCATGGTAGGCTATACACTATAATTAAGCCTGATATTAGGACTACCGTTTTATGCTCAAATTATGACAATTTTAGTTAAATAAGCCCTGAGATTTTAATAAGTGAAAACCTCCTCTCCGAAATGCCTAGTACCTTTAGCGACAATTACACTTACACATACAGACACAATAGCCATAGTCTAGTGCCTGAAAAAAAAAACACAATCTGTGTTTTGATTGTTTTTTTCTAATGTTTATTATCTTAACACTAAAAATACAAAAATACCATAATAAGTAAACAAGGAAATAAATAAGTAGGCTCACTACAGAACAAAAACAAATATGCCACTTAATTCTAAAGTAGAATGGACTGTGTCCTTTCGGGATTGTCCAGTGGGTGGCACTGGTTTACTTGTAATAAAAGAAAGTGATTCGTTTTTTTAAATTATTTTCCCAAGGCCAGACACTCTTGTTTGGAACATCCAGTTTTACCTTTTGACCTAACATAAAACCTCTGAAATGTCAATGCTATTAACATTAGACAGGGTTTAAAATTGACATCCCCCGACAGGTACCATCAGTATTCTACTAAAGTCTGTCTAACTTGGTGTCTACCTCCAATATGTCAGCGGAATAAGACTGTCAAGCCACAGAGTATCACAAAAAAATACTGACAAAAACAAAGCTAAATTCATTCACAATGTATTTGTAAGGCAAGACAGTCAAAAACCTTTTTACCTTATGGCACGCAAGGTTAAACTTATGAAATTCAGAAAATGAAGCCAAACCAATGAAGGATGCAGTGTAACTGCGCTCTACCACTTTACTGTACAAGTGTTCAATTTTATTTTATTAGATAGAGCCAGTGATATAAAAATGAGAAAGACATATATTATGGCATTTTCTTCACAAAGCCACAGAATATCTTGATGTGCTTTTTGACAGTGGGATGATATGTACCAGTGAAATAACAAGTAAAAGTCTTCACAAGCAAGCCTGTTGTGTGTGGCAAGGGTTGGACCAGCTTCATGTTCAGCCTCATTTTCAGCTTAGCCATCTAAATCTTGAACTTAATGTTTAGCAAAAAAAAGTAGCTGACATTTATATTTTAATCAAGGGTCATTATGCCAATCTTACAGAGTTTTGACTGATAATGTTCATCCCTTTTACAAGTCACTTAGAAATCATTATTTACATAAGTCTAAAAAGCTAATCAGGTACCCAGACATGAAACAGACAGAAAGAAATAGATAGATAGATAGATAGATAGATAGATAGATAGATAGATAGATAGATAGATAGATAGATAGATAGATAGATAGATAGATAGATAGATAGATAGATAGATAGATAGATAGATAGATAGATAGATAGACAGAGAGAGAGAGAGAAATAGAGAGAGAGACAGAAAGAGAGAGAGAGAGAATGAGTGAGCAAAAGAGAGAGATGAGAAGCACACCCATGAGATGACTGCTAACTGAGAATCTTTGAGATGTTACACAGCACAGATTGAAAGGGTGCTGTTGTGGCACTCGAATCATCTCTCCTCTCTCATCTCACCCCTCTTCACCCTTCGCCTCCTGTTTGAGTCTGGTCTTCTGGTGCTGGAAGGCTGGCCTGTGGTGCTGCGGCCCTCTCGGGTGCTTGGCCCCGCCATCGCTGTGGCGTTTGGCCATGTTCCCCGCACAGTAGGCTTTCATGCGGTACAGGCCGGCCTTGCCTTCGCAGCAACCGCTGGACCTCAGCAGCTTGCAGGCGTCCTTCCGGAAGGCCTTGGTGAAGATGGCGTACAGGAAGGGGTTGGCGCAGGAGTTGATGGGGTAGAAGAGCACCAGCAGGATCTTGGAGTTGGTGACGGTGATGAGGGGCACCTTGAAGGCGGCGGAGATGGCGAAGAAGGAGATGGGCGCCATGCACAGGAAGTCGGTGAAGATCAGCACGGCCATGCGCTTGGCGATCTTGGTGTCGGCGCTGCGGCCGGGAAACTCGGGGTTGTGCACGGCCACGTAGATGCGCACGTAGCACACGCACACCACCAGGAAGGCGGCCACGTTGAAGAGCAGCAGCACGATGACGAAGGCCTGCGCCAGCGGCGTCTCGATGTCCATGGGCAGGCACATGCTCACCTTGCTGTAGCTGCTGACGCCCACCAGGGGGAGCAGCGCCACGCCCAGGCACAGCAGCCAGCCGGCGGCCATGATGACGGCCGCGTGCGACAGGCCCAGGCGGCGCTCCAGGCGCATGGCGTGCGTGATGGTGTGCCAGCGCTCCAGCGTGATGTTGCACAGCGTGTAGACCGACAGCTCGCCGCCGAACACGGCCAGGAAGCCCGCCACGCTGCAGCCGGCGCCCGTCTGCCACACGATGGCGTGCTGGCTGTAGTGGCCGCGCGTGCGCAGGTCCACCGCCGCAATCATCAGCAGGTACACGCCGATGCACAGGTCGGCGAAGGCCAGGTGGCACATCAGGAAGCGCGGGACAGTCAGCTTGGCGCCGCTGGAGAAGAAGACCAGCAGCACGGTCAGGTTGCCGATGATGGCCAGGACGTTGATGAACCAGATGGCCACGCGCAGAAAGCCGAAGCCCGCCAGGTCCTCGCAAGGGTTGAACGCGTCAGCCTGGGGGATGCACTCGAAGGCCAGCCTCCTCCCAGAGAAGTCCAGGTCGGGATACTCAAACTGGATGCTGTCCACACTGTCCTCATCCAACGTCACATTACCGATGACAGCAGACCCCAAGGACCTGCAGACATACGGACACCACCACACCAGGTAGAATTTTTTTTTTTCTGTGGATGTTCAGGTTATATATTTTATTGTCTGTCTGTGAAGGTTCAGGATATGTATTTTATCATCTGTGAAGGCTATATATATATATATATATATATATATATATATATATATATATATATATATATATACAAACATTTAAAAAGGGAACTAATACAATAGATTTTCATGGGACTATCAGACAGCCCACTGACCACTGAGTCCTACTTTCCCATACTTTACCAAACTCAGTGATGACACCGTAACTTGTGGTCTTACCCAGCTTTTGCCATGCTGACCTCACCGGATATAGATAGGTTGCTCACAACAGGAAGAGGGGACTCCCTAGGGAATTCATATAATGTTACGGCAATGAAATGTAATGTTCATAATCTAGCACTGGTAGTGCTACCACATACAAGTTTAGTATTTTTTTATTATGGTTTAACATTCGGATTATTTACTGTGGGTTAACATTTTGGTTTATTTATTTTGATTTAACATGTATTTTGGGAAGCAATTTCAGCCCCTTGCAAGTGAGGTACCACTAGTGAAGACTGGTTCAGCTCGTCTGAATACTCTGACCTCACGATACACTCAGTTACAGGTACAGGCAACTATTTACAAAGCAACTTTGTTGCTTTTTTGGGAAATATCCACTGAACTGTTTTGCAAACATACCAGGACACAGGAGACAGGACTTCCAGTCCCTGTCTTGGTAAGAACAATTCACTATAAAGACAGTAGTCTTACTGACTGTGGAAAATGCACTAATTCTGCTAAGTCTAAGTTTTTAAAACTGTTCCCAGGACACCATCTGCAGGTCATTAACATTATAAGTAGCGGCTCCTGTAGCGCAGCCTCAGACTGTAGACTGCAGCATCTTGGCGTATAAATAAATACACACTCAGCCCTAGAGAGCGCATAGCTTCTACTCCACAAACCATTTCCTTCCCACTCCTGTAAGTAACCTTTAGTAGCACAACGAACTACCAAACAGGCATGGGGTACTGTATGAGTGTGTGACATTTCTCCCAGTGAAACAGCACCTCCTGTCCTCACAACTAACATCCTCACTTTGCAACTCCCAACCTATTCTCTTTGCACGTCTTACTTCACTGTAGAGCTAATACTTACAGTCTGCCTTTGAATTCACCTAAAAGTAATTTATTTACTTTAAGCATATTGCCTGTTGTGGCAGCAGCCATTTAATTATGGGGCAGTCATGGGCTAGCAGTAAAGGTGTTGGACTCGTGGCCAAAGGGTCACAGGCTTGATTCCTCACACCGACAGGTGCATGCGGGGAGTGATTGACCAGTGCCCTCCACCATCCTCACCTGTGACTGAGGTACCCTAAGCATAGTACCATCCCCACAAACTGCTCCTCGGGGTGCCTGCCCCCCTGCTCACAAGTGTGATGGGTTAAATGCAGAGTTGAATTTTTATTGTGTGTGCACAGTGTGCTGTGGTGTGCTGTGTGTTCACAATGACAAAATGGGAATCACGCCTCTCACCTGGGGCCATACCAGGCGTTGAGCGCACAGCAGTGGCTGGGGTAGGTGAGGTTGGCAGACAGGAGCCTGGGAAGGCTGCTGAGGTTTGGGAGTCTCTTCAGGGCGAATGCCGCCTTCGCCACCAGCTTTATGACCGACTCGAGGCCGTGGGGTGGCAGGGCATCCAGCGCCGTTGAGGATACATCCCTGGAGGGGACACAGAGGCAAACAAGAGCCTTTTTACATTACATTACACGACATTACATTATATTACATTACAGTACATTACATGACATTACAGTACATTGCATTACACGACATTGCATTAGATTACAGTACATTACATTACATGACATTACAGTACATTACATTACACGACATTGCATTACATTACAGTACATTACAGTACATTACAGTACATTACATTACAGTACATTACATTGCAGTAAATTGCAGTACGTTACACGTAGCAGATGCTTTTATCCAAAGCAACTTACAATAGACTGGAGGACACGAAGCAAGCAGCAGTTTTGCAGAGAACAGGGTAAGCAAAAAGCGTGAAATAGTAAGTGCCGACAGAGTGCAGGACAGTGTTCATATGTGGAGGTTAAGAGGTTAGCGTTGTTAGGAAGGGAAGTGCTCTCGGAAAAGATTAGTCTTCAAGAGCTTCTTGAAAGTAGAGAGGGATGATTCTGCTATTGCAGCCTTTTGCATGACACATGCAAGCAGAAGTGAATCAGTAATCCGTCTTACTGCAAAAGGAAGCCACAGCCACCTGACGAGGCTGACCGCCCCCATTAATAGACCTTTGTTGAATGTTTACAGACTTCTCACTAAGACACTCCTAAAACATCTGACCTTTCTGAAACTACCGCAATATATGCATTGTTCAAACGACGTGTCAATAATTACCTTAAAACTCCCGACCGTTACACAACCCTGTTTTCAGTGATAATCACTATTCTTAGTTTGCTAAAGAAGGAAACTGGAGCTATGTGACATACAGAGAGCTTTTTAGTAGTTTTATCTGTAATCTCTAAAGTGTCTTTGTCTATTTTAGTATTTATTACCGTTATTATTACCTCCGCCAGCAGGGGTTATGTAATCATGGGTGTTTGTTTGTCTGTTAGTTCGTTAGTTAGCAACATAACTCAAAAAGTTATGGACGGATTTTGATGAAATTTTCAGGGTAGGTCAAAAATGGGCTAACTTAAAAGTGATTAGATTTTGGTGGTGATCTGAGCTGCTCTGGCGGAGATCTGCATTCTCTGAGTGCTTTTCTAGTTATTATTATTTGTTTATTTATTTATTTATTTATTTATGTGACTTACAGAGTGCTGGGGCCTATTGCTCCGGTAAAGGCCTCCCGGTGAATCAAACGCAGGTTTCGGTTGTTTCTTAAGATCCTGGCAAAATGATACACACATATTTCAAAGGACATTTCTCTTGCTTCATAGTGCATAGTACAGTGTTTGAGATATGTATGTGATTATGGTGAAAATGATTTGAAGCTTTTTTAAAGTTACAGTTTATTAATCATTGTCCCATTGAAGGCATGGCTTTGTATCTCTTTGAAACCATTGTTGTAGAGGTTCCTGCAAAAGACAAGCAGAAATAAATCCAACCACACACACGTCAAAACAACACATGCTCAATGAAATGTATCATTATCATCATTATCAACTTTTTATCATGATCATCAAGGTTATTATAGTGCTAGCATATTTCCAAAGCACAATTGAAGAACAAGAAAATAAAATATTATTTTGTTTATAATAGGTCAGACAGACTAAGCAACCTTTGTAGACACCTGAATAAGTAGGAGCACTCTGAGGCTTTCTTCAGATACAAAATCTTCTATGTGTCTATTATCTACTATTTAACGGCAATTTAATTCATTTACAGTCCACTTACATGATCAAGTCAGGGTCTCTGTCAACTCCTAGAAAAGCGTTTGGTGGTATTGACGTAAGACGAAGGTTATCATAAATGTCCCTGTAAAATAATAATTATTATGAAGAACACAATACCAAGGCCTTCGCACAAAACTCCAACAGAATTGAGTGTATGGCTTTGTTTAACACATTCACATAGGGAAACACCAGAATAAAATAAGTCTAATTTGTGCCACACTTGAACTTACAGGACACGGAGGTTAAGAGAAGAGACTGCAGTCAAATCAGGGAACACTGTAATGCCAGTGTTTGAAATGTCTCTGTTTAAGAAAGAAAAGGGAAAGAAAAACAGCAGTTATTTTTTCCACAGTAAGTCGATTATTTGATTTAAAATGGCAAATTGATTTACTGAACAGTGGATCACATTCACTTCAGAAAAACCAAAAAGCAGTGGCCTCTCACAGGTACTGTAACCTCGGGAGGTTGTTGAACGCCCTGTGTGCGATGTGCACCAGGTTCTTGGTGTTCTTGATGGAGCTGTGGGTAAGAGCAACAAGACAGACACATTCAAATTCAGATTAATGTTTTTATTGTCATTGTACGAGTACAGGGAAATTAAAATAAATACTTTGTAAAATGAAGTCCTTCCAGAAATATTACTGTAGTCTACATTTAGACTTGACTGCCACCTGCAGCTGTTACTCACATCTCTTCGAGATGACAGAGATTGTTGAATGCATGAGGCTGAATGGTTTCCAGTTGAACACTCTGCTTGATCCATCTGCAAAAGAAGAGAAAACCAAACAGTTCACCATGCAGACGTTTTTCACGCTTCATTGCTGGGGGTCAGTGCTGACAGTCCTCACACTTGCACTTCCATGCTGACAGCCGTGGGGACAGGCGCACGTGCAGCCACAGCCTGAGTCTTCCACTCAGTCTGGCACTTGTCTTTCCACTGCTTTACAAATGCTACTGTGTAAACACACCCTAGTATTGTTAGGATGTTCAAGACTTTTAGCATGGTTGTGTGTGTTTGTGTGTGTTTGTGTGTGTGTGCTCGTGCGTGCGTGCGTGTGTGCGTGCGTGTGTTTGTGTGTGTGTGTGTGTCTGTGTGCACGCATGTGTGTGTGTTAATTTGCAGAATTTTAGGTAAGTGTTTCTCAGTCATCTCATGAGAACTTTATTTGTGCAGTTACAGTCACTCAAGGCACCCAAGTATCTACCCTAGAGAAGCAGTCCAGGCCGCCAGCCTGCAGCCAGCATCCGTGCTCAGCAGCATGTGTGCTTAGGAAGACATCCCAACCTGCAGAAACTCATTTCAGGAAGGGTCAACAACGCACCCCACAGAGGTCATCTATTACATCTGCAAAAATACCATCATACGGGACTGTAACTCTCCCTCACTCCGCCTGTCTCCCTGTCACTTGTCCTGATTAGCTAAAGAAATTTGTGCAAGTTGCGGGAGATTTTGTATTACTTGAGGGCGTCCGAGAGTCGCGGAGGTCACGGGAGACTTGAGATGCCTGGCTTAGGCAAACTGATTCTCTGTGTGCTGTCTGAGGGACTGCCCCACCGCGAATGCATTTGGTGCGTGAAGAGATGACAGCGATTAAATGCCAGAGCGCCACTGCACTGCCAAAACTGTGACACATAGTCAGTGGTGCAACTCCACAGTCCTAGTCAAAGACTGAAACTGGGTCACACTGTATTTGGATAGTCCTATAGATGGTCCTATAGACCATCTACAGATGTTAGGACTATTAATTAACCATGTGTAGAAATGATGTGTCGCACTAAGGTTAGGTTAGGGGTTTGGTTTGATTAAAGTTCTAGTCAATAAACAATATACAAAATTAAACTGAATTTCAACAAACCATCTGTAAGGTCTCTGTGGGCCGACTATCCAAATAGTGGATAAGTGTTGCCTAAAATTGCAGCAGAGAACTTAAGTGAGCCAACCTCTAATCCCCGCAGTAAAATCTGTAAAGGCCATACTCAGATTTACTACCCTTTCTGGCCACATGGTGACACAGAGCATTAGTGGCAGATTAGAGAGAGGCCCCTCCTGCCAACCAAGCTCCAAGCTTTGCCAACGTCATTACGACCACATTTCCTCTTGCAACTAAAAAAGCTGGAGAGGTCATGGAGACTAGATCTGACCGATCTTGCTAAAAAAGCTGGAGAGATCATGGAGACTAGATCTGACCGATCTTTCTGTTCTGGCAAAAATGTTTGCTTTGTCCTAAAACTGTGGACAGAACATCTAAGTGTTTCCCGAAGACTTACATCATGGCTTCCATATTTGTAAAATCAGAGCAGGTTTATGATGTGGTATTAAATGATCCATTTTATGGGTTGTGTGGGGTAAATTTTCTTCATGAACTGTACGTTCGAGTGTGGATTTTAACACATCCTGTATATCTAATACATTCTGAATTTTGAGTTTAGTCGAGCAATACCAAAGGTTTTTCTTCAGACTCAACAAAAATAAATCTTCTTGCAGCTTGGACAGAGTAAAAGTGACTCTAAAAAGTGGTTCATGATGCTTTTTCACAGACCTTTTTCTTGCGTGCTTCAACTTGACATCTAAATGGTGTCAAGAGCAGTTCACCTAAACGTTACAGACTTAAGATTTCACCAAAATGAGTACTTGAACAAAAAAGTCTGAGTACATTCGACTCACAAGGCTACAGTCTGTTCCTGTTTAATGTTTCCTATCCTGGCTACATAGCAACAGTGTCTATATTTCATTTTTTCCCTTACATCTGAGTAAAAGATTGTTATCTCCCTACTTTAAAACACTGTTAAATTTGGACATATGAACTAATAAACTGTGTGACCGCACTTTATCTTGAAGAACTGGCATCAGTATCCCGGTCTCCTCTGGCTACCACAAGATATTGACGGCGCAGTCCACTTCCATAAATGGCATCTTTGGGATAACAACAACCAACCTGCTGTCCTCAGTCTGGTGCAGTGCTGAGCTGGGTAGGGGTGCGCCATACTCACATTTTGTTCACCCTTAGCAGCCCATCAAAGCTACGGCTGCCGATGTCCTTCAGAGATATGTAACTGAGGTCACTGGAATGTGAAGGAAAACACACAGACATTAGCGGGAATGCTTTGATAATCGCTGCAAAAAAACCATTAGGCAAGAAGTCGTATAACATCCCCGACTTGGCCTTGAAAATCCCCCTGCTTAGAACTCAGGTATGTTGACATGCAGTATGTGCTTAGATCACTGGTGAGTCATATAATATTTCATATGGGTATTAACTGGGACATCCAGTGGATCACAGTAAATTAGAAGTAAAGGTAGACTAGTGCATTTTGTGTGTGTGTTTTGTAATTTGGGCACAGTACCCCTAAAGATTTGAAGCTTTTCAAGGAAGCTTGCGTCACTAAAGAATTCACTCTCTGCTGCTGACCAGATAAGAGCACCAAGGTCTCTCCCCCTCTTCACACAGAAAGATATGCCTATTTGTTTTCCTCTCTTTGCTGAGACTGATATGCTTATTTGTTTCTCTGTCTTCGCCGAGACTGATATGCTTATTTGTGTCAGTGTGATGCCTCGTGCATCCTACATGTCCATACGCTAGAGGAAGTGTAAAACACCATTTTAACATTGTAATGTGTTTGTTCAAGTGTGGATTTATGAGCACTATTTGAAACAGCAGTAACAATACAAAAAAATAATACAAAAACATATAGATAAACAATGTTAGTGACAAACAGTGTCACATTAATGTTTATGTCAGATAATCTCTGTGGCTTATATCAAGTAGCTTAAAGTAGTGATGTTGTTTAGGTTTTAAAGCTTTTTTCAAGGATGTTTTGAGATGGCTGTCGCTGCTCTGAGAATGTGTGTAGGCTCCCTGTGTCACTGCTTATCAATCTGTCTGCTGTAAAGGAAAAAACAAACATAATAAACAACATTTCGACAATACACAGTCCACCACAAACCTCACACCTATGAAATTAAAGCAAAGTAAATGTTGGAGAGCAGAGGTTTCATCTTGATTGTCATGGAAATTGTCAGCTGTCAGCTTATTATCTGTCTCGATAACTTGAAAAACATGGAGATGAGAATGGATGGATGTTAATTCATTAAAGCATGGGAATCTAGTCAAAGAAATAAGTCAGTTATTGATTTCCTTGTGATTTGACTGGACCAAAGCACTGTATCACGCCCCCACATCCCTCCTCCTCCTCCTGCTCTTGCTCCTGCGTCTCGATTTAAAGAGTAATAGTGCACTGCCTGTCTGATGCCCTTGGTTTGAGGCTGGCCCTTATCACCACTGACGCAAGGTCTCGGAGGCGCATGAGGACACAGAAGGGCCACCCTTCTTCTTTTCTCGGAGCAGTCACGCTCTCACCCCCCACACCCCCCACACACACCCCCAACCAACCCCCACCTTATTTAATCACACCCTAGACTCCTTAAAACACCCCAGGGAGGCTTCGTCACCCCACCACCCCCACACCCTCCACCCTCCACCCTCCACCGTCTCTGTCAAGCGATGCAACTTGACCTTCCTATTTGTGACTACGTGACCACACGTGGCGCTCGCCCCTTATTGCCACTCGACAAAAGAGGTGTCGCTGCACGGTGACCCGGAGGGGAAGAGGTGCTGCCTGCTTCACGAGGGAGGCTGCTATTTCAAGGGCCAACAGGTCCCACGTCAGCCACTCCTTTTCCACAAAGGTTTGGGATCCATGGATTGGCATCCCAATGGCCCAATCAGCATCCGCTATCTTTGTTCTGTGAAATCTTCTGCCTTCATATAAAGTGGTTGGTCACAGTCTTTGTGAGATATGGAAGACAGCTGCCTGTTAATACAGCACATGTGACTTTGAAACACACAAGAGCACCTACGGCCACATTTATTAGCGATTACTCTTCCTGATTTAATTGTTCATTATTATTCTCTTATTAGCAATGCTACAAAACCATGTAAACCATTACTGTTTGGCCTTGAAGATTGAGTTATGTACGTTTGGATATTTCAGTCTTAGGATAAAGTTCAAATAACTGGTTCAGTGAAGCAGGGAGAAAGTAAGTTTTATAATGTGATATGTACATGGAACATTGCCTAAGGTCTTTGATCACAATGCGTGTCTCAAAGCATGTAGTGTGTTTCTCACAAGATGTGAGGTGCTATGTCACAGAGGAGTATGAAGAATGGAGTAACCTGACCCAGCATCTCATCTGACGTTCTTCTATTTCTGGGCCAATTAAATAGCAAATTTAATTAAATGTCTTATGCTTTCTTGGAAAAGCTTCCACACAGTCCTGTAGAAACAAGACTCATTTTTCTAAGCCTTTGTTTCGAATTTGTATCTGCTTCACTACAATTACTATCCTACAATACACTTCTGTAAGACCTACAGGACAGAGACTCATGGTCAGGCCTTATAGCATCAAATGTGCCCAGATGTTCTAAGTCGATGTCTGCGCCGACAGGTTGCAAAGTCATTTTACGTATTTACTCTTTTACTGTTTTAGACTTTAGACTCATCTCTGCTCCACTTTGGTCACAGGGTGGAGCGTTTGGTGCTTATTTGGCCAAAAAATGTCTGTTTCCAGCAGAGGAAGCATGGGGGCAGCACAATGTACATAATATACGCACTTGAGATTGTTATGTAAATTTCTTTAGTATAATGCAGCACATGTATTTTATTTCAGATGAGAGAATCAAACGAAAATTTGCTGTGCTGGCAGTTAAAGTGACAAATGTGGTTTAATTGTGGCTCAGTTCAGACACCCACAAAGAGCAATTTGACATTTGCAGGTACTGTTGGGGTAATTGGTTTTGACTACTTGAAGTATGCAATTTGTGTGCTTACTGATGTCATAGTAACTATGCTTCAGCAACTTCATTATCGGCATTCTGATATGATCACTGTGGAACACTTTGGTCAGAGTTTATAATACCTAATGAATATGACTGCATGCCCATACTAAAACACTACGGTCGAACTTTATAACAGTTAGTGAACATGACTACATGGCCATACTAAAACACTATGGTCAGTTTATAACACTGAGTGAACATCACTGCATGATCACACTGCTATGGTTAGGGTGTACATGCAGTCTAGAAGCTATGGAATACACCTAACACTCAAATATGAAACTATCTCAGCATCGTGACCCTTTTTAACAGATGACAGAATAAAAACAGAGCATTACAGCACAGTGCTTACCAATTAAGTATTTTACATCATAGGGAATGCCTAACAAACACATTGAATATTTTCTGTCAGAAAATAAATGTCAAATTGTGTATGATGTGAAACGGGCGATTCAAAAGACCTGCTCGTGTTTCAAGTCATAAATTTAACATCTCAGCTGCTACTCTGCCACAAGGAGATTTTACAACCAGCTAAGTGCAGTCAGACTAGGTACAGTAGACATAATGACAAGAAACACCTTAACAGCATAGAGACTTTACATTACGTGACTTTAAATGACATTACACTCAGCCGAAGAGACGCACAAGGAATGAAAGGAAGGGGGAAAGAAAGGAAGGAAGGAGACAACAAACTGCATAAGAGTGTTTAAGATTACTGAAGAAGGGCAAGGAGAATATGTTGAGTAAACGTAGGTGAAGGCTTGTTGGTGAGGTAGGATGGTTAGGATAGGAAGTGCTCTTGGATGGGAAGGATTTTCAGGAGCTTCTTAAAAAGCAGAAAGGGCAGACTGCTCTGTAGCAACTGGTAGCTGGTTCCACCATTGAGGGGACTTGGTCTACTGTTGTTAATATGTATTAAATAGAGAATCTAACACAATGTCTAATGTCCGATGCCCACTCTGTAACATCTAAATACCAAGCATGTAGTTTTTCTTAGGATATTCTTCTTGGATTACTTGCTATTAAAAACGAATTCACCATTTATCATAAGCAAAAACAAGTTTTCCAACCAAATCCAGAGGTAGACAACAAATGATTCCTTACTGATTATGACATAATGTCCTGAACATGCAGAGACAAATGTAACAAGTATAAACGCTGGTGTAGTGGTAGTGTTCACAGGAAAGGAATGGATTTGCTTTGTGGTACAAATTACTGACATTTTAGGCTACTATTTCTTTCTTATTTCTTAGAATGTAGGCTACAAAGTCTACCCTCAATGAATCCTTTCACATCTTTAAAATATTCAGACTGTTGTTATGTAGGGTAAAACGCTAAATAACATTTTTAACTCTAGTTTAGTGAGAAGAAGAGAGTGAGGAGCAACTATATGATGACTTACAGCGTGCTGGAGGGTTGTTTTTTATCCAATGTGCAGTTGCTGAGGACATGCTCTGTCTGGTTATTGCATCGGATGCTGTCGCCGGGACACTCACAAATACACGGGCACTTGAAAGATGTTGCAAACACATGTATACAGTTTAAAAACACGTAAAACACGGGGAGTAGATGAAACATCCACATCGCTCAGTTGTGCTGTTTTTTGTCAGCGGTAGGGACGAAAATTTCTCCCTGTCTTTCCAAACTCGAAGTAGATGCAAAAAGCCCACTGGATGCGTGACCCAACGTCGCCAGTCGTTAAAACAGATATTCTGTAATTGTGCGTTTTCATCCCGTCGAGATTAACACAGTGTGTCTCAACTGTGGCAATTTATTCGTCAAGGATGTTTCTTGTCACAGCCCATAAGTGGTGAGACACAAAGAGAAAGTTACACATATGGTCCAAACTCGCGCTCTTTGAGTGGCGTGCGCTCTGCGTCTCGTGCGCTCTGCTTTTGGTGCGCATCACCCCTCTGCATCTGCAAGGTCGATCCAAATACGCCTACTGCCCTTGGGTTGCGTTCAAAAGACAGCCTCACTCCTGTCGACACTTAACAAAACTGTTGAGTGATGTATGCACACTGGACGTTCAACCTATTCAACATTTGATTTCACCTACACACACAGGGGTAATATCAGCACTATTATTTTTAGACAGGAAAATGGTGGAGCATGTTAGCCTTGCTTTGGGGCTACACCTTGATTTCACCTGGGTGAACTATTCTGTGGCAGGTGATTCCAGGCAGTTACAAAGATCAGGAAAACCTGTTGTTTAAGAATGGTTGAGGTCAACTTTTGATAAACTGTTTACTAAATATGTAACGGCTTTCACACGCTAGCCATAACAACCAAATAAATACATAAATAAATAAATAAATAAATAAATAAATAAATATTCAGCTGACATTATCAGTGGCCTTTGTTCCCCATATAGAACAAAATGACCTGATTCTGAGAGCTATCCAGAGTGTTTATATTCCTTTTGGCACCATTTTCTTTTTCAGTCGATAGGGAGTACTGTCATGGGTCCTTCACATTCAAAAACAAAAATGCTCAAGATATTAAAGGGCTACCTGCACCCCCTCTCTTTGCTTAGACCACCTCAACCTGCTGACATGATACAAAAGGAACACCTTTGATTCATGACTGAGAACAAAAAGAGGTTTGGAGGTATGGAGGTTTAAAACATAACACAATGTTAGCAAAGTTGAGCCTTTATTTCAGAATTTAGTTTGAGATATAGCATAAAACACTGTTCAATACTGAGGTAGAATATAAACTGATTTCGGTTCACACACAAAGAACGATCTAATTTTTTCCTCGTAGAAATGCTCATTTATTGGCAGTTGTCCATGTGTATTTACATCGCCATCTACTGGTTGCATTTTAAAACAGCAGTTATGCCAGCAGCGAGAGGCTTCTCGTGTCTGGGTCAGAACCATGTCCCAAAACATATGTACGAGTTGAGTTGTCTTCAGGCTTTTACTTGTCAGTACATTTAAAAGAATCAAAAAGAAAGAGAAAAAAAAAAACAAGTGTAAAGGAAGCTCTCTAAAGTTGCAATGTTCACTTCACAGAAAAACATTTTTAACATGGGCTTCCCAACAAAAAGGAGCACCCCTACAAAAGATAAATTTCAGCCTGGACATATACATTCACTTGACCTGTAGCCATGAGAAGATTTCCTTTTTTGGGAAAAACAGCTTTTAATATATTAGAATTCATTTGTGTCTTAAGCAAAGTAAACAATACATCTCTTCTGGAAAAAAAAAACATCTCGGATGTACAGTATTCGGCATGAGGCTGGTTGGTATTAAATAAATTGTTAAGTCAGGTTTTAACTGCAGTATCTCTGGATTTGTAGATCACTCCTCTGCTTTTCAGCTCCCTTACCACACCTGTGGAAAAGTGAAGAAAGAACACAGAGGCAGTTCCTGATCAGGGTTATCTAATGTGTCACAGGCATTTATACATTCAGAAATGACACAAACCTACTGCCACACAACTGTACAGTTACAGACATGTGAAATGGTAATACATAAATAAACATGCACACTTGATACCAAAACTTCCACATACAGCTGTACACTCACGAATAACGCCTCGCACCACTAATATAACTACACTCCTCGATGATGAAAATAAGAAACCTACATAGGTTTACGGTACATGACAACTTAAAGGAGAACTTCAGTGTAAAATGAAAATTGGCATGTTAAAACATCATACCGAGTTGGTGTGTGTACTGAGGAGCAAAATTGATTTAGCCTGTTGCATTCAGAGTTTAACTATTTTTTATTGTTTGTCCCAGAAGGCTAACAATGGAATTGGTAGGTGCCCTTAGACGAAGCATGATGACTACACTATTTTTAAATCATTAAAACAGCTCGAAGAAACTTCACACTCCATCGGTAGTACAACAAAGGCCCTGACATTAAAAACGAGGCACTGAGAACTTTGTAAGTGTACACAACATTTATTAGTTGTTTCTCGTTGCCGCCATGATGAAAGTCCGCACAAGTCGATTGACGAATACGAACCAGCAGGAAGAATAGGAGGAGAGGTAGTACAATCGACTTGTTTGGACATCATAGCAGCGACGAGAAACAACTGCAAACTACTGCATGTAAGAACAGTTTTTTAAATAAACTTTGTGTACATTTACAATATTCTTAGTGCTTTGTTTTGAATGCCAGACCCTTTGTTCTACTACTGATGGAGTATGGAGTTTCTTCGAGCTGTTTTAATGGTTTAAAAACAGCGTAGTCGTCATGCTTCGTCTAAGGGCACCTACCACTTCCATTGTTAGCCTTCTGGGACAAACGATAAAAAATAGTTAAACTCTGAATGCAACAGGGTAAATCAATTTTGCTCCTCGGTACACATACCAACTCGGTATGATGTTTTAACATGCCAATTTTCATTTTATACCAAAGTTCTCCTTTAAGCATCTTCATTTGACTCTCAGGTGTAGGTGAACTGTCACCTCTAGTCTAATGCAGGCCAACCTGTGATGCGGAGTGGTTTTCTGGAATCAGTCTCTGTCAGAAAAGGTCAATGTGCACACTTGCTTGTCTTTTTATAAATCACATAAAGAAAAAGTAGCCTATCTTGCCTGACAACAGAATCTGATTGGCTGAAGTCTGCAATGCTGACATGGCTATGATCTGAGATCACCCTGCTCTTTGCATAAGCTATCTGTTAGTTTTACTATTATTTTGGGGGGGCATCTGTGACCACCAGATATAACTTGGGTCTTGGCCGTCTTACTTTACTGAACAAACATGACACTTTCACCTACATGTAAACTTATGTGCAGTCGCATCTCAAATGCACAGCCTACATGGGCCCTCACCTATGATGCAGGTGCAGCATAGTCAGTTGCACATATGACAAAAAATGTGTCTGTGCCAATCTCACATAATGCGTCAACCCCATAGGCTGAATGTAGGAGGCAGTGGTGGCCTAGCGGTTAGGGTAAAGGCCCTGTGACGTAGCCTGAGAACCTGCAATGCAGCCTGAGAACCTGCAATGCTTGGATGGCAGGTTCGAATCCACCAATTGGCAGTAGTGCTACTGAGGTACCCTGAGCATGGTGTCGCCCCAAACACCGATCCCTGGGTGCCGCTGTCACGACTGCCCCCTGCTCACATGTGTGATGGGTTAAATGCAGAGTCATTTTCGTTGTGTACAATGTGTGGTGTGCTGTTTGTTTGTATCAAGGATTGTCCAGAAAATGAGAGTCTGGTCACACCTCCTTACTTGTAAGTGACCCCACCTCCTATCGGTAGCTGCATTTGAAACCCCAGCCATATTCCATAAAGATATTTGGATATTTGTACAGATGTGCAATCTAAACTACAGTCGTAACGTTAGCCATAGAGTGATGTGGCAGTACGAGGTAAGACCAACGTAAATCACAGAAGCCTACCAAAGTAGGTTTTCAGTCAGATCTGCTTTTAACTATTGAAGCCATTACATTAATGACCTGACCGATATAAAAACTCAATTCTGCAACTGTGTATTAATCAAACTGACTATTTTTTAACACAAAGACAACATTAAATAACGTTACCAAATATAGAAGTTAGGAGCTGAGTGAGGCCTAGCCTAACTTTAGACATACCTGGGGGTAAGCGACCAGTCACTGTAACAGCATAGACACCTGGTTTAAAGTTACTAATTCTTTGCCATTTAGCAACCCAGCTGTCCTCAGGACTCATCATCGCTACGACTCCATCAAAGGATGAACTTGTGCACTCATAAACCATCTCTCGATTCCCTTTCATCTGAAGGTATGCCTCGCAGTTGTCGCAGCCGTCATACTCAAACTGATCGATCGTCTTCACAAGAGAGCACAAAAGGCAAGCTCGCAAATGACGCAAATCTTTAGGTACAGTCTCTAGTGACATTTTGTATGATTTTAGAAGCAGCGCTGTAAGCAAGGCGCTCCACAAACACGCCAAGACAACTGAGACAACTCTTCGGTGAGTATTGATGACATCATTCATATGCGCCAGTCAACTGTATTTGGATTGGTCAATTACACTCACACACGTAGCCTGTCAAACCACATGTTTTATGGCAAAAGGAAAGCAATATTTTTGTGTCGTATACAATTTTAATAATATTTAAACGAGACTTTACAGTTCATTTCTAAACACCAAATCCAACCTGACAAAAACGAAAATACCCCGAATACCAAAACAAGTTACGCACCTTCGTTTGGGTTATCACAGTGTGCTTCTATTGGATTTAATTATTTTATTTACGAATTTGATTAAGGAAAATACGGGCAGATTCAGAACGACTGACTTTACAGAGACCAACAAGTTTGTTTTGTTTTGCACTGTCATACATTTCCCGTGAACCCCTCTCGCCCTCTGACCTCCTGTCGTTTCGGCACGCCCAGGCAGTAACAGCAACAGCTTTAGCAAAGTTTGCGAAACGTCGAGGAAGTAGTATCCGTATGAGTCTAACTTAAATTGTGATTTAAGTGCAAATAATCAGTACGAAAATACGACGATGGACAAACTCCGTCGTGTTCTTAGTGGTCGTGATGAAAACGAGGAGCTGGGCTTGACAGCACAGGTAATGTGGACTAAAATGACATTACTAACTGTAATCGAAAGTTCGGTTCAGGCGTGTGTTGGTCAACTCGTAGATTGTTTTTCAACATCATCGAGTGTGGAATAAATATGTCGTAATCGGTTAATATTTCTTTAAAAGATTAGGCTACTGAGTAACATACCCTTAAGGTTAAAAAACATACAGTTTTACCTGAATAGCTAAGAGAGATGTTAAGGCCTGGGTTGATAAGTGTCATTTTCAGACCAGTAGCCTACCAGATGGCATGTTTTTCAGTATGGATCTAAAGCATTAAGTAGTTTGGTTAGTTTTTTCCTCCTGTAGTTTTTTCCTCTCCTGTACTCTATCAGAGTACAGCCTGTCAGTTTACAGCCTGTCATGTGTCATTCCGCGAAGGGGCAAATATCATAGACAGAAATGTGTGTCCCATCACTTGTTTAAATGTAATTCATAACAAAAAATATGCAAAAAAAAGTCATTTATAAATTCGGCAAATTCTGGTGTGGTAATCCTATCTGATTACCTTTGAACATAAAAATGAAATATAATGTGACAGAAAATCTACATTCTATCAGAAGGTATATCAAGCCGTAAATCTTCATAGACTTAATTGCTTTCATTGTTTATCACATATTATGGCACCTAGTCAAATCAGCAAATGTATTAATGTGATGCTGAATTGATGCTTTTCCATGCTTTCATGAACTGACGGATCAGGGGAGGTAAGGTCTTGTGATGTTTTTTACCGTCATTGCATGAGTGTGAAATGGTTTGAGTGTAGACACGAATCCCCATAAGCAGGGTTTAGATATGCCCCACTGTTACTGTTATGTTTGTGCAAGTCCTCCTCTTTACTGACGTTGCAGCAGGCACCACTGTTGCTAAACCAAGTAGCAAGTTACAAATACTGTAACTGTGACGTTGCCTTAATGTTCATGATGTTTTCTCAGTGTTATATTGTTCAGAGCCTAAGTCAAAAAGAGACCAATCATGCATTTTATAAGTAATGCAGACATTTCACGAGTAGTGACCCAGAAGGCCCCAAACAATAATAGGTCAGCCAGGAACATCCTGACCAGTGTAATACTTATCTCCTCTCCACTGTGTTTTCCACTTTTGATATTGTCAAAGCAAGGAGAGCCCTTTGTGCTGCTGTACTGATAATTTAGTGACACTGAGTGATTGGTTATGTGTGTGGGCGTATGTGTGTGTGTGTGTGTGGCAGTAGGGATGCACAGCGCGCCTGAACGTGGCACGGACATCGAGGAAGTCTCAGGGTCCCTGAACTGTTATTTCTTGTCTTGTGACATCCTTCCATTGTTCTGGCCCCCGCAGGTCCTGGACGCCTCCACGCTGAGCTTCAGCACCCGGGTGAAGTGGTTTTTCATCTGCTTCGCTTCGGGGGTCCTCTGCTCCATACTCGTGAGTCTGATTCGCAACAATTAGCCTGTAACCTCTTGAGTACACGTCCAAGATCGCTTCCAGACAGGACGCTGTTACCGTTTACCGGTGTGAAATTACAGCAGCCCTAGGAAGTCCTGCCAATCAATGCTTTACTCACAAGCTAGTTTTCCTCTGGTGCTGTATAATGATGTAACAACCACACTGTTCGCAGATGTATGTTGTAATACATATGTTTATTACAATACAATACTTTGTCATACTGTAACTCTACTGATGCAAACTGCCTCTGTGTGACACTGTTATATATATTTTTAAGTGAAAACCTCTGTCTGGGAAAATTTGTGTTTAGTGCTAGATCCCTATTTAGCTTGAGTGTTGTTTCTCAGCTGTAAAATTCTTTGGATAAAAACATCTGCCAAATGCAATGCGGTATAATCCTATGAAAGGATAGAGGGAGGAGACAGCGAGAGACTTGTGTTAAGTGTGTGGTGGGCACTGGTGGCCAAAGGGATGTCAACAACACCACAATGTCAGGAAATGTTGTGCAGAGGTGTGAAAAACAAGGTGCAGTCCACACAATTGTGAAGAAAGACTGACTAAAGAACTGGTTTGAACTTCGACACAGCATTTCAACACCCCCCACTGTCCATGGTCCCTGAGATAGGTCTGTGTTGAGCCGAAGAGTGTGCTGTACATGATTCCCCAACGCCAGACTCCGATCAGAACAGATGTCAAGAGAAGAAATGCGCTTACAAAGTGTAAAGAATGCGCTTAGAAAGTGTATTTCATTGTAATCATGAACTGCACCATCTCATGTACTGAATGAAGCAGCATGGGAAGTTGGGCCTAGCCCTGTCAGCATTTCTTACTGAGCAGACAGCCTGCAGGCCAGTCACACGGCATTCTGGTTAAGAGTTCACAGTTCAGCAACGTAATATGACACTCTTAACTGTGGTTCCCATGATGCATCTGTGTCTTCAATGCCATTTACTGGTGTCTCTGCTGCCTCTGCTGCTTTAAATGGTTCTGTATAAGTTCAAATTGTATGACTTCAAAGAGCTCATGTGAACATTACATTAAAATCATATTAGTGCATTGTTTTTTTTCAAAACAGTAGGGTGTG
Source organism: Coilia nasus (assembly GCA_027475355.1). NCBI lineage: Eukaryota > Metazoa > Chordata > Actinopteri > Clupeiformes > Engraulidae > Coilia > Coilia nasus. The sequence goes on from CM050204.1 coordinate 28,713,761, forward strand.
TCTCATTGTTTTCATTTATCAGTAGTAGTTATTGTTTTATATTAGCAGGGAAGCAGTCGTACAGGTCAGTGGACATGGGTGGGTGCATTTATAAAGATTTGCTCTAGCCTAGATGAAATGTTTGGACTGTGCTGATACATTGTTGAACGCTTTGTCCAGTTATCTGTGAATTGCTTTAAAGTTAGAGTGGCTTATATTCACACACTCAGCATTCTCCATACTGCCATGAGGCAGACAAAACCGCGTTTCTTGTTTGACTGCTTTGTGTCGCCATTACTATGATGCTGTCGAGCTTGTTGAGATTGAGTGAATTGGTTTCATTTTGTAGACAGTGTGTCTCCAAACATTATGCTTAAGGCTGTGTATTGTGCATTCCAAAAAAGAGTGTTGCTCTGACTGACAGCTGCACTGCTTCCGGTACATACAGCATGCTGTGGTTTTAACTTTTTTGTGTGAAACACCAAAAATGTCACAACCACTCTAGAGGTCCTCTTAAACAAAACATGTCATTCTGCCAGCCCTTTCTTTTGCTCTCTCTCTCTCTCTCTCTCTCTCTCTCTCTCTCTCTCTCTTTCATTCACTCACTCACTCACTCACTCACTTTCTCTCTCTCTCTCTCTCTCTCTCTCTCTCTCTTTCACTCTCTCACTCTCTCTCTCACACACACACTTACACACACCCCTACACACACACACTCTGGTTAGTTATCTGGTGTGAGCATGAGAGTTGGGTAAGGATGTGTTCTGAAAACGCACTTCTGACTGTCCTCAAACACATCTCTCCCCACATCATGGTCACATGTCCAGCTCATGAAAATGCTTTGGCTTGTGACGGCTTTCTCCACGCCTTTTCTCTGATCAGCCTGGAGGGTGGTGAAGACACACTATATAGTTTTGGCTCCCGTTCTTTCTGAGGCCCTCAAAGACAAACCTTTCAGATTTACATTTACGATGTACAGTGTGTATAAAAAGGGAACTAAATGGAGAAAAAATAAGGTGTGAAGTTGTGCATTTGCAATTCTCTTTGTGAACTCTAGATGGCAGTATAGGGTAAGACAAGCATGGTTTTCTTCCACAGTCGTGTGACCTCTGATTTCTTTAGCAAAATCCATCCTTACCTGTGTTTAGATAAGGTTGTTTTCAATCTCTGTCATTTGAGTTATAGCTGACTATTAGCTGTAGACTTTTTTGTGTGCTTTATTCCCCATGTTACACTATTACAGTGAATGACATGACCACACTGCTGATCACTGTCGTTTTGTGTTTGTCCTTTTTGTGTTTACAGGGGTCAGCATTTCTCTTCTTGCCAAAAAATGGCCTCAAGTTGTTTGGGGTGTTCTACACACTGGGAAACATCTCTGCCCTTGCCAGGTAAGACTGTAAATGGAATTTGGAGATGTAAAGCTGTTTATTTCTCCTGATGACTTCTTGTTTTTTACCCAAAACCAAAACATCTATTTTGTGCTGTATGGTATTTTTATAGAAAAGAGAGTGTTTGAATTCACACATACAATTGCCTCTGTCTGTTGTACACACACTTACACATACACACACACACACACTTGCACTCAAACACCTAGACACACATACCCTCCCCTTACCTGCAATGCTGCGCTGTTATGTAAACTCAAATAGTCAGAAAAAATCCCTCTCCATGGAAACGACCCCCCCTCCGACCCATCCAGAGGTGTTGAAGTGTTGCAGAACAGCTTGTTCAAAGCACGCTCTTCATCCTGTCTGTCTGTTCTCTCCTCCTCTGAACTCGGCTCTTTGAATTGAAGGGGCTGACATGAGCAATTACCTGCTCGATTCAAGGCTTGCTTTTTCTATTAGCCATTCAAGTATGCCCATCAGCCAGTTTGGTAATACAATCGCTACAGACCTTCACTTGCCTGTGTGACTGTGATTTTTTTTGTTTTTGTTTTTTTGTTTTTGTTCCCTGCAGGACAGTTAATCATCACTTGCGGATGATGTAAGATGTGCTGAGTGTGAACTGGGTGTCCTTTCGCACACAGTCCAGATTGTAAGGCCCGCTCCCGACAGCAGACTTGTGTGGCCATGCATCTAAATTTGTGCTCTGTCCTTGTTATGAGTTATCAGCACCCCAGTACTCAGACCAGCAGGGAGAACAGGCGAGGCCTCAGTGTCCTGTGTTCGTAGTGAATCTGAATTGGATATAATGTTGCATTACATTTGCATTTAGCTAACTCGAGTATCCAGAGCGACTGGTGGTGAATTAGGTATGGGGATAGTTGACCTGGAGCAATGTTGGGTGTGATGTCTTGCTCAAGGGCACTTCATCCACGGATGAGGGTGCAGGAGAGCACTGGTTGTTTACTCCCCCACCCACATTCTTCTCCTACTGGACAGATATCGAACCTGCGACCCTCCCAAACTTCGATCCCAAGACCAGCTCCTTAATAGCCACCCCTGTATGTGTGTGTGTGTGTGTGTGTGTGTGTGTGTGTGTGTGTGTGTGTATGTGTGTGTTAGTTGGGGTCTTTTTTCAGTTTTTTGTCCTGCTGTATGGATTGGTTGCTATGGGCCTTGTGACAGCTTGTGGTTAAACTGTCGCCTTTAAAAACAGGTCTGTCAGGTGTTCCTCCACCCTGCCCCTGATCAAACAAGGCTCAGGTTATCAGCAGAACCGGTCAGAAGGCATGGTGCATGGGCTCCGTGTTCTCACATTGTCTTTTTTCGTGGTTTTTTTTTGTTGTGTTCTGTCTGCTTGGGCAGCCCATCCATGAGGTGTGTGTGTGTGTGTGTGTGTGTGACGTGTGTGTGTGAGGTGTGTGTTCTGGAGCTGTCTCGTTATCTGTCAGGTGTCCAGTGACATCCTTGAGGCATTTTTCAAAAGGGGTGCTAAGCAGGCGGGCGACATGGAAACTGGGTCAGTGTGTTTGATCTTTCGCCTCAACCCAGCTCCTTTTGTTTGTCCAGATGATGCTTACAGCAGTATAAACTACAGGACGCACCAAAAAACACTTTTGAAATGATTGTATCTCCTCAGTGTTTGAGGCTTCCTTCCACTAAATTAAGGCTTACTTTAATTAAATCTAAACAAATTAAAGATCATTCAGTTCTCTTTTCAGTTACATCATGGTTTATGACTTAATTAAATATATTAATATACACCTGAATGAAACATAATTGCTGAACAAAACAAATATCCACACCTGCCATTGTTAAAAATGCTAAGCCCTCATATTATGCAGGTTTGTTTATCTTCTGAGGGTAGTGTAGTCTTTTATCCAGGTATTGTGTTGGAGCATAATGTTCATGGCACCCTTATTATGCACGACATTTAAAGTGTCAAGTAATTAGCCAGCTATCAGCATACCTTCTCACTGTGTGAAAGAGGACCAAAGTGTGGTTATGTCAGCTGGGTCATTGGGGTTATCTGAACTTGGCCACCTGACTGCACTGACCGCTATGGCCTGTTGCTAATACACAGGGTTAGTGCAGGAACAGTTTGTTCTCCCTCCCTCCCTCCATCCCTTCCTCTCCTCTCTCTGTTCCTCTTCTCTCTCTCTGCCTCCTCTATTCATCCCTCTCTGTCTTTTTTTCATTCTCTGTTCCTCCATCTCTTTCTCTTCTGTTCTCCCCTCCCTATGTCTCTCTCCTTCTCATGTCATCCTTCTCTCTCTCTATTTCTCCTTCACTCCTCTTCATCTCTCTCTGTTTCTCTCTCTCTCTCTCTCTCTCTCTCTCTCTCTCTCTCTCTCTCTCTCTCTCTCTCTCCATTCCTAGCTTACATTGTTACTGGGGAAGGGGGCAATGGCTCTGTGTCCTGCCCATGAAGAAATGCCCTGGAGGAAACAGAATCATTAACTTGTGCGCGCCTGCCTGAAATACCTTCAGCCATCATTAACCTGGAAACTCCCGCTGGCTTCCTCCACTGGCCTTCTCCCTTGGCTAAGCTGGACAGCAACCAAACTCTGTGACTTCCATGTCGGTGACACTGACACAAACACAGGCCTCTGTCTCTGTCTCTGTCTCTGTCTAGCTGCTATCAGATTGACACTCTTGTTGGAAATGTAGGTTGGGACTTTTGTCGGTGTTAACCATTATCTTAAGGTACAGAGCCAAAGATGCGTTCATATAAAAAACGTTTGGACGCCCACCAGCTAGCCTTGAGTTTTCCACGAGTTTCACTGGTTCACACACACACAATCCTGCTTGCAGAAGTTCAGGAGTTCAGGCATGTTTAGTATGAAAGTGGCCTCTGACAGGCTGACTGCTGAGCTGGTGGTCACATGAGCTGAGAGAACACACATGGACTTGTTGCCGAGCGGACAGCAGTGGAGTCCAGACGGGACGATGGCTGAATGAGTTCATTCAGCATTTTACTGCACGCTTTGCACCCTGGCCAGTTTACAATGGCCAGTGCTGCCCTGCGAAAGCCAAAGTGCAGTAACTAAGTGAACATAGAAAGTGAGAATAATGCCCTTTAAAGTTGCCATACTGCCCTGTTAAACATGTTGTAGGTATAACAGTGGTGATGCTTTTATGTACTTTCTTAACAGGAAGAAGCAAGATATTTAGTCACATAATAAAGTAGGTGTTACAGAGTCAATTTCCAGTCTAAACTAAATTTGACAGGTTATGCAGTTACTGCCTTTTGGCTTTGTATGGCAGAATCATATCATGGCATTCTGTCAGGTCCACTTGCTTGTGTGGGTTATGTGATATGGATCAGCTGTTGGCTCATGGCCTGTTGGGGCAATAATAGTAATAGCCAATCGAATCCTCCAGAGCATGGTCCTCAACCAATAGCAGCCC
>CM050204.1:28723541-28813541 GCA_027475355.1 Coilia nasus
AATATAGTGTATAGATTTAGTATATGTAGATGTAGTATAGTGCTTACAGCCTTCAGCAGTTCACCTGATATCACTTGCTCACAGAGAGCTGAGCTTTGCCCCGATAGCAGAGTTAGCTCACCTGAGAACTCCTCCAGCACACCTTCACCTGTGAGTGACGCCGCAGTCACGGATAAGCCTATGAGGTGGGAGGGGGTTTCAGAGAGGCTGTTTGGGGACAGCGTCAGCTGATATGACATTGAGTTGATGGATGGGGACAGCATCAGCAGACATGACATTGAGTGCTGAACAGAACCAGAACAGAATGTTGTGTTGTTTAAAACCATCTGTGAGACAATCAACTCGACAGACAGACATTGTATATTCTCCTTTATCACAGAGATATAACTGTATGCTGAGATAAATCTTAAAATAATATCTAGATTGTATAGTCTATCAGAGAGAAACAACTTTATGCTGAGGTAAATCTGAGAAATGTCTAGATTGTGTACTCTTGTCAGAGAGAAATAGAACATTATGCTGATGTAAATCTGAGAAATGTCTAGATTGTGTACTCTTGTCAGAGAGAAATAGAACGTTATGCCGAGATAAATCTGAAAAATGTCTAGCTTCTATAGCACAGCATCTTCATGTGTTTAAAACATTTCCTGAGGAAACCCCTAATCAGCCATGCGTCAGGGAAATGAGTGGCTCAGGGACTGTGCTCCTGCAGTGGCTGTGTGTGAGTGTGTGTTTAGCGTGAAAAGGTAGTCTTTCTGGCTGTTTGTGAGTGTGTGTTTAGCGTGAAAAGGTAGTCTTTCTGGCTGTTTGTGAGTGTGTGTGACTTGATGGAGTTGGTAGTCTCTGTGGCAGTGTGTGACTCTGTGTTTTTGTGTGTGTGTGTGTGTGTGTATTTTGCTGGAGTTACTAGTCTTTGTGGCAGTGTGTGAGTGTGTGTTTTGCTGACGTTAGTAGGCTCTGTGGCACTGTGTTTGTGTGAGTGTGTGATTTGAGAGAGTTAGTAGGTTCTGTGGCAGTGTGTGAGTGTGTGATTTGCTGGAGTTAGTAGGCTCCATGGCAGTGTGTGTGAGTGTGTGATTTGCTGGAGTTAGTAGGCTCTGTGGCAGTGTGTGCATGTGTGTGTGATTTGCTGGAGTTAGTAGGCTCTGCGGCAGTGTGTGCATGTGTGTGTGATTTGCTGGAGTTAGTAGGCTCCATGGTAGTGTGTGAGTGTGTGTTTGAGTGTGTGATTTGCTGGAGTTAGTAGGCTCTGTGGCAGTGTGTGCGTGTGTGTGTGATTTGCTGGAGTTAGTAGGCTCTGCGGCAGTGTGTGATTTGCTGGAGTTAGTAAGCTCTATCACACACCTCCAGGTCATTTGGAGTTCAGCTCTAGCAGGAATGACCACTGGCTAGAGGGGCAACTATGGACATGCACGTAGACACACACACACACACACACACACACACACACACACACACACACACACACACACACACACACACACACACCTGTGCCACGCTGGTAAAGACCTACCCTCTCACATACACACACAGACACACACACACACACACACACTTAAACACCACCACACAAGCACACACACTCAGTCAGGCGTCTACCTGCTTTGCATAATCACAATCTGTACCATACAGTGTTTATCTGCTATTTTGCATGTGTACACATATGCACATTTACACACGCCACACGTCTTGTGCCTATGCAGAAACACACACACACACACACACACACACACAATCCTGTCAAACACACATGTCAGCTCTTACAGGGCCCACAGGGCCTGGGCTTGGCCAGGGCAGATGGGGGGTAAGAGGTTGCCTGCGCAGGCTAAAGCAGCTCATCTCACATTAGGTAGAGCCATGCGGTCCCGGCCTGCAGAGGGGAGCGGAGGAGAGGAGAGGAGCGGAGCGGAGAGGAGAGGAGCAGTGAGCTAATCTGATCACAGGCCTGGAGAGAGGAGTGGAGGATAGGAGAGGGGGGCTAGCAGGGGGTGGCTATTATTAACCTAATGTGTGTGTGTGTGTGTGTGTGTGTGGTCAGGTGCCATTTGCCTGGGAGTGAGGGAGACTTGAATGTGTGTGTGTGTGTGTGTGTGTGTGTGTGTGTGTGTGCTTGTGGTGAATGGGGCTGTCCTGTAAGCTCTGGAAGAAGCATGGTTGTGTGTGTCTGTGTGTGTTTGTGTGTGTTGTACTGAGAAATTGTCAGTTAGGAGCTATCAACATGTCAGTGCTTTAAAGCCCTGTCGTTGTATTTCCCTGCCTGATGATGAGTGTGTGTTTTTGCATATCATTTTGTGTAGGTATGTGAATAGGTTTGCGGCTGAAAATGTAAAAGTGTGAGTGTGGGTGGGTAGGTGTGATTGTTTGCAGTGATTTATGAGTAAGAGTGTGTAAGAAGGGGGAGTGCAGAGGAATAGAATGCTTTGGAAGCTGGGAGCCTCCAGCGCACGCACACACACACACACACACACACACACACACACACACACACACACACACAGATGGCCAGGGCATACGCACACACACGTACAGGTGCCACAACACACACACACACACACACCTACAGGTGCCACAACACACACACACACACACACACACACACACACACACACACACACACAGATGGCCAGGGCACACACAAACATACACACATGTACAGGTGCCACAACACACACACACACACACACACACACACACACACACACACACACACACACACAGATGGCCAGGGCACACACATACACATGTACAGGTGCCACAATACACACACACACACAGATGGCTAGGGCACACAGTTGTCATGACACGGGGTGCCTGGTTGCTCAGTAGCAGCAGGAGTCAAGCTATGACTCTGAGTGAACACACACAAACACACACACAAACACACATCTGTGTGTACTGTTTGTGTGAGTGTGTGTGAGTGTCTGTGATCACGACTGGTCAGTGTTGGTTCACTGAGTTTGAAGTGAGCAGATTCGCTGTGAAGAAACCAGGAAACGCGGAGATTCCAGGAATTGACCGCAGGCGGGTTGGTGGGGGGTGGTAAGGAGGACTCCGGCATTGAAGAAGGCCTTTTATAGTCGATGCTCTGAACGCATCATGAATCCTCCCCTGAGACACTGCGAACTATGGACTCTCAGTCATTATCATGCTTGATCTCTTGTCCCCTTGTGAGATGAGATGGGATGTGATGTGTTGATCTGTTCGCGTGCGTTTTGGTTCAGGGCATTTAATAGCCTTTTCTGGCTTTATCCTGTGGCCCTTGGGAGGGGAAAAAAAGCATAATTCTTGTCAGACTGCAGCTAGAGGATTTGAAAGCAACTGTTGTCCCTCTGTGCCCTGATTAAAGCTCTCCTGCTGGGATCGAAAGGATGTATTCGCCCCAATGGACATAATGCTGTGATTATGTCGACTTGATCGTCTGGACTTTATAATGGGTTCTGGTCATTGCATGGGATGGCGTTTTGACGTTTTTAAAAAACACAAACAAACATGTAGTGTGACATTACAGTGACACTGTAATCATACATTCAGTTTATGTCAGGTACGATGCCATGTGTGTAATCATCTTGAAAGCCAGGTAAAGTCACGTAAATTAACGTCACGTAACACCATACGTCTGTGTTGTTGTGTATCTTTGGAAGGGTGGTCTTACGTAAGGTTTATTTTATTGTGATTACTCAATTCGCCTACACTGGAGCACTTCTGAAATTGTATTAAAGGCCACCTCTCCCCAGCTCACCGTTTGCCATAACTCTGGCATCTGACCCACTTATGAGGCTCCAATGTGTTTGCAATGCAATCATCCACCTGCCAGTACATTCCCTCCACAAAAGCTGTTTTGTTTATGCGTGTATGTGTGTGTGTGCACGTAACTCATCTGTCCGAGTATATTTGAATGTGTGTGTGTGTGTGTGTGTGTGTGTGTGTGTGTGTGTGTGTGTGTGTGTGTGTGTGTGTGTGTGTGTGTGTGTGTGTGTGTGTGTGTGTGTGTGTGTGTGTGTGTGTGTGTGTGTGCGTGACAAGCTAGACTGATGTCAGGGCCAGTGTTTGTGTCTGACTTTGTTCTCTTCTCTCTCTCACAGGTACAGTATCTCCTACATTCCATTCGCCCGGTAAGCAAAACTATTGCTCACTTATTCTCTGAACAAAAACCACCACGAGTCATATGTGTTTCTGAATATGCATTTGCACATACATGATAAAATTACTTTTTCACAATTTAGTATTGGTACTACTTTTACTCATTTAACTCAGACATTTAACTGAATCACTGTGATGTCCAATCTCCTTATTTATGCCCCAATAATATTTATCTGCTCATGATGTTTTCTGGTGTGCATATGTTTACTCACATCTGTGGGCTTTCCCAGTCATTATGCTCGTCTGTGTGTTAAGAGTGCCTTATGGAAAGGGCTTTACAGCATCATTATGCTCGTCTGTGTGTTAAGAGTGCCTTATGGAAAGGGCTTTACAGCATCATTATGCTCGTCTGTGTGTTAAGAGTGCCTTATGGAAAGGGCTTTACAGCATCATTATGCTCGTCTGTGTGTTAAGAGTGCCTTATGGAAAGGGCTTTACAGCGTCATTATGCTCGTCTGTGTGTTAAGAGTGCCTTATGGAAAGGGCTTTACAGCATCATTGAAATACCAACCCCACTAATTGCATCTGTGCTCAGCAGTCACTTACACACATGGCAAGGTGTTAGCTCATAAAACACACACACACACACACACACACACACACACACACACACACACACACACACACACACACAAACGCGCACACACACACACACACACACACAAACACACACACACACACACACACAAACACACACACACACACACACACACAAAGTCACACACACAGGCAAATACTCTCACTCACTGGAGTGGAGAGGACATAGGGTTGGAGGAGGGTGGGGCTGAAAGATGAGAGAGTGAGGGAGTGAGTGAGGTAGTAATCCATGAATGAAAACATGTTTTGATTTCCTCGTGAGCGCTTCGTCTGTTGTCCTCTACCATATGGGCCCTAATCCTCACAGAGAGTCCATCCCCATCCCCACCACCACCATCGTCCCCACCATCGTTGTGTCCACCATCACTATCTCCATCTCTCCACCTCGCAAATGGCTGTTTGTTTATTTGCCCCCCCTCCAATCCCCAGTCCTCCCCTCCCCTCCCCTCCCCTCCCCTCCCCTCTCCTCTGCTCTGCTATGCCCAGTGTGTGAGGGTATTTAGCTTTAATGCCTTTTTGACACGACAGCGGTGGCGGTTTATGGGTTTAAAGGGGGGGAAAAGGGAGCGTTTGAGCGCAGCGTTTGCGGGCTGCACATATGTAAATAGAGTGGCGCCGCTTGAGAACACACATAGCTGTGCTCGGCGACATCACGAGGGCCGGCTGCGTTCTCATTGGCTGGCACCGCTTGTTTTTCCTGTTTTGTGTTTTTTTTTCCTCTCCTGTTTTTGTGGCGGTTGTTTACTGTAACGAGCATTATTTATTATTATGGGGGGGGGGGGGGGGGGGTCAGGGTGGGGGTGGGAGTGCAGGGGGGCGGTGAACCGCTGAATAACTGAGGGAACTGGTGTTTACTGTAACGAGCATCATTTATTATTATGGTGGGGGGGGGTCAGAGTGGGGGTGGGAGTGCAGGGGGGCGGTGAACCGCTGAATAACTGAGGGAACTGGTGTCCTTGAAGCAAAGAGCAGAGAGAACAGCACAAATGAAGCACAAACACATGGTGAGGTAAACTAAAGCGCTTCACACCTCAGCCACATGCTGGCGTGAGTGACCCACCGCACCCCAGAGCCAGAGCCCTCCACCATGCCAAGCCAGAGGCTCTATCTCCCTCTACCTCAGAAGGTTTCTGTGCCTCTTAACCTCCTCCTCGCTCACACTGGAGCCCTCCCTTTCACCCCTAAGTGGGCGGGGGGTAGGGTAGAGGAGGGAATGGGGTGGGGGTTGTCATCATAGACGTGGGCCCCTAATCTAACCTGACAGCTGAGGAGAACCCCCACCACCACCATCTTACCCCACTGCTCCCCCTCTCCTGTCCCCGCCTGAGGCACTCTGGGGATGGGGTGCGGGTAATGCCCAGTCTGTGGGGGTGCTGGTATGGTATGTGCCGTATTGAGATATGATTTGTCCTCGTTTGCTTAATGCTCTTTTGGAGATGCACGGGTCGTAATGAGATCAGCATGCCGGTCTCGGGTTGTCTTTGTGCGGCTCACGTGGCGACCTGAAGGCCCTGCTATTGTCCGGGAGGTTTGCCGTCAGTAAACAGCAGATTGACCCTTTTGGTCTGGCTATAATTGGACATTTCCTTCCCTGGAAGCCCCCTCTGCAACCGCACACACACATACACACACACACCCTCATACACACATACACACAGCACTTATAAAAATAAAATCTATAAAATTATTTTCTGATAATTACTATTGTGTTCGGTTTTTACAGCAACCGTCCCCTACATCTATAGACATCCCCTGTGTTTGTTAGTGTATTTTACCCTTGAAAAACAAACTATAGCACTCCTCAGATAAAATGTATATGGTGCACTGATACCATATTTATCTTTTGAGTCTGTACATTTTGGCTTGCAGTATTCATTACACAGCCATTTCATCAGCCAGACTCAACATGCAGCTTGTTATCATTATTAATTCATTTAGTGATGTTTTAAGTTCAGCACTTAGGCTCTGGGCTTAGCGCAGAAAGCTCATGTAAGACCTAATGGAGTGTGTGTGCGTGTGTGTGTGTGTTTAAAAGAGATGGAGAGTTAGAGAGAGAGAGAGAGAGAGAGAGAGAGAGAGAGAGAGATGAATGAACAGCGTATCAAAATGAACGGAGGGATGGCGTGTTCCGTTTCCCCTCCATCCTCCTCGCCCCGCCCCCTCCCTCCGAGAGACCGCCCACCTCTCCTCCCTCTTCCTTTTAACCTTGAGGTGGCTCACACCTCCACCGCTCCCTCTGAATCCTGAGTGAGCCAGTGAAAGTCTGCATAGCAACACGTCTACAGCCAGACTGGCAGAGATGGAGGACAGAAGAACGAGGGAGGAAGGGAGCAGAGAGAGAGAGAGAGAGAGAGAGAGAGAGAGAGAGAGAAGGCATAGGGGCGGGGAAAGAAAGCGCTGTGACCTTGTTCTGCGGTTGCTGCGGCGACAGCTAGAGTTGCATCATCCTCCTGCTTGTTACCTGTTAGTGATGGATGGGGGGGGGGGTGCGTACATGGGGGGCGGGGAGCATGTGGGGGGTTGGGGGGCACGGGGGGGCTGTAGAGTGCAAGGTCCAGCCCTCAGAGTGTGTGGCACTCCCCGCCAAAACAGAATAAAATATGCAGGAGCTCCACCCCACTGCCACCAGCACAACAAAGAAATCACAGACAAACGCCAAAACAACCCTCATTTTCAGCAACGCACATATGACAGATGTACAATGCCACCAAAACAACCCACATTGTCAGTAGTGAACGGATGACAAATAAAAACCACCACCAAAACAACCCTCATTTTCAGCATCAGACCACCAAAACAACCCTCATTTTCAGCAGTGAATATATGACAGATGAAAAACGCCCTCATTTTCAGCAGTGCGCAGATAACATGAGTAAGCAGCAAACTAAACAACAGTTATTTTCAGCAATTCGCATAATATGAGAAAAGCAGCAAATTAAACAACACTTATTTTCAGTGCACATATGAGAGCAGCAAATTAAACAACACTTATTTACAGTGCACATATGAGAGCAGCAAATTAAACAACACTTATTTTCAGTGCACATATGAGAGCAGCAAATTAAACAACACTTATTTACAGTGCACATATGAGAGCAGCAAATTAAACAACACTTATTTTCAGTGCACATACGAGAGCAGCAAATTAAACAACACTTATTTACAGTGCACATATGAGAGCAGCAAATTAAACAACACTTATTTTCAGTGCACATATGAGAGCAGCAAATTAAACAACACTTATTTTCAGTGCACATATGAGAGCAGCAAATTAAACAACACTTATTTTCAGTGCACATACGAGAGCAGCAAATTAAACAACACTTATTTTCAGTGCACATATGAGAGCAGCAAATTAAACAACACTTATTTACAGTGCACATACGAGAGCAGCAAATTAAACAACACTTATTTTCAGTGCACATACAGTATGAGGGCAGCAGCAAACTAAACGACACTGTTGCGCTAGTTGGCTTTTTCAGTTTTCACACATCCTCCCTGCTGGTACTCTTTTTCTCTGGCACAGTCTAATGAAATCTCTCTCTCTCTCTCTCTCTCTCTATCTCTCTCCCTCTCTCTTTCTCTCTCTCTCTCTCCCTCCCTCCCTCTCTCTCTCTCTGTCTCTTTGTCTGTTTTGCAGAGATGCGGTTATGAAGTGCTTCACCACCTGTTTGAGTTAAAGACACTCTCTACAGCAGTATGACTAAATACTGGTCCCAATATACAAACACAGAGTAAATATGTAAAATATTCTTTTTAATATAATGTTTTGCTTTCATTGGTTTTGTTTTGTTTTTATCCTCATTATGCTTCAATCATCACTAAATGTTTGATGGCTACATTCATGCAAGGCTACACCATCGTGTAATGCGCAGACAAAAAATGTAATACTTAAATTCCTCTATGTTTTCTTTGTCGTGTACTAAGTGCTTTTCTGGGGTGAGAATATGTTTGAAGATGTGATTTTCATGATTTTTCTTTTCTGCTGAACTGTCAGATGTTGTATATTTTGGGTGCTGAGCAGATGGCTAGTGCTCTGCTCACTCATCCAGATCGTGTGTGTGTGTGTGTGTGTGTGTGTGTGTGTGTGTGTGTGTGTGTGTGTGTGTGTGTGTGTGTGTGTGTGTGTGTGTGTGTGTGTGTGTGTGTGTGTGTGTGTGTGTGTGTGTGTGTGTGTGTGTGTGTGTGTGAAGAACAGTGAAGTGCCTTATGTTTTTGTGCCTTTATGTTTTGCCTTTTGCTCAGGTTCTCTTCTGTTTTCTACTCATATGATTCACAACCATGATGATCTTTGTACAGAGAAATGGATTTTTATGTGTGTGTGTGTGTGTGTGTGTTCTTGTTTTTGTTATTGTTGTGCTTTCGTAGATAAAACAACAGCTCCTCCACTTAATGCAACACTCCAACCATTAAAGACTCTCACTGAACCCCACACACCATCAGGGTTTCATTATTTACACATTACACACTATAACGTGGTTCATTATTTACACATGACACACACTGTCATGGCTCATTATTTACACATTACACACACTAACATGGTTCATTATTCAGAATTTCTGTTTTTACTTCCATGAAGATAGGCATCTGCTGTAGTTCATTACAGTGTGTTGGGGGTTGCTGCTGGGGAGCAGCGGGTCTAAAATGAGGGTCGAGTGCGCTCTTTTGTGAGGTCTATGATTTTTTTCTTTTCTCACATGGGAATCTGAAAAGGGCCAGTCACCCCCTTGCCTGGGGCGACCGTTTGAATCAGCTGTTATTCCATCACTTTATGGAACTGCAGCACATTTAGCGCCAGCCCTGAACCCCTCCCCCACCCCCTCGAACAGCAGGAAAAGCACATTTCCTCGTCGTTGTGAATGAAAAGACCCCAGTGTGTACTCCAAATGCGAGTAAATGAGGGGTCTAATCCTAAGCCATATGTAGGCATGATGGAACCCAATGTGGCCCCTGTGCACCGCACTGTGATGTGGCCGTGACCCAATAACCCACTGCGCCTTTGTTTTCTTTTCTTTCTTTCTTTTCATTTCTTCCCCTCTTCGGGCCATTTGCCGTTTTGTTTTCAAACGTCTCCGGCATGCGAGGAAAGCGATTCCGCAGATGCAGTTGCCATGACGACGGTCAGCAGCGCTGCGCTCCGCGGATCGGAGCGACCCTCCTCCACTCCACCGTGCCGGCGTGCTCACTGTATACACACACACACACACACACGGGTCACGTGACGCCAACGCTGGTGATGAAAGATGGGCCGGGGGGTTGGGAGTGGAGATGAGATGAGCCGGACAGCCTTGTTCATCAGACTCAGCCTTAAAGTAGCCTGACAGACCGTGGGGATGAGCTCATAGCAAAGCACTAGCAATAAATAGCAGCACTTAGATAGAAAATGCAGGTTCTCTTTCACTTTCTCTTTTTCTGTACGTATATCTATCTAATTGTATCTGTGTGTGTGTGTGTATGTGTGTAGGGCCCTTCTACACTCACGCTCACTGAATTCATTCATTAGTGTAAGTGCCCTCAAAGCTGTAATTAGTCATGGTGTCTGGCACTGGAATGTGTTCGCCATATTTGCAGCTGTGCTCCGTCCTTAGAAGTACAACAGACGCCACCTCAAAAGCCACAAGATATATTTTTCTTTCCTCTGGTCTGCGTCTCTGTCTGCGCGTCAGACGGGCGCGTTATTTAGGGTCCAGGGTGTCAGCCGGAGGGAGCGGCCTAACCCCCCCTCCTTTCATCCGCCCACCGCGGCCCATAAAAGAAGAAATGCGGCGTGCAATTACGGGGGAATAAATCTCAGCCTCGCGCTGGCTTCCAGTAAGTAAGGCGACCCCGCTGCTTTGTGGTGGGCGAGTACTGGTGGAAGCCACGGAAGTTCATGTTTGCATAATGGGGCCACCGTATCATAAACAACGGGCAACACGACTTGTGCATTTGAGTCATAGGTCAAATTACAGGGGGTACTGAAAGGTATGGTACCCCCTGATCAAGACCCAGTACCCCCCAAAGAGACAAAAGTAGCAGGGTTTGGGTGGGACATACTAATGTAATTTATGTAAAATGTAAAGGGTAGTTCCCTTCCAGTTATGGAGGGCTAATTCACACTCTGGTTTGAGGACTCGTGTTGTACAACCTCCTTTGAAGCACACAGAATGGGGTAGACCCCATCCTACACAGAGATAACATTGGCTCCCATGAGCTATAGGCTCTGGCTGTTTGAGGGTGATAACAGATATTCCATAAATTACGCCTTGCTGTGTGCGGTAGAAGCCACTGGTTATGGTGCTGTGTGTCTGAACACATTGTGCTGGCCTTCATGTTGCCTGTCATCATGATAATAACACTGCACTGGTGTAATGGCCTCACAAGGAGATGCCATTTGTCATCAAATTTAAACAATTGATGCTCTTGTGTCTTGATCCACTGTAACGAAGACAAATGCTTTCAGACTCACATGTTGGCATACCTAAATAATACTTGGACAAAAATTGAATATCTGAATATGATTTTGGTGTATCTCATCTCATGCAAACTGGTCCTATCTCTAAAGATCTCAAACTGAATATCTCTAAAGATATTCCATATTAAACCATGTTTACAAAACTTGCTTAGATTGCTTAAATGAACGCATTACATAAACACAAACATGAGAGACATTGACTCATTTTAAAATTAGTAAAACATCAAAATTATGTGTAGGATTTGTTTGACAGTCACCATGTATGCACCAGTATGCAGACACCAAAAACAGCACTGTTTGAACATACTTGGAAGATATAGGCTACCCATAAGATATTTTTAATATGTTGGCCTATAAAAATGTGTAAATGGGTTAGACATAACTGTGAAGATTAAAAACAATCAGCACATATTGTTGGTATTTTCTGCTTTGACCCTCTTTCTCTTAACAAATGCCCCTCCACCACTATTGGTTCCCACAGACTCTAGGTATAGATTAGGTATTACTGACGCATGGATGTCCTCTCCGCCTAATCTCTAATCAGAGATTTATGGGGAGGGGTAGCTTCTGGCAATTACACTGAGCATTTTGCCAAGCTGTTTTCAAAGTGCTGGAAAAGGCCTATTGATTTGTGCTTAATTTCATTGAGGGTAAAAGAGAGTTCTGGCTGCGGTAAGACCACTGAGGAACGGTTGCTGTGAAATTACGGAAGGCCGTAAAAGCTCCTCACAAATCAATAGGCTAATAGTGAAGTGGGTCGTTTGTATATCAAACGTTTGCTGTGCTACTTCAAGGTCACTGTTACATGCTGTCTGAACGGCAGGTTCCAGAACAGTTTCAACATGTTTCCCCACACACTATCTTGGTATCCAAACAAAACCACAACTGCCAGAAAAAATACTTTTGTTTTCTTCTTGGTTGGTTGCTTTTTTTATACTATGTAGGTCTGCTAGTGTTTTATTTTGATCATCGCCCTTGATCATCACTGTTAAGTTCTAAATAAAGTAATTAAAATGCATAACCATCTCAAAAAAGGGAAAAGATCATAGGACTGGTTTATGTGGGCCCTGACGTCGTTTCCATTCTCAGCTTTGTCACTGTTGACTCCAGCAACGTGCTTCATACCGACACATACTGTAGCCACGCCCTCCAAAGGAAACAAAACCCACAGCAGACAGCTCGGCTGGCTCATTCAGCTCCGGAGCCTCACACCGCTTAAAATGACAGGACGATTCGACCAAAGTCGGAGCCCTTTCAGATGATGACTGTGGATATATTTTGCACGTCTGTTTAATGTTTTGAGGCTTTCTCGCGGTCGTTTACAACGGTATCTGCATTTCCACTGTGTTGCTGACTTCAGTCTACTTTTAAAAATGCCTTTTCCGCCCATCAACCTCCATCCACGGATTTCATCCCCGGGGAAGGAACTCTTCAGGAAGAAGAAGACAAACCTTGTGCCTTCTCAGCCTTTGCTAGGAAATAAGCCTAAGGATGAAAAAGACTCTGATCGTGATAAACTGTCTACGTCGTGGCCATCGACCAACCTGAAACAACTTGGCAGAAAGCCACAGCAACAGTTGAGCAAAGCTCCGGCTCCTAGATCAGCCGCTCACGGAGAGACTGAGTGCAAGCACTCGGGTCTCGCGGTGCCCAAAGCCCTGGCCAGCTCGTGCGACAGTGTCCCGAGGTCTAGTTCTGGGGAGTCTGGTGCGCAGAGGAGCCAGAAGTATGCCTCTCGGAGTTCACTTAGCAAGGAGGAAGGTGAAGAGGAGATCCGTTTCTCCCTGAGTCTTACACCAGAGGCCATCCTGGTCATTCAAAAGCGCAATTTAGAGAAACAGATGCTGGCCAAGCAACAGAAATGCTGTTCGTCAGGGGACTTCAGGCACAGGCGTGTTTTCCCTTCCAAGAGGACGCAGGGAGGCGCAAAAGGCTCAGTGCCCGTCGCCAAACTCGAGACTCCAGGAGATGATATCAGGACGATTGTGAAGATCTCCCTTCTGAACGACCAGTACAAATATGACGACGTCGAGTATGAGGAGGAGGACGGAGATGTGGATGAAACTGTGATGAGAAAATGTAAAGAATGGCTCAAGGGTGTCGAGGGTGCCGCTGCCTTCGGCAAAGTAGATAGACTGTCATCCTTGCCCCATTTGAGAAGCTGACAACTGAGTCTTTACCCTGACCAAGACCAGAACTGGTGACACTTTTTTTTTAGTTTACATAGGCTTAATCAATGCTTTACAACGCATCAACAACAATGTCACCAACACCAACAACTTAGCTGCCACAGTGATCTGCGATGTTGAAAGGTGTTTTGATTAGGCTTGTTTGCCAGCTAAGACTCATGTCACACGACTGTTAAAACCTCTTGCACATTGCTGTCGTTGCAGTATGGCTGCTTGTGGGACTGTAAAATATTATTGTGTGTGATAAGGAACGGATTGTGAATGAAGAATTGAAAACTGACAGCAGCTATACTTGATCTTCTTGCCTAGAGAGACTCTTTCTTTGTGCCAGAGAACAATAGCGTCTGAAACGATGTCTAGGGGACAAATTATATTTTGTAAAATTATTTATCGCTCTACTGTGTTGACAACAAAGGGAAGCTATTGTTATATCCATTGTACATATTAAACCATTGTTTGTACAGTATTTATTATGCAATCTCACAAGTATAATGGCTTTTGTCTGTCACTTTAAATGACTTTGTAATAAAAAAAAACTTGGTAAAACCATGTTTGTTTCTATTTTTTTGCCTGTGATAGGCCAGTCGCTGATTAAGCAAACAAACACATCAAAATAATTGCCATAACAGCTTTATTAATCTGTAGTGAACTGATATGTTGGTTATGACTCATCCAGTTGGACATCGTTATTCTATTGTGTCAAGTCCCGTCGTGCGAAGGATGTCAACATTACTGCTTAGTCGATTTGGATTCTTCGTTGCAGCTAAGCCTCTTATGGTTAGTGCTAAATGAGATTGAGGACTCGTCAGTGTGGCCGGACACTCACATCGCATCTGATATAGAGACCTGACAATCATCTTAAAAACGAAGCACTGTGACTTCATGTAAATCTGAAGCAGTGGGACCGGAAACTCAAAATAAATAAATAAAAATGAGTCACTTATATTAATCTACCCACAATTTGCCTAAGAGACTCTTAGCAGCAATCGCAATGTGTCACACAAAAAAAGAACACAGAGCAATTCTCAGGTGGGAGACATGACAGCCACTAAAATATGCACGGAAATGGCATGTTTTAGTTACACAATTGAATTTGGTTAGAAGGGGGACTCAGGTAAACTAAGTACATTGCATCCTTACCACTATGGCAACACTAATTGCGCAGGCGCAAAATTACTGTTGAATCAGGCTGTTGTTACCGTTAACAAGTTAAGTCAGTCTAAAGACCGAGGAGCACCAACAGCCTGTTTTATTAAATAACTTCAGAAACTGTAAAACTATTTGTTTTTTAGAACTAAGTATTAGCTGTGAAAACATTAAGAATAGATTCATAATTGATCTCTAATCATCTTCCAACTTGCCCCTTGCTTTTGATTAGTATTTGATGGTTTCATGTCCTCAAATCGATGAAGAAAAAGTCTTTGTAGCGCTTAGAATAGGCCTATGTGGCATCCCTCTTCTCAAGATATTTGTTTTTTCTTCTCTCAGCACACACAAGTGGCAACTCAGTGGCAACTGAGACAATAGGAAAGTGTACCGTTGGCGGTTGCCATAGTTATATTGAACCAACAATGTGGCATTGTGGGTGATCCTAGTAATGTTTAGACTTTGACAGTCAACAAGCACGCATTCCTCAATCACAGTGGACATTGGGAGTGCTACCACTGAAGAAAAATAACTAATATTTAGTTGTGGTAAGTTTTCTCACTCTATGTGTGTGTGTGTGTGTGTGTGTGTGTGTGTGTATGTGTGTGTATGTGTGTGTGACAACAACATAGACAGAGATGTATATTTAAAATATAAGACCGAGTCATATTTGGTGAATTTAGACAGATATCATTGCCTAGTAACAGGGATAAGAAGTGTGTCGCCTACGCAATTGCAGTTGCCTGTTTGCTGCAGAGTTGTGTGTGTGGGTGTGTGTTTCCATGAGTGCATGTGGGCACACGTGTGTGTGTGTGTGTGTGTGTGTGTGTGTGTGTGTGTGTGTGTGTGTGTGTGTGTGCTTGGGCACAAGTATGAAAGAGAAGAGATAGAGACAACTGTAACTCTTCTTTAGCTGGGTGCAAATGTGGGTGTGAGGTGTGGAATTGCTTGAGTCTGCATTACGTCATGTTTCCATGCTGATATTTGCAGGTTTCTGTCTCTGCCATGGCATGCCAGGCTCACACAGCTCACCGTAACTGCACTTTGCCCTCCATACTGGACACATATTTGCCACATGATCGAACAAAAAAGGTAAACACTTCAATACACAAGTCAACGATGCCAGCAAAAGTTCCAGCTGATCAAATGACCAATTATCATAGCAACGTTTTCATATCAAAGTAATCTGTAGCCTCTTAGTGATCACCGTACCGCCACTGTACCACCAGTGGAATGACTTACTGTGAATGAAAAAAACGTAACTACAACATTATAACACTATGAAATCACACAGAGTCTTCAGTAACATTGGGCATTGCCATTCTGGTAACAACAAAGTTATAATAGGGGGTGCCTCTTAAGGGGTTAATGGCAAGAAAACATTATGTGTAGTTGTCTCATGACAGCAGACCACGTGACCAATTAATGCAGCAACATTTTCATTTCAAAACAACCTTGGCTGTGGCAAGAAGACGTGGCACTTAGTTGTCACGTGTCAGATGTGGCACTTAGCTGTCATGTGTCAGACGTGGCACTTTATTGTCACGTGTCAGCTAATAACAGCTGTGCATTGTGTAGTTTAGAGTCTTTGTTTGCCCCTGATGTATCTCAGCATAACTTAGTCTTCAGAGGACCCTTTACACACAGATAGACCACAGACCACTTCAGTAGATGACATAATGCTCTGATGTCATACCATGTTCTAACACAGCTTCTCTGTCTCTCTGTCTCTCTCTCTCTCTTTCTCACCCCCCCCCCTCTCTCTCTCGCCATCTCTGTCTCTCTATCTCACTTTCTGTCTGTCTAGCACCTGTGTGCATGTGTGTATGTGTGTGTGTGTGTGCGTGTGTGTGTGTGTGTGTGTGTGTGTGTGTGTGTGTGTGTGTGTGTGTGTGTGTGAGGAGTGCAGTGGTGTAACTGTTGGTCTTTGTGTGAGCTCAGTGGGTGTATTGTCTGCAGGCCATCACCCTCACTGCACCCAAGCCAGCTATTCTCCTGCCTGCTGCCATTCATGTGTGCAGTCTGTGTAAGTGGGGTCTTTAGCCTGTGCTGGTCACACGTACAAGCCTTCTCTTCACAGTCCTCACAGCATTCATTGTCTTTTTGTGCATCTCAAGGCATCAGCCTTAAACAAGTGTGTGTGTGTGTGTGTGTGTGTGTGTGTGTGTGTGCTTCTGTGTGTTTGTGTGTGTATGTGTATGTGTATGTGTGTTTGTGTGTGCATGTGTGTACAACAGAGAATGTGTGAGAAATTAATTAGGGAAATTCACCAACTTTAGAGACAAAAGGCAGTCTCCTTGGTAACAAACGGCAACATTCCATTTTGTGTTTAGTTTGCCTTGTTCTCCTTTGTCGCTTTCTTTTTCTGGTCACATTTATTCTTTAGCAACTAAGCTTTCAGAATATTCATTTACCCCACACCGAGTGTTTCATTCTTCGTACTTGTCCTTATACTTGTCCTTGTCCAATTCTACTTTCTTTTTTCCCCACCTGCTTTTTTTCTTTCCCTCCAAAAGCTGCTTAAAAGACTGTGAGGGACACGCCACCCCATGTCGGCAGTGGGAACGCAACAGACGACCCACTAATTTCGGCTGAAATTACCGGTAATTCTGCCAGTGTGAAAGCGGCTACTGTCTTGTGTTGTGGAAGGGTGGCTCGTTCTCAGTAGAGGGGGAGTCTGGGTTGAGAGAGCCTTCGTGATTTATGTTTAAATTTATATTTATATTTATCTCCTTAAGAAGGGACAATGTACAGTAGCCTCTTAGCGGTCACCGTATCGCCGGCTCTACGACTCGCTGTGACTACAACATTACAACATTACTACGACATTACAGAAAGTCTTTAGTAACACATTACAACTTGGTCATTACCATTCTGCTAGCAACAAAGTTATAATAGGGGGTGCGTCTTAAAGGGTTAATTGACATGCCCATTTGCACAGGCCCTGTAAGTGTACCAGATTTAGCCAAAGACTAATTTTCTAATTAATCTGTAGTGGTGTTTCTCTGTGTGACCTTGTCCAACTGTCGTGGTTGGCTGGGGACCGGGGAGGCCTGGGACGGATGGATGGCTGTGGACGGACTGTGCTGGACTGTGGTGGTTGGCTGGGGACCGGGGAGGCCTGGGACGGATGGATGGCTGTGGACGGACTGTGCTGGACTGTGGTGGTTGGCTGGGGACCGGGGAGGCCTGGGACGGATGGATGGCTGTGGACGGACTGTGCTGGACTGATTCATGGCAGCCTGTTCCCTGCGGAAGATGCATGTGTGCCGGCGTTCCTCCTACGCAGGCCGGGTGACATCACTCAAGGCCGCTTTTCGTCACCGCGTCTGCCGGGAGACGAGATAAACTGCGCCGTCTCGGGTGCCTCCCCGTTGCCCCCCTTTCGCCTTCGCCCTCCCGAGCCCGTCACCGCGGCAACGGCGGCTGATAAATGCCGCCACCTCTCCGGTGCCCCCTTTGTGAGCGGTGACAAAGCACCCACTTCCTGTTTGGCGCCCACCCCGTAAAAGGCCGGGAATGCGGGCAAACGGAGGCTGCCAGCGGGTAGGCTGGCCTTCTCGCTCACAATGAGAAAGGCAGAGAGAGCGACAGAGAGAGAGAAAAAAAGGAGAGAGAGAGACAGATAGAGGGAGAGAGAGAGACAGATAGATAGAGAAAGAGAGGGACAGAGAGAAATGGTGGGAGACTGACAGAAAGAGAGAGAGAGAGAGGGGGAGGGAGATAGGGCAACAGATCAACAACAAAAAAGAGAGATAGAGAGACAGAGAGAGAGGCAGAGACAGAGAGAGAATGAGAGATAGAGAAAGAGAGAGGTTGATAAAGTTTTTGGGCTGATGGGAAAGGGATTGTGCTCATGTATTCCGCACCATCCTTCTCCCGCGCCTCCTCTCTACCCCTGCGTGACCCTGTCACAGACACAGAGGCACAGGGACAAGAGAAGTGGCTGCAGAGGTGTTGCCTAGCACAGAAACTCCGCAGACAGCTAGGAGACATCTTACCAGCTCTTTACACACTTGCGTCCCCATACACTGAAATGGGTGCAGCACTTTCATACGTTACACTGTTACTATTGCACTGACTACCTTTTACATGTAACGTACATGTGTGGCTAGCACTTCATAATAACTACTTCCTCATAAGCATTTATTTTGCATTTGTTAACTCTTACTCTAACACTTTGTTCATCATTTGGTAACCATGGCTTTTTCTCATCAGTAAATCATTTATAAACATATTGACACACATCTCTGTAGATGTCGGTTGACTATCTGTCTGTATGTCTGACTGATTTTGTCTTTATGCTATCTGCTAGCTATCTCTCAGTCTGCTGCCTTTCGGTCTGTCTGTCTATCATCTTCTCTGTCTGCTTTAGCATTTGTAGCAATGTTTATTAATGATTGATTTAGTGATGAGAAATAGTAACCAAAACCAGTGAAACCAAAAGTGTAAGCCTCTTGAGCAGCATGAGGCCTTCTTCAGGGCACAGAGGTGGAATCCACTCACAGAGTCAGGTGCCACAGTCCGCGTGTGCTGTCAGGTTACCTGATGCCGAGGGACTCTTAATGTGTTGTGATGCAAAACTCAGTAAGCCATGTAATCCCTTTAGAGGGGCTGAGAAGCAGCCCTGACACGCACGCTAACCTACAGAGCTGTGTAAGGATGTGCTGCTCGGGCACTGTCACAGGCAGGTATGGGATGGGATGGTCCGCACACGTACAGCTAACACCGGATGCTCCAGAAGCTTCCACGTGTGAGAGAGAGGGCAGGGTGTGTGTGAGACGGTCAAAGGAGAGATTTAAAGCAACACTAAGTAGTTTTTCAACCATAAAATAATGTTTCCACAATTGTTTCAGTGGTTCATCAACTTGTAAGAGGGTGAAAGGCACTTCTGAGTTTGCTTTGCTGCCCACCATGGGCTACAACCGCACTAAGTAAGCGGACCCTCTCTCTGTAGTTCTATGAGACAGTTCTGCTTCCAACCTGTAGGCCGACCAAAGAGATAAACTACTTTGTATTGCTTTAAAAGTCTACCGGCCTGAGAAGCACACTAACCCACAGGACTGTGTGATGTGGCACAAGCAGAAGCAATTCTTTAGTCTGTCAGGGCCCCAAGAAAAAAAAAATCTACAACTCTCACTAACAAACTGTATTGTAAGTAGTTTCCACTGAAAACTGTATAGTAATATAACTGTATACAGTGGCCACTACTAGGTTTGTCAGCCCTTCAGGGCCCTGTGGTGGTCCTGCAGGCCCCAAGCAGTTAGCTGTGTTGTCCTTTTGATAAGCCACGCCTCTGGACACAGGTAGGGGTAGCCCATGGATAGCAAAAGCTGTGTGTGCTTGCCGGAAGAATCCAAGTGTGTGTGTGTGAGCGGTGTGTGTGTGAGACATGGGCAAAGAGAGAGATTTGAAAGTCTGCAGCGAGGTAACGTGATATGGTGTAACTGACACAGTGGTGCCATGTTTAATTGTCCACACAGCTCAGCGCTCATTGGGCTGAAAGCACTCCTTACGCAAGCCCGGATGCGGTGTTTAAATATGCATCACTGTTGTAATTTGTGCTTTGTTTGTGACCTACACAGAGCCTTTAGTAAATCACTGTCAAAGACAGAAATACTCTCGCTCAGACACACACACACACACACACACACACAGGCACGCACACACCACACACACAGGCACACACACACACACACACACACACACACACACACACACACGCACACACACACACACACACACACACACACACACACACATACACACAGGCAGCTGCCACTTTAAATATCATTTGGAGAAACTAAGTTTGTGTTTCAATCACATCAAAGATGTTTTGTGCTCTTTGGTTTTCCTGGAGGGCAGCAGAGGACTTGGCACCGATGCAAGCTCTCAGGGGAAGATTTATGGGGTTCAGCATTCAAAGGCCCATGAAGTGTATTTGAGGAGAGGAAGGGGACTAAGCTTTCTCCTTGTTTAAAGACAGCCAGGAGAACCACTGTTATCTACAGAAAGGAGCAATCTCTTAAGCTCTTAAATACTTCATTACAGTAAACGTGAGATATCTTTGATATTGACCAGTACAACAGCTTATACACTACTGGGTGCCAGGGCAAACAGCATCTCATATTAATGATTGGGACTGTGAGGAAGTGTCATTTTTGATGGGTAAGGCTCAACACACACACACACACACACACACACACACACACACACACACAGTGTAAGAGTGATGTTCTGACTGACATGTATTCATAGCCCTTGTTCACGTGCATCATATCTGATGCGTTTAGTTGGCCTATGAAAAATCCACAATCAAATGATCACCACATTTTGGGGTCAGAGAGTATTTGGTTGACACATATATCGTCGGTCATTAGCACTTGTATTGCTTGTGTTGTGTAAGCCACTGAATACACATTTCTTTCTTTCTTTCTTTCTTTCTTTCTTTCTTTTTTTTCTTTCTTTCTTTCTTTCTTTCTTTCTTTCTTTCTTTCTTTCTTTCTTTCTTTCTTTCTTTCTTTCTTTCTTTCTTTCTTTCTTTCTTTCTTTCTTTCTTTCAGCCCCTTGTTATATAAGGGGATAAAGGGTCTGTGAATGCCACTGATGTCAATTGTTATCTGTCTGCGCAGACAGGGCGTACTCGTCTTTAGGAAATTGTTTTCTAGGAAATTGAGCGGGAATTGAACGAGGTGAGCGAGGGTGGTCATTGTATGAGAGGTTGTGTGTGTGTGTGTGTGGTTGTGCGTGTGTATGTGCGTGTGTTCAAAAGCTCTGTCATGAAAACTTCAAAGGGTGTCATTGTATTTCATTGGTTGACAAGTGCGTGTTTTTGCATATAATTTTGTCTGAGTAGGAGTGGCTTAATACGTTTGCAACTGAAAAAGTAAAAGTGTGAAGTGTGTGTGTGTGTTTTGTACAAACTCATCTGTGTGTGCTGTGAAAGAGGGTGATGTCAGGGCTATTAGGCCTCCCTTCACTGCAGACCCCCTGACGTGAGTTATGCAAGTGCTGATTTGGAAGGACACATACAGGTCTCATTTTACCCTCACAGTCTGATTCTCTATTAGTCTGGGAAATGAAAGCGATTACTAACCTTCAGGTTTTGGACACCTGCGGTACATAGTGTGAATAAGCCGTGGGTGAGAGAGTGCGTAATAATGATCTAAAATTTTCTTCAGGATTAATAAAGTATGTATGTATGTATGTATGTATGTATGTATGTATGTATGTATGTATGTATGTATGTATGTATGTATGTATGTATGTATGTATGTATGTATGTATCTATCTATCTATCTATCTATCTATCTATCTATCTATCTATCTATCTATCTATCTATCTATCTATCTATCTGTCTATCTGTCTGTCTGGCTGTCTGTCTCTGTCTATATAGCTACCTGTCTGCATGTCTGTCTGTCTTTCTGTCTATATACACTGAGGTCAATAAGCATTTGATCAACCTGTGATTTTGCAAGTTCTCCCACTTAGAAAACACGGAGGGGTCTAAAATTTTCATCATAGGTGCATTTTCACTGTGAGAGACAGAATCTAAAAAAAAATCAGAAATCACATTGTACGATTTTTTAAACAATTTATTTGTATATTACTGTGTCAAATAAGTATTTGATCACTTGCTTATCAGACAGATTTCTGACCAGCAAGGACCTGCTGTCCAACTCCACTCTGCTCATGATTCTAAATTAGCAGCACCTGTATGAAGTCGTTAGCTTTCATAAAGGCACCTGTGCACCCCACAATCAGTCAAAAGTCTAACTACCAACATGGGCAAAACTTTTTTTTTTAGATTCTGTCTCTCACAGTGGAAATGCACTACAATGCAAATTTTGGACCCCTCCATGTTTTCTAAGTGAGAGAACTTGCAAAATCACAGGGTGATGAAATGCTTATTGACCTCGTTGTAGCTACCTGTCTGTATGTCTGTTTATTCATCTATATTCACCTGCATTCATCTACACTATTTTCTCTTCTTCTCCTGCACCTGGCAGACAGACAGGCAGCCAAAGGCCCTGGCTCAGACGAGTCTGGGCTCCGTCAGGAGGAAGGAGCAGTCCTCCTCCTCTTCCCCAGTGTTCCCTGGCGTGGCGCCAGCCTGCGACCCCGATGACTTGGCACAGAAGAGGCAGCACAAAGCGCTGCAGGATCAGGTAGCGTGGCCCCAGGCTGAATGTGATCTGCAAGGTTCAGCCGGAAAGACTCCCCCTCTCCTCTCCTCTTCTCTCCTCTCCTCTCCTCTCCTCTCCTCTCGTCTCCTCTCCTGTCCTCTCCTCTCCTCTCCTTTCCTCTCCTCTGCTCTCCTCTTCTCTCCTCTCCTCTCCTCTCCTCTCCTCTCCTCTCCTCTCCTCTCTTCTCCTCTTCTCTCCTCTCCTCTCCTCTCTTCTCCTCTCCTCCCCTCTCCTCTCCTCTCCTCTCCTCTCCTCTCTTCTCCTCTCCTCTCCTCTCCTCTCCTCTCCTCTCCTCTCCTCTCCTCTCCTCTCCTCTCCTCTCCTGACCTGTCACAGTGCGGACCACAGTGCCTCTGGACTGTAGCTAACACCTGATCATTTGGCTGAGCCGGAGTCACGTTGCTGCTGTTGAGCTCACATGGCCAGCACCACTGGCAGTGATGGATGCATGTGGAGAATGGGTCCGAGCTGTCCGTCAGCCACACACACACACACACACACACACACACACACACACACACACACACACACACACACACACACACACACACACACACACACACACACACACACACACACACACACACACACACACACACAGCAGTTCACTAAAGATGCATGTGGAGAATGGGTCCGAGCTGTCCGTCAGCCACACACACACACACACACACACACACACACACACACACACACACACACACACACACACACACACACACACACACACACACACACACACACACACACAGCAGCTCACTAAAGAGGGGTGGAGGGCTAGAGCAGGCCAGCACACAGTGGGACCCCAAACACAGTGTGGCAGAATTTGCTTTAGGCAGGGCGACTTTAATCATGTAGCACATTTCATACACAGAGACAATTCAGTTTACAAAAAAGTAAGAGTTAATAAGACAATAAAGTATTACAATGTACTTACAGTAAAATAAAAGATGGCATGTTACTCATGTGCATAAAGTAGCAATTACCAGACAAAAGAAAAAAATAATGTCACTAAAAGTGACAAGGTAAACTGCTGTAAAAAATAGCTTGCATGTTTAGAATTTAATCATTCAGTAGGCATGTAAAATAACAACTGTTTTTAACTTGGATTTAGGCCACATCTACGTAAGATTATGTGGCGTCTTGTTCCAAGTGCCTACAGTGTAACAGCTAAATGCTGTCTGGCTCAGACTCATGGCTCTAATAACTGACCTGGTCCATGAGTCTAGAGCCTTACTTGATTGTTATTCTGTTATTGGTTGATATTTTGTGTTCAGCATGAGTAAAGATATGGAAAAATAACTAAGGTGGATGGATACTCCGTTAGCTTTGTACGTGTCTGATGCTAAGCCATGTGTAAAACAATGATTTCTATGTGATTTACAGAATGCCAGCATATTTTGGGGCTATCAGTTGTTTCCTGAATAAAAGACTACTGAATCTTTTTAAAAACAGCCTGTTAGAGTGCAGAGGAGACAGCTTTCTTTTGAAGCATGATTCCATGGTGCATTGACATACTGTTGGACGGTGCAGTCACATACAGTAATAATGCGTTTCATTACCTTTTAGCACCACCTAGCGGTATACTGCAGTCTGTACCGGCTGAGAGATGAAATGGCCGACCGCTACACGGCGCTGCTGAGAGAGAAGGTGCAGCGACAGAGACGTGACATCAGGCAGCGTGAGAAGAACTTCATCCAAACTCACTGCAAGCGAACAAAAAAAGTAAAATCACAGCGTCACTCAAACCTCTCAGATAAACATTTGTATTTATAAATCACAGAATATGCCACCAGCAATTATCATAGTTATAGTCATAGTTTTCACCATAATCAGTTTTCATTCATAGGGTATATTATCATAGCCACATTTAAAATATATTCTGTACAAATATCCACAGATACTGATGGTAGTCCTGACAGTGATGTCTACAACATTTTAGTGGTTATATATCATTCACAACATCTCAGCAAAATTGGATATGTATACAGTATTTTAAACAAGAAGTAGCCCATCTTTATCTAGTGTTGTACACTAGCATTTGCTATTATATACCAGTAGGGGGCATTGCCTTCCCACGGTGGCCTTTTGTTTTACAGCATCTGATAAACTACCTAGTGTTCACCTTATACTGTACTAGGTGAAAAAAACTCAGTCAATAACATACATTTAGTCTATTAGCCTACTGCACAGCCTGTTATTGAAGCACTAAACACCAACTCCTTCTTTTATCATTTCAACTCATAGACTTTCTAGAAGTTGCAAGCTGGTGTATATTTTACAGAATTTGTCAGTTAGTGCCGGTGTTATGTATGAATATTATGACTGAATTGTTCAATACAGTGTGCTTATTCAGTGTCAAGATTGAATTGCTGAGGACATGTAATGATGACAATACTCTAACTATGACTGTAACTGTAATGTAGCAGGAATATTATTCCAAAGTTACAGTGGTTTTATTTTATTTCCCTAATGTGTGTGTGTGTGTGTGTGTGTGTGTGTGTGTGTGTGTGTGTGTATGTGTGTGTGCGTTTTTTCTGGGAGAACTCAATCAGCCATGGTTGCTCCTAAAGGAACAGAGGTGTGAGACTTTTAGTGAGATGGGGGTGGAGGATGATAGGCCTACTGTAGGTTTCAGGACACCTCAGGCATGACAGAGACCCATGCTACTGTGTCAACACTGTGTCCACCCCCCCAAGCTAGTCTTAGCTCAAATACACAACTGTGAGAATCAGAGCCTCGTCATCATCCCCACACTGATCAGGGGATCCCACTTGTTGTTTAAGACCCCCCGCGGAGAAGCCATGAATATTGGCCAAGGTTAGTTACTGCTGTGGCCCTTTGATTTAGACGTGCCATTTGATCACCCAGTAGCCAGGCTAGTGCTTCCGCTGTGACATTTGTGAAAGCGGCTGATGCATCAGGCTAATCACCTAGCCAGTGCATGTCAGATATTTTAAACAAAAAAAATGTCGCTGCTGTTGCCATGGAGCTGAAGTACATTTCAGACTTAAACTTTAACATGATGTGGCTCTGAAGGCTTGCCAGAAACAAACAAACAAACAGACAAACAAAGATGAAAATCTCAGTGTTTTTGTGCATCCTGTTTATCAGACTCCTTTGTCTGCTATTCTCTTGCCCCTGCCAGGGTACATACATGCCTATACACAAATAGCTAATACAAGCTAACACAGTGCTTACAAGTCCTTGTTTTTTTTGTGTTCAAACTATGTACTGAACCTTTAATTTAGAGACCCATTTGTCACCTGATCCTTTCATCAGGTCAAGCCATTCTCTCATTAAGATTCCTTTCAGTAGGCTTAAATCCTTTTTTGAATCAGCATTCTTCCTTATCCCTGTCATTAAATATTACAATGAGAAATTAAAGTCTTTGCACACCACATTAGGTTGAATGATCAATCACAATCATGAAAAATATTTATTTAGTGCAGACGGATGACTCTATTGGCATTAGAAAATAATTGATGTTAGGAACTGTAGAATTACTACACTATTACTGATTTCTACTGTAGGTTTCAGGACACCCCAGGCATGGGGAATTACTACACTATTACTGATTTCTACTGACACCCCAGGCATGAGAGAGACCTTGATCCCATTCTACTGTCACACTGTGTCCACCCCTCCTGCTGCCACCCCCCCACACCCCGAGCTAGTCTAATTGATGTTAGGAACTGTAGAATTTCTAATTACTAATTTCTACTGATTTAGATTTGATTGATTTTAAAGTGATTTAGAGAAATGGTTACTGTAAAGCCACTTTTCTTTAATGCTGTGTTTCAGTCCTAGTTTCTGGAGAGGAGTGAAGGAAGTGTGCCTGGTCTGGTTTATGGACGCAGCGCAAAACCGTTGTGGTGGACTTGTGATTGACTTTGATTTTGGCCGTCTGGGCTGTGAGACAATAGCCCTGTTTCCCATCCCAGGGTAGGGACACCACAGAGGTTGATGATGGTCACTTTGGGGTGGGGGGTTTCAATGGGAGTTAGTGGGGGCTACAGAAGGGGTTG
Source organism: Coilia nasus (assembly GCA_027475355.1). Classification (NCBI taxonomy): domain Eukaryota; kingdom Metazoa; phylum Chordata; class Actinopteri; order Clupeiformes; family Engraulidae; genus Coilia; species Coilia nasus. The sequence continues at coordinate 28,750,283 of CM050204.1, forward strand.
TGTGTTGTGGGGAGGGGGGGTAGCCTGAGACAGATCCTGGCTTATCAACCACCCCCTGTAAAAGTCTGGGCTTCTTCAGGACACCATAATAGTCAGCTCTAATGACCAGCGCTGAGAGGAAGACAAAGCCACAGCTGTAAAGGCCTTTATGGGGCTGCCAGTAGGAAGCCTTTGCTACAAATTGCTGAGCAAATGAAACTGGCTGTTGTTTCCCCAGACTTGGCCAGCTAAGCTAAGAGAGGGTGGAGGTGTGTGTGTGTGTGTGTGTGTGTGTGTGTGTGTGTGTGTGTGTGTGTGTTTGTGTGTAGAGGCCTGTATGTCAGTGTGTGTGTGTGTGTGTGTGTGTGTGTGTGTGTGTGTGTGTGTGTGTGTGTGTGTGTGTGTGTGTGTGTGTGTGGAGTGAGTGTGTGTGTGTGTATGTGTGTGTGTGTATATGTGTGTGTGCTCTCCTGGCTCCCAAGGATGGTGCAGAGCCCAGAGCAGGCGGCCCAGAGAAGAGAGCACCTGCTGGGTCCTAATTGGCGACTGCTGCAGTTAATAGCTTCCTGTGGCTGCATGTTTACTTCTCGTTTGTGCTGTGGCTCTCCTGTGTGTGTGTGTGTGTGTGTGTGTGTGTGTGTGTGTGTGTGTGTGTGTGTGTGTGTGTGTGTGTGTTTACTTCTAGTTTGTGCTGTGGCTCTCCTGTGGCTCCCAGCCACTCCGCCGTCATCACCTCTCCTACCTACCTCCACTCTCCTTGTCACTCTCCTTGTCTGTGTGTGTGTGTGTGTGTGTGTGTGTGTGTGTGTGTGTGTGTGTGTGTGTGTGTGTGTGTGTGTGTGTGTGTGTGTGTGTGTGTGCGTGTGTTTACTTCCCATTTGTGCTGTGGCTCTCCTGTGTGTGTGTGTGTGTGTGTGTGTGTGTGTGTGTGTGTGTGTGTGTGTGTGTGTGTGTGTGTGTGTGTGTGTGTGTGTGTGTGTGTGTGTGTGTGTGTGTGTGTGTGTGTTTACTTCTCGTTTGTGCTGAAGCTCTCCTGTGTGTGTGTGTATGTGTGTGTGTGTGTGTGTGTGTGTGTGTGTGTGTATGTGTGTGTGTGTGTGTGTGTGTGTGTGTTTACTTCCCATTTGTGCTGTAGCTCTCCTGTGGCTCCCAGCCACTCTGCGAAGGGATGGGCCACCTCCTAATCCTTAGGATCCTCATAGTCACCTCTCCTACTTACTTCCACTGTTCTTGTCCGTGTGTGTGTGTGTGTGTGTGTGTGTGTGTGTGTGTGTGTGATTCATGCCAGCCCATGAGCAGTCTGATGAAGGGCTAGCACTGAAAGCTAACCATTAAAATATTGCTGGCAGCATATTACTGATGTTGCTGACCTTATTGTGCTTATTGTATAGGCCTGTTCTACGGTCCAGCACCCAGACTTTAGATAAGGGACTCTTTTGTTTTCCTCTATCATTTTAAAGAGACCTCTTTGGATCAATTTTTTGAGTTTAAATGTGCTGTATAAATAAGTTTGACTTAACTTCACTTAACTTACCCAACCCCTCCCCCCTTCCCTTTTGTGTTTAATCTCACAGAAGAAGAGGAGGCAGGAGTCCCAGAAGCTCGCCCGCTCCACGCTCTCTCGCGATGACACACATATGAGATCTCTCCCTAAAACCACCCACTACCTGGTGGGTCCAGTCTCTGCAAGGCCACAGTTTGGTCTGCGTGGTTATGTCAGAAACTTCAGGCTTTTCCTGAACTAAGCACAATACCTGCTAAAGTAAAGCACACATACTGAGACACCAGTTTCAGACTAGGCTATAACTTGGTGCCAACAAGTATTACCCAAGTAGCATCATTCCTATAGACTCCCATGTTAAAAAGTCAATTATCGTAGCAAAAATAAACATATTTATAGCATTTACAACATAAGTACCGCTGAAAAGTTAAAGTTTTTGTAGAGTAGTTCTTTAGTTTCTTTACTCTTTTATATTCTACATTGTAAATGAATACTGACAACCTCTAGCTGTGTGCTGAATGGACTGTGGGTGGGAGGGGAGCAGCTACAGAATGTGTTCCTTCATAGAAAAGCACCAGAGAAAAATCTGTCCAAATTCCCACTTGCCACAGATCCTGGAGCTGCAGAGGCAGCTGGTGCAGCAGGGCTGTCTGAAGAGCAGGCCAGAGCAGGAGCAGTTCAACCAGTGGCTGAACCAGGGGCCCCGAGGAACCAAGCTCAGGAGGAGGCTTCAGGAGATGGGTAAGTGCCCCAGAGGGGCCAAGCTCAGGACATGGGTAAGGCCCTCAGAGAAGGCTCCCGGAGATGGGTGAGGGCCCCCAGAGGAGGCCTCGGGAGATGGGTGAGGGCCCCAGAGGGGCCAAGCTCAGGAGATGGACAAGGCCCTCAGAGGAGGCCTCAGTAGATGGGTGAGGGCCCCCAGAGGAGGCCTCGGGAGATGGGTGAGGGCCCCAGAGGAGCCAAGCTCAGGCTCAGGAGATGGGTAAGGGCCCTAGAGGAATAATCAGGAGATGGGTAAGGGCCCCAGAGGAGGCCTCGGGAGATGGGTGAGGGCCCCAGAGGGGCCAAGCTCAGGAGATGGACAAGGCCCTCAGAGGAGGCCTCAGTAGATGGGTGAGGGCCCCCAGAGGAGGCCTCGGGAGATGGGTGAGGGCCCCAGAGGAGCCAAGCTCAGGCTCAGGAGATGGGTAAGGGCCCTAGAGGAATAATCAGGAGATGGGTAAGGGCCCCAGAGGGGGCTTCAGGGGATGGGTGAGGGCCCCAGAGGGGCCAAGCTCAGGAGGAGGCTCCAGGAGATGGGTAAGGCCCCCAGAGGAGGATTCAGGAGATGGGTAAGGGCCCCACAGGAGGCCTCAGTAGATGGATGAGGGCCCCCAGAGGAGGCCTTGGGAGATGGGTGAGGGCCCCAGAGGAGCCAAGCTCAGGCTCAGGAGATGGGTAAGAGCCCTAGAGGGACCAAGCTCAGGAGGAGGCTCCAGGAGATGGGTAAAGCATCAGTACACCCACACACCCTCTATAATCGGGTGGTACTACCTTCTACATGGGGTACTACCTTTTACATTTCACATGGAGTACATTAATATGTCGACACTGCCCAACCCTGCTATTTTTGTGTCTTGGGGTGGTACTGGGTCTTAATCAAGGGGTACCGTACCCCCCAGTACTGAATTTAATGTATCATTCCAGTTGGTTTCAATCCTAATATATAATTTTTTTATTAGGGTGTAAATTCTACACACAGAGGCAATATCGGTATTTATGTTCCACAGATGACATAAGAGCTTGTGGAAAATAAAAAGAAATCAAATTGAAAACATATTGCAACTAGAAAAGCACTCAGAGAGCACAGACCTCCGCCAAGGAAGCTCAGATCACCACCAAAATCGAATCACTTTTAAGATAGCCACAAAAGGGCGACTGTTCTGTGGGGAACAATTTGGCCCTATCTCGCAATGGTAAAGAATCCTTTAAAAAAATCGAATCACTTCTCACTTAGCCCATTTCTGAATTATCCTGAAAATATAATCAAAATCCATCTGTAACTTTTTGAGTTAAGTTGATGACGGACGGACAAACAAACAGGGGTGAAAACAGGAGTAAACAGGGGTAATTAAGTAAAATGTGAACTTTTTAATTGTTAATATGCATTTTGCCTCTGTGTCCAAACTCAAGGGACATCCTGTAGTTTGTCAGTGCTCTCAGACTTTGACAGCTCTGTGTGATTGGGGTGATGTTCACAGTGATCCTAAGCAAATCAGCTCCTAACCTGAGGTTCGAGGGACTCTTGAAACGCAAGCCTCAGCTGCCCGAGATTCAGGTCTCAAGTCATGGCAACGGCCCACAGGAAGATGTAAGTTCTTTCCTAACTCATTTGTGTGATAACAAGCCTCCAATTACTCAGTTACAATGTATTTTTGTACATGTTACTGAATTACAATGTATTTTTGTACATGTTACTGAATTACAATGTATTTTGTGCGGCACATTGCAGCTCTTTGCTCAATTGGCATGTTGTCTGACTTCATGCAAAAAATAGTTAATAAATTACGTACACAATTCCTCCAGCTATATGACCACTTGTGTATTTTTACTGCGCGTTTGCAGAAGCAGAATTGGCTGCATTGGTGGTCTCCATCTTGTATTTGTCTATTCCCCACTCTTACTCAGGGTGGCCTTAGCAGGGCTGAAACCTTCAGAGAGGGGGCCTGTGGGGAGAGAGAGAGAGAGAGAGAGAGAGAGAGAGAGAGAGAGAGAGAGAGAGAGAGAGAGAAAAAGAATGTGTGTGTGAGAGAGAAAGAGAGACAGAGCGAGGGGAGGAGACAGACAGACAGACAAAGAGACACAGAAACAGAGAAAGACAGACAGCACGAGAGAAAGAAAGACAGGCAAAGACAGAGAGAACTTTCTGTTTTCCCCCCTCTGCTTCTGTTGTCCTAGCACAAACACTGTAGCTGTCACTGACTAATTTAGCATGGGGGCTTCTTTAGAGCCTGTCTCTGATTGATTGGAGTAGTGTTTGGGCTTCTTTAGAGTCTCTCTCTGATTGGCTAAAGTAGCGTGGGGGCTTCTTTAGAGTCTGTCTCTGATTGGCTGGAGTGGCAGTGAAGTGACTAAACACCAGCCCCACCACCCACCCAACCCTGCGTAGTTATACCCCCAGCCACCCACCTTCCCCTGTCTTAGGGGGGCTTTCCTTAGCTCGAGGGAGCATGCACAAACATCACCCAGGGGTGAATGTCTAAATCATTTCACACACTTAAGACTCGGAGCAATTCAGTTGGGGATGTCACCTCATCCCAGACGTGTGTGCCTTTGTGTGTTTGTGTGCCTGTGTGTGTGTGTGTGTGTGTGTGTGTGTGTGTGTGTGTGTGTGTTCTTTACTATGCCCCATAGTCATGCATGGTGTGTCACAGTAGCATATTTAGAGAGGCCTGATGGCTATAACAAACAGCCCACTGACAAACCCATAAATAAATTAACATGAAATGACTCACTTATTTTTCTCCAAATTTGTCTCACTTTGGGGTAATATTGTTTGCGATACAAATATCAGAATTTATTTGCACCCTAGACATAAAAAGAAAGATGAGTTGAAGAATAATTAGCACCTCACAACTGTATCAAGAAACGATCCCAAAACAGTAGTTTATTTATTGTGCCGAGACTGCGTCTCTCATTGTGGTGCCAAACCTCTTTGAGTGTTGTTGTTTCGGTTCCTGTCACACAAACACTTTGTTAGGGGGACGCTAAAGTCCATCGGGTGCGCTTGGGCCGCTTGTTAACCCTTTACAGACTAAGTCGAACTTTTTTTTCTTTTTCAGATGTGATGCACTAGTCAAGCCAAGTCAGTTTATTTATATAACAATTAAAAAAACATCAAGTTGCCCCAGAGTGCTTTACAGAAAAAGGCAGTAATAATACTTCGAAATCAAGGTAGACCATGGGCTAGAGCATAGGAAAGGCAAAGAATATATAAAGCACTGGCTCAACCTTTGAGATTGATTAGGAGAGCGGTCTGAAAGGGAGCTGGGAGAGGAGCACGGGTCGGTGTCAACAACCCCCTCAGCCGGTGCGAAATCACCAGGCAGCCCAGGCAAACATGGCCGACATATAGCCCCTTCCTTCCTCTCGGGGTTTGATGTGCCAGTCTGGGAATATTCCCCACATCTTCCCGAAGAACAAACAAACAAAAAACCTTATCCCACAACTGCTATCCCATGCCATAGAACGTTTGCAATTAGATTTCGAGATCCGTAACATGATTTGGATAGACGTCTATAAATAAAATCGTAATGATTTGGATAGATGTCTGTGAGTAAAATCGTAATGATTTAGATAGATATCTATAAATAAAATTGTAATAATTTGGATAGATGTCTATAGTAAAATCATAGTGATTTGGATAGATGTCTGTGAGTAAAATCATAGTGATTTGGATAGATGTCTGTGAGTAAAATCATAATGATTTGGATAGATGTCTATGTGTAAAATCATAGTGATTTGGATAGATGTCTGTGAGTAAAATCATAATGATTTGGATAGATGTCTGTGAGTAAAATTGTGATGATTTGGAGAAGTTTCTGAGTAGAATTGTAATGATTTGAATAAATGTCTATGAAAAATCATAGTGATTTGGATAGATGTCTATGAGTAAAATCATAGTGATTTGGATAGATGTCTGTGAGTAAAATTGTGATGATTTGGAGAAGTGCCTGAGTAAAATCGTAATGATTTGAATAAATGTCTATGAAAAATCGTAATGATTTTAGAGGGGCAGAAGCTAATAACTCAGCCGCTGTGTTTATCCGGCGAAGTCTGTTTGGTTTCTATGAGGGCTGCCTGAGTCATAACATCTCAGGGATGTGTAGAATCTCACACCCATTTATTACCACTAGGGGCAATTAAATATGTCGTTTATATCGCAGGGCAGTCTGTGGCCTTATACAATGGAAAAGAGAGTCTGTATTAAAGAGTGCGTCTCTCACAAACAAACGGCAAAACAAAAACAAAGTCCAAACAGACGTCCTGAGTCACTGAGTCAGGCAGGAAAGCCGACAGCAAGAACTAGGTGCAGCCATGCCCTCTGTCTGCCACTGTCCTCGCCGTCTGCCTCCATACTCCACTCGGACACTCCCTTCCCTTCGCTCTCTGCTTTGTGTATACCACCATGTTAAAGGACATGCTACCTTTTTAAATAAGCCTTTTTATAGACTGTCCTTTTAACTTTTTTACTTTTTCACTTCTATTTGCCTCTTTTTTCTTTTTTAATTGTTTGGTCTGTAGCACTTTGAGATTTTCTTCAGTGTAAAGTGAAGTATAATTAAAATGTATTCTTCTTTTTCTTTTTCTTCTTCTTCTTCTTCTTCTTCTTCTTCTTCTTCTTCTTATTATTATTATTATTATTATTATTATTATGTTGGCATTCTTCACAAGACACAAAAACGTCTGGCAAACAAAGAAAACAAATGACACCTTGACAGCAGTGACTAGTAGTGTCACCTAATGTCACCTTGGATAGTTGTCTACAGTAAAATCCTAATGATTTGGATAGATGTCTGTGAGTAAAATCATCATGTTTTGGATAGATATTTGTAAGTGAAATCATAATGATTTGGATAGATTTCTATAGTAAAATTGTAATGATTTGGGTAGGTATTTGAAAGTGAAATCATAATGATTTGGATAGATTTCTATAGTAAAATTGTAATGATTTGGATAGGTATTTGTAAGTGAAATCATAATGATTTGGATAGATTTCTATAGTAAAATTGTAATGATCTGGATAGGTTTGTGAGTAAAATCATGAAGCGCAGTGTGACTAGTATTTACGCCACCTCTCGCGCAGTCTGGACGTGTGTTTGTGTGTCGGCGGTGGTGGTGGCGGCCATGGCGTTTGTATGGGCTTGCTACCTGCTACACGCTGATGTGAGTAAACTGAGCCCAGCCGGGGGTCACTGCTCAAAGCCAGTTTGCACCCAGCAGACAAAGTGTGTCTGCACCCGGGTGCGCAGTGTTATCGGGTGTGAGCCGCGCCGCGTTGAGGCATCTCTGGAGAAGTAGCACATCATTAGGAATATATTAACAACACAACGCATATTTCACAGGTCTCACACACACCACACCGCACCGCACCGCAACACACACTGGCCGTCTGAGGCCCCCACACAGCCATACTGTTGCGCAGGTTATACCTTGGCCATTAGCATAGCTGAGACTGTGGGCCTCTCTCATGTAGATAATAAAAGCAGAATGAGCCTGCACACACTAGATCAATGAGCCGCACTAGGTGTGATGTATTTTACTTGGCAAGATTTGGTTCCTAGTATGGCCTTTGTCAAGCCTGCCCCAAGGTTTAGCTCAAACCTCACAGGAATGAAGCAGTACTGACTGCAAAGGTTTTCTATATAAAAAATATAACTTGTATTCATATCTATGAACACATTCATAAAAGGTTATAATGCCTTCATAAAGCTTAATAATTATTAGATTAATAGTTATTCATAACTAATCACACTAATGACTGCGCACTCATGCGCTTTATAACCGAGAATGCACCGTGTCACTTGAATGTGGAATAGAACTTATGACATAGCATTACAATGCTTTAGGAGTACAGTTATGAGTATGTACAAATAAATCGTTATAGTATACTTTACATACTTCATGAATGAATGCAGTATAAGCCTTTATGAATGTGTTTATAGAGTGTTGTAAATACAAGTGTCATAGAAAGTGTTACCAAAGTTTTTTGTTCTCAGGCCCAAACAAGGACAGCATGCAAAGGTCAGCCAGTCGGGCTTCCCGAAAATGTGCCCGGCGGAGTGCTGTTGTGGATTTTGCGGCGTGCTGTGTGTCTGAGTGCCTGTCTCTGGCTGTGCTCCACAGACGGCTGCGGACGAGGAGGAGGAGGAGGAGGAAGAGGAGGAAGAGGAGGAGGGGGAAGAGGAGGAGGAAGAGGAGGAGGAGGAGGGTCTGGGCCGGAGGGGGGATGGGCCAAGTGGACGCAGCTCTGCCGACCCGGGAGACAAACAGCAGCAGGAACGGGACGGAGCTAAACAAATGTTTCCCAAGGCAAGTGTCAAACCGCAGGGGCAGCAAGGCTGTTTGCTCCCCTGATGCTGGATGGAGGAGCAGGCAGGCAAACACACCTGTGGTAGAAAGATCTTTCAATACACACACACACACACACATGCATGGACACACACACACTCAAAAACACACATGCTGACACACACACTCACACACACACACACATACATGCAGGACACACACACACTCACAAACACACATGCTGACACACACACTCACACACACACACACACACACACTCTCAAAAACACACATGCTCACACACATGCACGGACACACACACACACACACACTCACAAACTCACATGCTCACACACACACTCACACATGCACACATACACACAGATGCACACATACACACAAACATACACACACACAAGCACACACACACCCCGTGCACATACATACAAGGAGCACACACATTTTACTCAATTGAAGTACATTTGGATAGCCTGCCCAATAACAATCCTGACACAATCTGCCATGTTTACTAAGTGTTGTGGTCATTTCATTTTATCTTCGGTCCAGTTACATAATAGATGAATTTTGAAGGTCTACATTCTCTGCCTCTTGCCATCTCATCACAGATCTTGAGTATGAAGATTTTCTTGATATCACACAAAAATATTATTTGTAGAATAACATTTATTTTGCAGATGATTTTGCTCCCTGCTGTAGGGAGACTAAAGGGAAGCCTTTTATTTGTTTTATCTCTGTACAGAGTGTGAATTACCCCTCCATAATTGGGGGGTGCTAACTTTTACAGGGGTACTACCTTTTACATTTAACATTAATTACAATAATATGTTGGTACCTCAACCCCCCCCCCCCCCCCCAACACTGCTGTGTGTTTTGTCTTTGGGAAGTACCTGGTCTTGATCAAGGGCTACCATACCCCCCGAGGTACCCATTGTAGTACGAACTATGAGTGTGTAGCGTAGAGGAGAGGGGTTAAGGACTCTGAGACCCAGGGCAGGCAGTCAGTGTGAGGCAGGTGAGTGTGAGACACACACATGCGCACACACACACACATACGCACAAACACACACGGCGGGCGGGCAGGCGGTCAGTGTGAGGCAGGTGAGTGTGAGACAGGCTAGGGTCCTCTGCAGACGAGCACGACGGCTCATTTTTCTCACACCTCAGTGTCTGTGTGGACGTGCGCAAACAGAGGCAGGCCATGTGTGTGTGTGTGTGTGTGTGTGTGGTGAGTGTGTGTGTGTGCATGTGTGTGTGCATGTGTGTGTGTGTATGTGTGTGTGTGTGTGTGTGTGTGTGTGCATGTGTGTGTGTGTGTGTGTGTGTGTGTGTGTGTGTGTGTGTGTGTGTGTGTGTGTGTGTGTGTGGTGAGTGTGTGTGTGTGTGGACGTGGACAAACAGGACTGGCCGGGGCAGGGCAGAGCAGAGGGGAAGGCAAACACTCAGGCACAGACAGACCTGCACAGAGCCAGCGACCTCAGGCATCATTCACCCCTCCCCACACTACTGACAGCTAACCCGCCCCTCCCCACACTACTGACAGACCTGCACAGAGCCGACCTAAGGCATCATTCACCCCTCCCCACACTACTGACAGCTAACCCACCCCTCCCCACACTACTGACAGCTAACCCACCCCTCCCCACACTACTGACAGACCTGCACAGAGCCAGCGACCTCAGGCATCATTCACCCCTCCCCACACTACTGACAGCTAACCCACTCCTCCCCACACTACTGACAGACCTGCACAGAGCCGACCTAAGGCATCATTCATCCCTCCCCACACTACTGACAGCTAACCCAGACCTGCACAGAGCCGACCTCAGGCATCATTCACCCCTCCCCACACTACTGACAGCTAACCCGCCGAGAGAGAGAGAAAGAGAGATAGAGAAAGAGAGAGACTGTATGTGTGTGTGTGCATACGTGTGAGTGTGCGCATGTGTGTGTATGTGTGTGTGTGTGTGTGTGTGTGTGTGTGTGTGTGTGTGTGTGTGTGTGTGTGTGTGTGTGTGTGTGTGTGTGTGTGTGTGTGTGTATCTGTGTGTGTGGAGAGTATGGGGTGGATGGGTGCTCTTGCTATGATGGAGCAGGCTTTCTGACAAAGCTATAGCTGAGATGCCTTGCTGTTTAAAACAAAGAGCACAGATCAAATTGAGCACATTGTTAATTGTTGGTTCCAGTGGCCTCTATCACACTTTCTGTCATCCAGTACATGAAGGCCTCTATAGCTCAGGAGTATGCTAAGGATGGAGGTGTTTATGCTATGGGCAGGGTGTGAATTAGCCCTTCATACTTCATACTACAAAGGGTACTGCCTTTTATATTTTACATTAATCACATGTTATTAATATTAATATTATTAATCAATATGTTGGTGGCCCTCAGCCCTACTATTTTATGTCTCTTTGGGGGGTACGGGGTCTTGATCGGGGCTATCATACCCCCTAGTACCCCGTGTAGTTCAAACTATGGCTACAAGTGTTGGTGTGTGACCATGGATGTGCCCCCCCCCCCCCCCCCAACACCTCCCGGCGTGAAAGAACAGACTGGGTAGCTCCGGTCAGGTGCTGAGAGTGACACCACGGGTGTGAGAGGTGACACTGGCCCCTGGTGACACTGGTCCCTGGACCCTGCCCATCACTGCTAGTCAGCCCAGTGTGACGATAAGGGACCGACCACCCAGCCTCCACGCTCTCAGCAGTTAAAATAGTGACGTCGCAGTAAAAGAGAGTGCCACTCTCACCATTCACACAGAACAAACAGTCATGCTGAGAGGGTGTGTAAAATGACACGCAGTGTCGCACTGAAACATTTAAAAGTGCATTGAAAGTTTTAAAAGAATTTTCCAACTAACCTTAACAGCACAAAATTTGTAGGTATTGCATAGAGGGTTAAATAAATAGTCGGAAAAAGGAAGGTATCCGATATGATTTCCAACATGTTTACTCTGAACTAATTACCATGTTCATCAAATGGATAACACGTGTCTGTGCTTGCAATGCTGCATGGCATAAGAGCGTACGGCAGGACAGCACTGGCTGCTTTATGCCCTTTGTGTAGCTCAGATGTTGTTATCTGAGATTATGTTTTTGCCGGCATTTACCTGTTTACCTGTTTCTTAGCAAAATATCTCAAAAACTCATCAACGTATCGTTCTGAAATTTTGACAGTATGTCGGTATTATCACTGCCTCAAAGTGATTTTTTTTTTGGTTTATTGGTTACCTCACAAAATAATTTGGAACGTTAACATGGAAAATCCCATTGACAAAATTTAAAAAAGGGGGATGGGGGTGATTGAACTGCTTGGCGGACGTCTGCGCTCTCCAAGTGCTTTTCTGGTTGCTTTTGTGTTGCTGCTTGCTAGTCCATTAAATACAGCAAGGTTAAAGACTTTAAGACTAAGGTTAAGACTAATCCTGTCTCTCCAAAGCTCCCCCACCCAGTCAGGAGGCCCAGGTTTCTCACCCTGCAGCCCAACTTGATGGCGTCACTCAGGACTCCAACCCTTCCAGTATGGCTATTGTCTTTTCTTGACTTGACTCAAACCATGGTCAACTACACCTCTAGGAGTAATATCTATGATACATTTTGTGCCAGCAGGCCTTTTTTGATCAGTATCAGTAATGTATCAAAATCAGTATATATAATCATGTATATATACTGTACATTTACATGCTATTTCTTTGTATTCCGATGTGTATACTTCTGTACATTTCTGCAGTGTTAAATGTGTTGCTATTCAGTTGAAATGAAAGTGTTCCTGTTTCCTCCATCTAGACAGCACCCAGGCCAGCACCTCCTCAGAGGAGCATCGATAACCACCTGCTCAAGCTCAGACACATGCACAGCCTCTCTCTCTCACACATGGACTACTCTCAGAGGTGACAACATGCTTGTGTATATCCAACATAGTTTCACACATGTATACATTATACATGATTGATTGACCACATACTGACGATACATTTCAAGTTGTGATTTGATATTTGATATATATTATATGATATTATATGATATTATATTTTATTATATGATATTATATTATATATTATTATATTATATTATATTATATTATATTATATTATATTATATTATATTATATTATATTATATTATATTATATTATATTATAGTATAGTATATTATAGTAGTGTTTTTTGCAGAAAAGCCCAGTGGTAAAAGGAGCCTCACTGATATGACCTTCTGGTTGTTGTTGTCCTCTCAGGCTGCTGCTGAAGGATGGAGCCATTTGGGCGGATAGATACCAAATCAGACACCTGGTGAATATCAGCCTCTAGTCATGCTATGTACTTGCATGGTTTGAGACTACTGGTTATTCTGGGATTATTTTTCATTTCCCTACTAGTTTTAACAGTGACTTTGAAAATGAAACCTTTGTAACTATAGCTAATGTATACAGCACAGTGTAATTCTGCTAGAAAAGTGGGACAATGAATGTGTTACGCAAACACTGAAATAAAAGCATTTAAGGAGGACAGTTTAGTCCAGAAAAGTGATGTATGGCTTTGCTTGTCCCACAGACTGACTACATGTCCCACAGTGTGGATTTGGCTGAAACTGATAAAATCATCAGGCGATCGGTGCTCTCCTCTCTGTCTCAGAGAAGCCCCAGTGTAAAAACCACACCAGTTGAAGGTGGTGACCAGGAGACCCCATCAGCACTGTCCTCATGGTAAAGCACTTGGGGTTATAAGATTTATCTAGAACTTCAGTGATATTCCTGTACCCAACAATCAGACAGAGCATTACAATGCTATTAATTGTTTTACTTAAGATAATATGTCCCCCCATAGCACTGAACCTGAATCATTCCCAGAGGATAACCAGTCCGATGGAAGGGCTGTCTCTGTCCTTCCCACTGAGCCTTTGTCTATGGGTGATATGAATCAGCAAAGCTCATCACTGGTGAGACACCTCCTTTACCATAAACGACTCTCCAGTAGTGATTATTAGTAGGCTAAAGACACCTTACCTGAAGTATCTTTTCTTATTCCATGTATTCAACAGGTGGACATTTGGGAGCTGAAGACATGGCAGAATTATGCTTAAGGAGAACAGTTTACTGTATTTAAAATACAAGTAGTATGCACTTGTTGACTTTAAAAAGTTATTTCTAAAACTGTAGTAATGATGATATGTATTGACTTGCTTTATGCTTTCTTACTGTAAGACATTAGAAATAAGTTATTTTTCCCTAATCCTCATAAGCCTCAACAAAGGTGAATTTATTTAGGAAATAAATAAACAATGTAGAGCTTTTAATTTTGCATCCATTTTTTAACGTGTACATTGTTTTCTTGTTTGGGATTTCATTCATATAACGCTGAGGTGAACTGCAGACTACACACTGCAGACTTTCAAGGGCTTTTGTGAACCGGAAGCGTTTTTTGAGCAGAAGGTTCCATGCGATTTTATGAATACCCCCAATCGTGTTGTGATAAGTGCATTTCCTGCGCTTTGTCACCTTGACTGGCGATTCCCACAGGCTTTCAAACTAATAAACATCGTCACTGACGGCGCTGTTCTCTTAAACTGTGCTGGCGGTAGGCTAATGTCCTCAACTCCAAATGTTTTTTTTCTATGTAGTGGGAACCTCAGTATTATTTTAAGAAAACAGGAAATACAATAAGAAATTGTTTGAGCAAGACCAGAACCATAGACTATTAGACCATTTATTACTGAAATGACAGTATCACCTCTACATGCCTGTTTGTTTAATCTGTTTACAGCTTTACTTACTAAAGTACTAAAATGTAAATGACGTCATTTGGTGCAGTTCACTGAAGAAATGTGATGTTTGTGCTGAGGCAAATGCGTGCCTGCGGATGCAGCTTTGATATAAGTGTAAACATTTACAGATGTGGCACGTTCATTCACAATTTGCAATGGACAGTAGACTTTTGATGTGCCCATTTCCACTGATATGGCCGCCGCCGGCCAATGACTTCCCAAGCGGCACACATCAAAGGGAGGACAGGCCAATCAGCCTCACAGAAATTCCCCCTCGCTGATGGCCAGTCACTGTGGTCTATTTATTACAGTCCCAAAGAAGTAACGGGCCAGCTAGCTTCACCTGTCTGTTCTATTCATTCAGTGCATAAGACAAAGGAAATATAGCTGACGCTTACACCGACAGAGGCCTGGTCATATAGCTTGGATAGAATGGCCTCAGGTATCAGCGAGTGTCCAGGAAAGACGGTGCAGTACCGAGTTGACCACCTCCTGACCGCCGTCGAAAATGAACTACAAGCCGGGAGTGAAAAGGGAGATCCGACAGAGAGGGATTTAAAAGTTCACCTCGACGAGTCTGAGCTGTGGACCAAATTTAAGGAGCTTACCAATGAAATGATAGTGACCAAAAATGGAAGGTAGACACTTCTTATCAATCTGGCACCAACGCTTTATTAGCCTACTCTAATGGTAAATAATTAGGGAATATTGCTTCAAACTTAAAAACTTGATTGTTTACCATTGTCAGTGCGCAGAAGTCTATGCTATTCATTTATATTTAACATTTTAAGTATTTTTGTATAGCATTTTTCTCAGCCACTTGCCTGTTATATTTCAACTCTGAACCATGGTTTTAATACATTCTGTGTACTAATAACAACTAACAACAACTAGAGAACTAAATAGACTTCAATGTAAGGCCCGTGACAGTACTCAACTTAAAGTCTGCAGTGCATTTTTCTTATCAGTGACCCTAATAAAAGAACACAATTTCTATGGTGGGAACGCTAATGAATGAATCGCGTCTCTTTTACGCACCAGACGGATGTTCCCTGTGCTGAAGGTGAACGTGTCTGGTTTGGACCCAAACGCTATGTATTCCTTCCTGCTGGATTTCGTGGCCGCGGACAACCACCGCTGGAAGTACGTTAATGGGGAGTGGGTGGCCGGGGGTAAGCCAGAGCCGCAGGCACCCAGCTGCGTGTACATCCATCCAGACTCTCCAAATTTCGGTGCGCACTGGATGAAAGCCCCCGTCTCCTTCAGTAAAGTGAAGCTTACTAACAAGCTGAATGGGGGCGGCCAGGTAAGTTGAGAGTTACTTTTTAATAACTATTTAGACCATGTGCTATTGATACTGTTTTTCTGATACAAAACGTGTGTGTGTGTTTTTAGATCATGTTGAACTCTTTGCATAAATATGAACCCCGTATCCATATTGTGAGGGTTGGCGCACCACAGAGAATGATCACGAGTCATTCTTTCCCCGAAACGCAGTTCATTGCGGTGACTGCCTACCAAAACGAAGAGGTAAGAGAATCTCTTTCTTACAATGAATGCCAACTGTCAGCACCGGCAAATGTCTAGACTTAAACAGTGTTAGCCCAACCATGCACTTGCTCTAAGGCAGGAGTGGACGTGTCTGTGCGAACTGTTGTGTTATTGTGGTCCTTTCTCTTCCAGATTACTGCTCTCAAAATCAAATACAACCCCTTCGCCAAGGCTTTCCTGGATACCAAAGAAAGGTATTCTGATTGTTTTCTAAGGACAAATGGCTTAGTAAATGATCCGAAAATAGTGACTGCTGTTGAGGCTTTTCAAGTGTGCGACTCAAGTTTTTCTATCTAACTTTTTTCTATCTAACTTTTACATGACAGAAGTGACCACAAGGATGTAAACGAGGATGTTCATGACCAGCAGTCGGGTTATTCCCAGTGTAAGTTATTTAGCATTACATGTCTCAACACGGCTGATGTCTATGAAACATGGACATTTATCATGGCTAGCTAACGCACTGAGCTTAGGCATTTTGTAGGTGAGGGTCATGTCATCAATGAAAATGACACAAAATTGAGTACAGTTAGAATCAGCAGCATGAGTACCTCCAAGAGCCTCACTAGTGAACCACAAGCTCAACATCTGTACCCTCCACTTAAGTTCATGCTGAAATATAGCCTGGCTGTAGCATCACAGGCAGTATGTGCGGGCCCAGGATAGTTCAAATATACATGATATTAGAAAAATGGAGTGATGATTGCTTTTCATGCACACACTGTCATGTTTTTTCCTCATGTGCAGTGAGTGGCTGGTTCATTCCGGGCTCTGGGTCTCTCTGCTCTCCTGCCACCCCGCACCCTCAGTTTGGGGGCGCCATGTCCCTCTCCTCCCCCCATGGCTGTGACCGCTACTCTGCTCTGAGAAACCATCGCTCGGCACCTTACCCCAACCCCTACGGACACCGCACAGCATCTCCTAGTAAGTCACGGCCTCCACGCCACAACACCACACACACACACACACACACACCCACACACACACACACACACACTTCCTGATCTCGCCTCCATCCAGTGGTTGATAAGGGGAAATAAGACAGAATGATGCCTACATATCTCCCAATCCTTTGGATGGAGTTGTAAAAAAAATACCAGTGATTTCTAGACAGTGTGCTTTAAAATGGTTACTATGAAGAGCATCTGCACAGAATACACACTTCATTCTGTAGAATGCATGCTTAATTCCGTAGAACGCATGCTTCATTCTGTAGACCACAGGCTTCATTCAGTAGAACGCACACTCAATTCCGTAGAATGCACACTTCATTCCGTAGGACGCACACTTCATTCCGTAGAACGCATGCTTCATTCTGAGCCATTAACAAGAAGCTCAAACAAGAGTCGCCTCCCTGGGAATGTCTTGCATTCCTGCTGCTTTTGTGTAAGTTGATTCTCAGCATTGTAAACAGCTTGCTGTCCTGTGAGGAATGCCTGGGACTCCCATGTTGAATTTCACTGCTGCAGATATTACTCAGCACAGTTTTTAGAGCGCTGTGCTTGATTACGTATAACCTCAGCATGTAATGCTTTATTAACACAATCATAAGTCAAGCTGTGATTTGTTGATTGCTGACGATCTGCATTGGTATTTGCCACTGTGACACTGTCTGATATTTAACCAGTATGACTTGCTAAAACATGTCCATGTATTTGAATTTCACAGAGCACATGTAACAGGCTATTTGGCAGATTTCTGTGATAGTAATGTGATATTTTGTATGGCTGGTCAATCCACTTCTTCAGATGAGTCAGATGTATTTGTTAAGCTACCTACAGTGTTAAATTTCTATTAAGCCTCTAAAAATCACATTGCAAAGAATAAAATAATAAGCCATACACTGTAAACACATTGGCAGTGTATATAACTATGCTCTATGCTCTCAGTGTATAAAACTGTGCTCTTGGTGTCTGTCTGTAGCTAGCTACTCTGATGGCTCCTCAGCCTGTCTCTCCGTGCTCCCGGCGGAGAACTGGTCCAGCCTTCCCATGAGCCCCCACTCCAGCATGTTGCCCGTCAATCACAGCACCAGCCCCACCTCCACCTCCAGGTCAGTGTCATCCCTCAGTTGCTCTAGAGCAGTGTTCCTGAAAGTTCCTCAGATCGAGGATCACTTACCTCCTAAAAAAGGCTAACAGGGCTATGTAAATGCCTGAATTGGTGCAGAATCACAGCCCTAACCTAGGAATGGAATGAATATAATTTACATGTTGTTTAAACACACTGTGCATAGCATAGAAGAAACATGAAAAAAATAATTTCTTGCAGACCACCAGTGGTCCGTGGACCACCCTTTGAGAAACACTGGCCTAGAGTTGTAGCTTGTCAAAAGGCAACACAGGCAACTGGTTTGGGGCCCTAGGTCACTACAAAGCGTCTGAGGGCTGACACACCTTATACTTACTGCAGTGGCAGTACGGTTTTTAAAGCAACACTAGGTAGTGTTTTCAACCTTAAAATAATGCTTCCAATATGCATTTCAGTGGTTCATCAACTTGTAACCGGGTGAAAGACACTTCATTTTGCCATAGATGGGCTATAACCACACTAAGTTTGGAGGAGCGGACTGCCTTTCTGTAGTTCTTTATGAGAGAAAATTCTGCTTCCAAACTGTAGATCGGCCAAAGACGAAAACTATTTAGTATTGCTTTAAGCGGTGGATTTTTGCCTGGTGCTCCAACAGACTGTAGAATCACCTCTGTCTTCTCTCCATTTAAAAGATTTTTTCCCTTTCAGTAGCCACACCATTAGCGGCCCAGTCTTACTGCCCTCTAGTGGCGCTTTACTGCAAAACAGATGTGGCACACTGAGCATTAGCTGAAAGCCACCATCTACAATTCTGTTTATATTTCAGTTATAAGAGCCAATACAATTTCTCTACTCGACAAGCCCCAATCAAATGTATAAAATGTATCCCTATCTTGGTTCTAAAGCTAAAAAGCTAAAGTTGTGTTGACTGGCTGGATGTGTGTACGGCTTAGTCCTGGCCACAGGTGTAAAACTGAAGTCACATTCTGCTGGGTGCTCTGGTGTTTACCTCTAAGGGCAGGTAAACAACTGAGCCCTGTGAATCTCAAACACACACACACACATTCTGGTATGCACACATACAAACACACACGGCCCTGCACACACACACACACACACACACACACACACACACACACACACACACACACACACACACAGCCACACAAACACAAGCATGGCTGCATGCACATTCGTGCACACACACACACACACACATAGCCTTATATGTATGCACCCACACACCAGTCTAAGTGTTTTGTATTTGCACTTGTCCTTGCAGCCAGTACCCCAGCCTGTGGTCGGTGGGCAGCTCGTCCCTGGCCCCAGTGTCCCAGTCTGGGGGCATGACCGGCACCCTCGGCTCCCAGTTCCTGCGAGCCTCACCCAGCCACTACCCACCCCTGTCCCACCCCATCACAGCGCCCCCCTCTGGCTCGCCCCTGTACGACAGCACCGCCGCAGACCTGCCTCACGACGCGTCACAGTACGACACGTCAACCCACCTGCGGCTGTCCTCCGCCTGGACCCCAGTCACACCCCCTTCTCTGTAAGGACACCCCTCATACCCCCACTCTCATACCCCCCCAACACACCCCTCCACAAAGACTCCCCTCACACACTCCTCCATAAAGACTCCCCTTACACACCCACTCTCTGAAAACACTCTCCTCACACACCTCTCTGTAACCCCCCCCCCCCCCCCCCTTTACACCCCTCTCTGTAAACCCCCCCGTAAACACCCCCTTACACCCCTCTCTGTAGAGATCCCCCCCCCCCTTTACACCCCCTCTGTGTAAAGATTTCTATTACACCGCTCACTGTAAAGACTGCCCTTACACCCCTCACTGTACAGACAGTCACACACACATGCAGATTACTCATGCAGCTATGCAAGAAGACTTAAGGATTTGTTTTTTGTATTATGGAGTATAAAAAATCTACTGAGAGGTATGTATTTCCTTTCCTATTCCTGTTGTGACATTCATGTTGCTTCCAGTAACAGCAAGAGGGTTATTTTATTTTGTATTATTAAGATCCAAACACTGTCTATGTCTTTTGTAGCATAGCACTTCAGCCTTGTGTTAAATGTACAGGAATTATGTTGTACATGGTGTAAATATGAATGCTATTTTCTTAATTTTATTGCAATTTCAGATTTTAATTTCCAAGGTGAACAGTTTTACAGTTATATATCAGTGTTATATGCAATATGCTGCCTTGGCAACATGTTTAATAAAATGCCTATTTTAACAAATTTGTTTTATTTGTTGTTGTTCATAAAAGTAATTAAAATTGTATGAAACAACACAAAACACAAACAACAAAACACATACAAGTAAGGTACAAGGCGGGGGGGGGGGGGGGGGGGGGGGGTAACTGTATTTTATTGAACTGATATACTGTATCTTTTGGCGTGACCAGTTGACTGTTTTTATATTGCTGAGTCTTTTTATATTAGTGTTACAACATACAAACACAATAAGCACATCATTTAGTGCCTGTGGTTTTCTATGCACCAGTGCCTTTCAGTGATTCTAAGTGATTCTAAGTGTAAGACCTGCAACTGTTTGGGGAACTCCTATATTTTTCAGTATAAGCCCTGTAATGATAGTAAAGCAGTTCATAATTCTTGAACAGCACAGCTGTACATTGCACTGATTTTTAAATAGATCTCACGTCTTGGGTCTCATCAAATTAAAATGAAGTTGCAAGTTCACATTTTTTTTCTGTGACACCATTGTTAGGATGGCTCGCATTTAACAACAACACCGGCACTTTGTATTTATACAGTGCTTTTCAAGACACCCACCCCACAGTGCTCATCATTCAACCGTCTTCACTTAGTGTTTATGTCCGCACTCTGTGTGAGATGAGAGGTTGAATTTCATAACAAAATATATTTATTAACTAAAATACAAACAAAGACACACCCCATGAGGTGGGTCAAAGTCAGTCATCAGTAATGCATGCATGTTGTTGGACGTGAGATGTTCTGAGTCCTGTGTTGATGTGTCAGAATCAAAGAGAGATTGGCCTCAGAATGGGAGAGGCAGCAGTCTTTTAAGCTGGCGAGACACCTGGAGCAGCTCTTCAGCAACTAGGGAAGTCCAGCCCCCAAGAAACCTGCAAGTAGTTGGTCAATCTAACACAGAAAGAGCAGAAGGCCTAGCGGGCCATAACACCACCTCCACTGTGTACTGTGTGTAACAGTGTGTACAACATTAGAAAAATCAGACCGTACCTGACCCACTATGCTGCTCAGCTCCTGGTACAGGCTATGGCCATCTCTCGCCTCGACTATTTCAACGCCCTCCTGGTTGGCCTTCCTGCTTGTGCAATCAAACCATTGCAAATGGTCCAGAATGCAGTAGCACGACTGGTTTTCAATCAACCCAAAAGGGCGCATGTCACTCCGCTCTTCATCAACCTGCACTGGCTCCCAGTCACTTCCAGATCTGCGCCTACCTATCTCAACATCATACTGAATACTTACATCCCGTCCAAAGCGCTGCGATCCTCTAATACGAACCGCCTGACCGTACCCTCTCCTAACACAAAGCGAGGTCACTCCAAACTTTTCTTGGTTGTGTGGAACAACCTACCAGTCACTACAAGAGCAGCAATATCCCTGTCGACCTTCAAAAAGCTTGTGAAGACCCTTCTCTTCCGAGACTGCTTTCCTTCCTAACAAAACTAATTTCTACTAACCATCTCTTTACATAGGTACCTTTGATGTTCTCTACACATCTGTTAGCTATTATGTCCTCCTTTTGTAAGTCGCTTCTGCTAAGTGTAATGTAATGTAATGTAATAGACTGCTACACAGTTCTTTCCCCAGAGCCATCCAGTCCCCCAACAAACACACCCAGTGACACTAACCCCCCCCCCCCCCCCCCCCCCCCCCCTCCAACCCCCACAGTATCACTGCCACCATTATCAATACAAATGCAAGTTACAATGCAATACCACGTCCCTGAATGAAATGGCAAAATAAAAAGTAATAGATGTGCCTCATTGTCCACTAGATGGAGGCATACCCTAAACTCTGATGACTACAGAAACTCAATGCAAATCAGGAACGTGACCCCAAGTCTATGATGGCCTATGCAAATAAGAACTTTTCAATTTGCATTCTTACTTACGTCATGACTGAACAACAGAGGTTATTGTTTTGAGGCGACGAGCATGTTTTGTTTGGTTTGCAGCCATGCTACATAAACACACCAATGTACCGTATGTCACTTCCCCCAATGCAAATATATACCAGTATTTGGTTTTAAAATATGCGGTTGAACTCAAGAGTTTCAGGAGTCAGCATCCTACATTGTTGTCTTCCCAAACGTTTTTTTTATCAATGTGTAAACTTTTTGCTCGTGATACAAATAGGTTTTGACAAGCCCGTCACACAATCTGTATCACATAAGCCAACAACAGCATGTCCTAATGAAAAAGCCAGGATGCACGCACGTCTCTGGGTTGTGTCTGGTCTGCAGTGCGAGAAAAACGTCTTGTAGAGTCGAACTCGAACACATGGGACCAGTTGCCGGGAAACATTCTGTCTCTTCCAGTTGGAACATACCGTTGAATTCAAAGAGTCTGGCAAAGAAAAGAGTGAATTGCGGTTAAAGATGTGAAGGGCTGCAGCGTGAAGGACATCTCGTCATCCCAGTAAAGAAAGACAGAGAGCGTTGAGGAAAGCCATTGTGAGAATTGCCGCTCAGAGGACATTGAACACTTTCAATATGAGATCAAGGTCAGAGTAAATGCCGGCTGCAAGGGAAACTGAAAAAAAAAAAAAAAACCTGGGGGGCCATCTTGCTCCTCATTACAGGGACTTTCTCCATTCTGGTAGCAAATGTACATCTGTTCTTTCATGCATGTACCTCTGATATTTTTTCAGGCATACATTTTGTTTACAATGACAATGTATAACACATCACCGTAGCTGTCATGTTATTAACACGCAAAGCTTTTACACCATAAAAAGTGCCTCTCCCATGCCAACGTCCCTAAAACTGCCCACAAGCGCAGGTCATTTACGACCTATGGAGCGAGGTAATCGAGTGGCGAGACTACCCACGTCATAGAGCCTCGTTCGTTGGCAGAGCATGTTTGATTAATTTCCCTGACTCCGACTTGGGCTCAGTTAAAGTCACATCAAGCTACACTGCCCCGCAACTGCACTAAATCCTTTCACTCCATATGGTGGGTTTGGAACAGACATTTTAAGTTCCTTAAAAACAACAGAACCTACAGATCAGCCAGTCTTTTGTTCTCAGAGCAGATGCTCGTACATTTTGGCAAAAGGGTGAATGTAATTTTCGTATTATTTCACAGCCTAACCACCCCTTACGTTTTCACCCTCGCGTGCGCAATTCTGAGACAGTAAATCCAGCCTTCCCTCTGAACACTCCTTGTAGTCTCTCTCTCTCTCTCTCTCTCTCTCTCTCTCTCTCTCTCTCTCTCTCTCTCTCTCTCTCTCTCTCTCTCTCTCTCTCTCTCTCTCTCTCTAATAATCCCATTAGGATCCTATTGAAAAAAGCTCCCTCTGTCAAAGCGCTTGCATTGACGCAAGCAGCTCTGACGTCAGTAGCTGCAGTGAAAGGAGGGAAAGTGAAGCGCGAGAAGCTTGTTTGCTTACAGAAAATAGTGAAGGCGGGCGTCATTGGGATACACAGAATTGCAAGGGTTTGCGTGCATCTACATAAACCATATGACTTGGATGGTTGTCCTAAAATACTTTATTGATCATAAGTCACTAATCACGTTTAGCTTCATGAATAATGGAACACAATCCAGGTGCAATGTAATTCAGCCGTATGGTTGTATGCGTGTCTATTAATAACGAGATATGAGAGCGAATGCGTAATAATCTACGTGCAAACACGTTTAATCTGTGATGCAAGAGGCACCTAACAATATGCATTGGTGATCTCAATGAAGATGTTTTATCCTATCCTATAGGCTACCCCCAGTGAGATGCACTACACTAAACAACAGGTGTGGATTCTTCAAGCAAGTTCGAATAATATTTATAAGCCATCTTAAAATCATCTTAACTGTTTAGATGATATTTCCCTAAACAATTATTTGCTTTGGGTTTACGGATATGTTTTCCTTCAAACCAAACCTACTGAAGATTCTACGGATGCATGCAAAATTGTTTGTTTCACCCGTTAGGGAGCCAAGTGAACGTCAAGAAAGACCTTAATCTCTGTAAGAATAGTGAAACCAGACGGATTTATAACCTTGTGTTGCTTGCGTAAAACCCACGATTGTTATCATTTGAGTCGATCTGAGTTGAAGCCTTGGCATCATTCGCGAAAGGAGACGCTGACGTCAGAGTCTGCTGAATGGAAAAACAGTTCTGCTGGACTCTTTATTTACAGCAAAAACTCAAAGTTGCCGAGTGTCGTTGTAACATTCTGACTACCAGGGCTCGGGATTCCCAGCACAACAGGTAAGCCGCTGTTGAGCAATTCAAGGATACTGAGAACTGTCGGTGAACAATGTCGGCTTGGTCGACTTGTGTTTCCCTAGCAACTGGACTCATAAGTTTTATGAAGAGCCAAAATAAGACAAAGAAAGAGTCGTCTTTGGCGAACCGACGGTGCGATTGTAGTTGTATGAAAGCCCAGCTACAAACCAGGGTGAAAATTAATATAAGCTTGGCGGTGGTTTGCTTAACCGAGGCGAATCTTTGGGGGAGGGATCTGGAGAGATTCTCCCCCGGCACAGATGTTCACTGCATCTGCCTCTCACTGCCAACTGCGCGCGCGTGCGACGGCATTTCTATCAGTGTCTGGTGACGCTGTTAGATGTTGAGCGTGCCCTGCTGCACTGAAGGGCTGTCATAAGACCACGCACAGATCGCCGAGATCAGAGATTGGCTTAGCCTACACCTTAGTTTCGGTGAAATACTGAAAGTGTGTTTCCCGATGACAGGTTGTAGGCTACACTGAAGTGACAGAATCATACAGCAACAACTCAGGAACGAGCTTCACAATTTCGGAAATCGCTGATCATGCAGATTAAGTTGATGAAAGTGCTACAGAGGAAGACCAACATTTATGAGACTCACTGGGTGCATGTTCTAGGCCTTCTGTACACAGGGACGATATGGCAGAGCAATGCATTTTCAACGCTAATCACAGTGGAATATGATTTTGGACACACGTGATTTCCAGATAATTACTTCAACTGCAACACTTGTCACTGTTGTGAGAGGCACACATATTTGAATTTTACCAGTTACATGGTTCAACGTCAGTATCGTCCTCTGGTCCCGTGCGTTTTGCACTGCCAACTTTGGAAGTGATAGACTGGCAAGGGAGGCAGAAGAGGTCTGGATGAATGAGATTGTGGCTTGCTGGTACTTCACACGGCATCCTCCTAGTTACATGTACTTATCTAGACAACAAAGGGGGTCTCGATTTCAGCCACCTCTCCGCAGCCGCTTTAGAACAAATCCAAGAAGGAGGCAACATTTGAAAGCGAGCGAGAAAAACAAATGTCGAGGAAAAGAAAAACTCCTGACGACGGCGGCGACTTAACCAAGCCTGAGGGCTCAATGCCTACGAGCGACCGCGATGAAGGTATGAGTTACTTGACTATTTAGCGTCCTTTCAACTGGCAGCTCCGCTCAGTTCACGCAAAGGTCAGGTCACAGGTGAACACAGTTAAAAGGTGGCTCTGAAGGCTGTAAGGTAGCCAGCAAAAGGTTTGTCAACGTTGTGTTAAAAATGTTGTGATGTTGTAATAATAGTATTGAAAAAGCAAAACAGTGAGTAGAAATAGGTGTTGTTATACTTGCAGCAAATATATCAGCTTGTAAGAAATTTCACTGTTTGGAAACGTTTTGCAACAGTTTGAGTCAGGGCTTTTCAGGCATAATTCCTGCACATATGATTACGTCACTGAAACTGTGGACTGCCACTTCACAATAAGTCAATTGTTCTCGTTATCATTCCCAAGTGAAACATGGGCCCTATAGACTGATGTTTTCAAATGACTGTCCATTAAATCCATTTAAGCTATACAAGGGTCTAAAAAAGTGATGGTTTAATGTGGCTTGCTGCGTTTATTTAATAATTTGCTCAAAGACATTTTAAATGATTGTGTAGACCAATTTCACCGTGTCAAGGTCGAGGCTCAGAAGAGCTGGCAGGTAACGTGCATCACACTGGCATTAAGATCCCAGTTCTACTGTTTACACACATTGAGTGACCTGCCAGCATGGTTGTTGGCCACACTGCTTGGGCGCGGGCCAAACGGAGAGTTTCCCTTGGCATGTGCTGAGGGAGAACCAGGCACTTCCTTACCCTGTGGAGCCTGGCATCTGGGCCTGTTTGGAGTGCATACGTTGCACAAATCTCCACCTGCACTTTGTCAGGCACACACGCAGGGGCACACACGCACACACACACACACACACGCACACATCCAAACAGAAAAAACACTAGTGTATCAGGCATATTTCCATACCTATGTTTAATATGCTACTTTAGAACCTAGACGCAATGTCAAAAAGGGTCCTCCTGTGTTTTTTCCCCCTATTCGATTGAGTCAGACTGCCTACAACCAGACGCGTAACCCAGTTTCCCTGTGTGTGAGGCATCATGCAGGTAGTTTAAAAGCAGAATATGGTAGCCACTGACCATCAGACGCAACTGAGGAATGAATTCACCTCTCTTGGCAGCCAGAAGGCATACAGTAGCCTCGGCACTGTCATCCAGCCCAAAGCGCTGGCCAGCATTTCCACCCCTTAGCCTCTTTTGTTCTCTCCGATTTCCACGGCTGGAGTAAGTGGAGGAGGCATTGAGATGGGGGCCATTGAGATTCATACCAGGGCCACAAAGGGCTTTTTGTCTGCACTACTGGGCTGAGGACTGGGCCTGTTAGCGGGAGTCCTCTCCTGGTTTTGCCATGTCTTTCTCCCACACGGCGCTGTTGGATGCTTTTTCTCACAGAAGCGTGAAAACTAAGGGGTTTTGAAAAATGTGTTTATTTTGTTTATTTAAGTGTAGAGGTAGCCTGGTAAACCAGCCCCTCGTACTTCATGTCATTTTGTACAGAGGGTCTGGACCAGACACCGTCAGAAACGATTTCTTCCTGAAGGTGTGAACTCTGCTGAAGTTTAAAACAAGTGCCTCTGCCTTTACCCAATCACTAACGCCTGGTCGTCACGTATGCAATTAGCCTACCTACGCACTACAATTCAAATGTAGCACACAAGGTCAACATCATGGCTAACGAACACACCCTCTGTTCCCAGATTGGATCGGTCTTGCTGGGGCCGACTATATGACCCTCAAGAGATTCCGGTCCAGACCGGTAGTGTAGAGGTAAACATTTGCAAAGTAAAGCTAAAACGGTAAAGTGTGACAGATGAATTACAATCAGTTACCTCTCATAAGTACATCTATTCAGTTTCATGTATTGATAATAATCCAATAGCAACTAGGAACTGGTCAGGCGTCATAACATGCCTTTTCTTAAAAGTGTCATAACCCAGAATAAATTCTTGCTAGTAGTACTAGCTAAGCCCTTTTGGCCTGTTGTCAAATGAAATGCTATCCAAGTAGTTTCTGGATATTGAAACAGGTGCACATCCTTAAGATGACTCAGCTCTGTTAGCTGTGACACTAAACAAACATGAAGTCATATGACAACCCTGAGGCTGTGTGGAGTCTGAGGTACCTGTGCTGGTTTAGTTCAGCATGGATCAGCCTGCTCCAAGGGTGAAGTCAAACAACCAGTGTGTCCAGCAGCCATATTAAGCAGTCGCTGCTGAAATGCAGTCCTCTTTAGGCACATGTTTCTGATGTATCTCATGTAAGCCATGTGGCTCATGTTATTATGACATGAGAAACCAAATGAACAATTAGGGAAAAAAGTATACGGATGAGGATTTCATTTGACTTAACTTCTGAAGAAGAGGTTTCTCAGGGCAACTAGCTATATGAGATGTTTTAGTTTTTGAACCTTTGAGATTAGTGGATAAACCTTTCAAGTGGTTGTTACATGGGAACAAGTTGAAGACAAAGCAAACGATTAATCCCAGCAAGAATAAGACCCATTGCACAACAGTATTGGGATACATGGGGTTGAGAGGTCACATAGTGTAGGTCAGACCTTAATCTCAACGGAACCACAAGGTTTTTACTGATCCGTAAAGTCGGTCCAGTTTACCACTGCCACACGGGATTTAGCGAACACAAGATTTGCTCTAACTCACTCAGCATTTACACTGGTAGTAACACATTTGGACTAACTAGCTAACAGCTTTGACCACCTCATGGGGCTGAATGTACAATAGAATAAGGTATGAAGGTAGTAAGATTCAAGATTCAAAATGTATTTGTTACAACAAAATTAAAAACTCCTTTTTGGTGCCCTAAAGGTATTTGATCAAACACTGGCCTCCCCTCGTCCACTCACAACCACTCGCTCACACATACGAATCATACAATGGCATACATGCAGTAAAAATACTGCACACAAACTGTTAAACGGTATAAAGTGCTGTGTACTCAAAGCTGCAGAGTAAACAAATAGTGTGTGACATTCCTGCAGTATGGGTGTGGAGCGGAAGGGAGCGGATTGTTGCGTCATTTTGAGAGGAAGTGAGTCAGAAGAAGGTCCTGGAAAAATGTCTTCCACGTTGGTCTCCGTCTTCCTTATCTGAGGACGTGGGATCGAGTCCAGAGCACGACTGCGCCTCTTATGACGTAGGTTACATTTGGCTTTAGATTAGCGTGGGCAATGTCACATGCAGAGGTGTGGATGACATCATGCACCTCATCCCTTTGGCCCGTGTGTACATGAGCCCTTTTAATTTTTAATATGATAACATCATAAATCTGTTTGTGAGACCATCTTATGCTTTAAAAATGCATCACTCTCCTCTCGCTGGAACTGCATTGGCTAATGCTGTGTGTGTATTTAAACACTGGCCTTACACACTGAGACGTACTGAACACTGAGATAGAGTGTTCAGTTTCTGTTTCTGCCAGTTCAGACTCTGCCAGCACAGTCCATCCTCCTCTTGTTCAAAGACATAATCAGTCGTAGTCTACTACTTCAATTATGGCAATATTCTGTCTGTTACTGCATCTGGGAGTCTACTGTTGTAACTATTTAGTGCAACTCTCTCTCTCATTTTCTCTCATCTCTCTGTCTGTCTGTCTCTCTCTCTCTCTCTCATCCTTTTCTCTCACTCTCTCTTTCACTCAGTCAAGGTTGCAAAGTGTTAAGGGTTAGCGGTGAGTCACGGCGAGCTATTCAGTAATGATCGCAACGTGATATGTTGACCTCTGACCCACAGTGCTCTCCTGGGGGCGGCTCTAATTAAAAGCCTAGAAGGAGTCATTTTCCCCTTGAGCCCCGAGATACCAACACACACACACATACGCACACACATACACACACACGCACACACATACGCACACACATGCACACACACACACACACACACACACACACACAATTGCGCGCACACACACACACACTACACACACACTAAAGACACACACACACACACACTACACAGTACACACAAACACACACACACACTAAACACACATCCTGTAGGAGCAGAGCGGTGTACGTGAACTTCTTTAAACAGACTCTTAGAAATAAGGAAAGCTGTTTTTTAAGCTAGCTATTTACAATATTTGGATATCTGCTTTGTGTTTTGAAGTTTTACACAGATCTACAGTATTTGAAGTCATATGTTCTTAGCATTTAGATGACATCTGAATCTTGAAAAACAACCTGACATCTGAAAAGACTGAAAACAATTTGTTTTTAGCTGTAAACAGACATGTTACATGTTATGGCTAGTAGACATCAGGTAGAATGCTAAAAAGGACCTAATGTGTCACAGGCACTGTAGGACAACACAATACCAGTGCCCCTGTCTAAACACATACAAGCACCACAAACAGAATTTTTAATCATTTAATTCAATTCGGTGCATTGGTATTTATAGATTTCTAGAATTATTTATTGATACTGAATCTCCTGTAGTCTTATTACCCAGTGCTTTGCCAGGTCCTGTGATTATCCTGTTCCGTTCAAACTGTAGTTCCTTTTTCTTTTCCATTTCCTTTCCAGCACAAATTTCCAAAGTTATTTTTATCTACATGCCAACTGTCATGATGTCCCTCAGGCGAATTCAAATCATGTCCCAGTTTTGATGTATTTCATGTAAATTAGCAACAGTAGAATGTCATCTCTTTCGAGGTAGCATCACTCTTGAATGATTATTTTTGTGGTGATGTACAAAGTGCAGTGGGGGAATCGGCGTCTGTTGACTTTGAATCTAACCTCCTTATCTAACAGTTGTGATCTTTTAGGCTTATAAACAAATCATCCCTGGGAAACAAAAGCAACACTTGACCAAAAAACGCTACATGAACTCGTACGAGAGTTTCTCCCACTAACCTACTTCTTATGTGTACAGTATAAAACAAACATACCAATCTTTCCTCATTCCAGTCCTGGGTTTTGAACAGAGCTCAGGATTATAGCAGTGTTCAGTTAAAGAAGCCCACGCGTGCACTTACTGTTTTACACCTGACGCAGGTGAGGTGCTGAACATCCGCAGGTGAACAGAAGTATCACCTGGCCAGCAGATAGACTCTGTCCCTATCCTCAGGTGTGCAGAGCCAAGGATGTGCTGGTCCAGCATGTGTTTTTTTTTTTTTTTTGTTTGGGGGAGATCATTTGTTTGCCTGACAGAACACAACAAAGGCATCAAAGCATGATGCTACACATTCTTTTGCATCCTCATAACAGCACATTTAGTTGGCTGGAAGCAAGCCTTTGTTGTACCAAAGTGCCCCACATTCCCTGCGCCCTGACTTCTGCCAACAACAAAAACAAAAACAAAAATGGCCGCAGCCTGGTCCAGGATCTGTTCCTGCCCCTCAGGTTACCTGCACCTTGACAGCCAGTTAGTTTGTGCGTAGCTGAAAACTAGACTGATCAAGGGGAGGTGGTTTGTGGACAGGGTGCATGTGTGTAAGACCGTTCTTTCATTGGGTTGTTCCTCCCAGAGGGTCAACCGGCGGCCATGACTCATGAGGAACAGTAACTTCCAGTTTTTAGGTTGGTGGGGCTAGCGGGTCATTCGCTGTCCACGCCGCTCTGCGGCTTCCTTTCCCAGGGTAAACTAAAGGCCAACAGATGGCCCAGAGTCCAGTCGCCTTGTGTTTCTTTCCCCTGTGCTGCTAAATAACTCACTTTGGTAGCAGAGCTTTGCTCAGCAGAGTCACGCTCAGACCAGGTCAACAGTCTTTGATAGTTTTTAGTGTGAGCCACCCAGGACTTAGGGTTAGCAGTGCAGTGGGCATTTGGCCTATTTATTTGCCTGCCCCCCCCCCCCCCCCCCCAACTGATGCAGGACACAAGACAGGCCACCCAGGAGGCTGCTGACTCTCGGACAGTCATGTGCACCAGATCTCCAGCACCACCACAGCCTTTTCAAGATGGAGTTTGGGGTTCTGGTGAAAGGTCATTGATGTCTGAACTCAACAGCCAATAAAATTACATCCCTTGTTCTCGTGCTCCCTAAGGAAATATGGTGATTGGCCAGAGTCGTTTATGTCTTGGTCCAAACATCCGTGAGTGAGTTTCCCATTCACTGTATATGCTGTATATGAATGCCACAGTTTGTTTTTCAAGTGGCATATGAAAGGGTGGTCTGAATTTGACAGAAAGCATACAGAATCAGAATGGGCACCACTTTGGGGTGCAACTCCTTACAGAATCCATCCCATGTCTGTGGGTCCACGGGACCCGTGTTTGAGTCCGACCTGTGGCCATTTCCAGATCCCACCCCACCTCTCTCTCTCTCTCTGCCACTCACTTCCTGTCTCACTCTTCACTGTGGTGCATGAGTGAGGGCTTAAGCCTACAGAAAGAAAGAAAGAAAGAAAGAAAGAAAGAAAGAAAGAAAGAAAGAAAGAAAGAAAGAAAGAAGACAAAGAAATGGGCACCACACATTTACTGAGGCTTTAGTGTCCACACCCAACCCTAGGGTCTAGTCTGGGACAGGGGGTGGGGTCCTTCCAAAAGGCGCTGCTGCTACGGCTGTCCTTGCAGATGCCAGCCTGGGCTAGGACTGTGCATCCAGTTGCTCAGATGTCTGCAGTGCTCAAGAAGTGCAGTACTCTCCATCTCCACCTCCATCTGCAGGGACATGCCTGCTGCTCCTGACAATGGCATGTTTGGTGATCAAGGGTAACTTGTGAAAAATACTGAAAAAGCCTCCTTAAAGAGAGCAGTAGTAGTAAGAGTAGTAGTAGTAGCAGTAGTAGTAGCAGTAGTAGTAGTAAGAGTAGTAGTAATAGTAATAGTAGTAACAGTAGTAGTAGTAGCAGTAGTAGTAATAGTAGTAGTAGCAGTAGTAGCAGTAGCAGTAGTAATAGTAGTAGTAGCAGTAGTAATAGTAGTAGCAGTAGTAGCAGTAGTAATAGTAGCAGTAGTAGTAGCAGTAGTAGTAGCAGTAGTAGTAGTAGTAGCAGTAGTAATAGTAGTAGTAGTAGTAGTAGTAATGTACACATACCTGACCAACACCAGGCCCTGCCTGGAGGAACCAACCAACCAACATCAGGTTAGGACACCACGGTTAGTTTTTTCATGTATTTACATGGATGTCATTCAGGCCATCTGTTTGGAGTGTCATAGGCTCAGGTAAATGGTATACATACAGTAATTACCCAATTATAAATCTGATATTGAGAGGCTTTGTGGCAGGCTACAGTAACTGCCATGCAAAAGTGCAGAAGTAGATGGTGGCTTGTCAGTCAGCAGACCTGTTTTATCCCTCGTATAGCTGAGATGGCATGGGCCAGCCACGGTAGTCTGGTCTGCATCGCAAGGCTCTTATACGCCGCAATCTATCCTAGGTTTTAGGTTTGTGGAAAGTAAAGTTTTGGTTGTCTTGAGTTAGCCACATGCGTGATTCCTAAGCTGTCATTTCATTAGTAGGCTACAGGCTGGTTGCCTAAGGGACTTAAGTATGCTGGAAGAAAATAAAGATTGTAGATAATCTGTTTTATAGCATTTTTACGAAATCTTGTCCGACCACAGTTTAACCATAAAGAAGTGTCATTACATTGCCATGTCATTTGATTGGTCAGCCTGGCGGGTAATGTTAAATCATAAATGTAACTGTAATTTAAACAGTAATGGCAAATGACCTCCAAAAAAGGACAGCTCAAAGGTAAACATTTAAATATCACGACGAAATTTGATCTTGTGTTTAAAGTGGTTTCAATTGTTTGACAAAATGGCTTGAGCCTAATGATATACAAAATGTTTTTAAAGAATTTTGTTAAAAACAAAAGAGTGCGTAAACACCGCCAGCAATTCTGCCGTTTGTCTGTTTATGGGTGTGCGCCTTTTTTTATTTGCATGCGTGTGTTTGCCTGTGTGTTGAAGACAGACAGATATAGTGTGGGTGAGAGAGAGAGAGAGAGAACGAGGGAGAGATGTTGGATATGACGCGTGTTGTACGGCGTGCTTCTGAAAGCCGTGTCATTTATTATTAAAAGTCAGATGTTTACGAGGTTAGATTATTGCATTGTCGCATGTTGTTGGAGGCGTGCCGGCAAGGTTGGCAGATTGCAACTTCAGTTGCCACATTCTTGACGTCAATGTGCTGGCCTGTGGTTTGTCGCTGGCAAGCTTGATCCGAACAAGCTGTGCTCCCCACACATATTTGCTGAACAATCCTAAAGGAAAAGCCTAGATGGAAGCCACATATATAGCTATAATATTATACATAATAGTAGTATATTTGATTTAATATAAAAAGCGACCGTTTTGCGCAACATTGGCTGCGTTTTAGTAGGGTTGTGTTAACCCAATGAAATAGATTTTGGAGGTAGAATTGGCATTCTATTTTGCAGGCTAGATTGTAGGCTGCCCTTTTCTATATGGAGAGTCACGCTTATCCATAACCTTTAGAGCAACGTCGCCTCCCAGCGGTATGGTGTAAGAATGTATTGCATTTAGATCCTCCACACTCTATATCCATATATTATTTTATGATATACAATAGTGGCAGGGTAAATAGTGCATTACCCCACGTTGCCTTGGGCGTTTCTAGCATTTTCTTAGAAAACAAAAACAGCGATGTTCTCTGGAACTACACAAACCAACATGCATTTCCTGCTTAACCCTAGAAGGGCAATCCCCTTGCCCTTATTACTACGTAACTACTGATTTGCTTGTGGGAAAGATTGTTCCAGGGTGGTAAGACCCTCGATGACGGTCATTGGTTTCGTTTGAACAGTAGATGGCGTGAAAGCGCTGGCGAGAATGACCTGTTTGAAGGTCATATGAGCATTTTGTCACTGATTGACGTAGGTGATTTTAGCAGCAACACGGTGGTGTTATAAGTTACATTTAAGGAAGTTTTTTTTTTCTTGAGGTTTTGATGTATTACGGCACACGTTCACTTTTCAGTAATATTTGTGTTTGGTTTTAGAAAAGCAAAAAACTAAAATAAAAATATAGTGTACAATTTCATATCGTTATCTTTATTAACCTTAGGAGAGAAATTTACATTAAAAAAAAATTAAAATGAATTTAACAGTGTGGGATCATTTATAAAAAAGTAATGCACACTCTAAGAACAGTTAGTACTCTTCTGTTGCTTTAATGTAAATGTACTCGATGTGGCTGATATGAAGAATTAAAACTTAATGGGTAATTATAGGTTTTTAAAAATATTATTATTCATTAAAACATTTTCTGTAGTACATATGTGTGTAGTACGCGCATGATTTCAGTAGAACAGCTATAGTTAAGCCTCATCAGAATCAGTCAGAATGGAAGTCACTTGCTGATGCAAAGGAGCTGCTAGCTTATGACAAGACGTGTTCGTGCGTGTCTGTGTGTGTATGATGTCATCAACACATCCCAGAGGGATGACAGTTAGACTTAATGAGTGTGTGTGTGTGTGTGTGTGTGTGTGTAGTGCATTCCTCTCTGTGGTCCAGTACAGTGCCAGTCAGTGCAAGTGCAGGAAGATCTATCATTGTGCGTCTGTGTGTGTGTGTGTGCGCCCGCGCATGTGTGTGTGTGCGCGCGCGCGCATGTGTGTGTGTGTGTGTTTGTCTGGGCCTTTCATGGTGGCAACCTCAAACCAAAAGACTGACAGGCACCTACGTCACTGAGCACATTTCTCACCCGTGATTCAGACTCATTGTTTTTGGCAGCTCAATTCTGGCATCTCCTGTGCGTAGATTTAGAAATAAGATATCATGCAGTGTCTATTTTTCAGCTGCATCATCAGGTAATTTTTTATTTATTAACCATAAAATATGCATAATCCTTGTCTAATGTATTTAGAATAAAGCTGTTCAGCACTCTGATTTAACCTATTTTTAATTTACAACATCTTAGTTTTTTACAATTGCTTAAGCTCAATTTAAAAAACTAGGCCCGTTTTGTCAAAACACTACACACAGTTAGGACAACCATACAGCAAATGGACAGAGCACCCCAGATCTATTGCAAAATGTTATTCTTCTTTTAAAACTATACACTTACTTATAAAAATGCTATTTTGTTGCCACATCACACACACATAATTTATATGATCTATTCGTGTTCCAGTGAGTTACACACAATGGTAATCAATCCTAAATATGTTTGTAACATTCTGACTTTTCTAATGACACAATCTGGGTTTCATTTTTTCAGAAATATTGACAAATGACATGAATACATTCACGAAACACAACACATGACTAATACTAAATGTATTTTAACTGATAAAAATTTAACTGATAAAAATTTGTATTTTGCAAAATCAGTTAGTGTGGTCAAGTGTTTGATTGTGTATGGTTGCATACTGAAAACTGTAACACAACCATTTCTACAAAGAACCATGTATGTAGTAAACAACGGAAGAAACAGTACAAAGAAGCTAGTAAGCATCATCTCTTTTCATTTTCAAGGGATGTCTCAACCTACTGTTTTCCAGGCGGTCAACCAAATCTCATTTGCAGGTGATACAGTTTTTTACAATTGCTTAAGCTCAATTTAAAAAACTGTGCTCATTTTGTCAAAACACTACACACAGTTAACACAACCATACACCCAATTCACAGAACACCCCAGATCTATTGCAAAATGATATTCTTCTTTCAAAACTATACACTTATTTATAAAAATGCTATTTTGTCGCCAAATTGCAAACACATAATTATTATGATCTATTTGTGTTTGAGTGAGTTACACACTATGGCAATCAATCCTAAACACTTTGTTACATTCTGACTTTTCTAATGACATAATCTGGGTTGCATCTTTTTCAGTAATATTGATAAATGATATGAATACATTCACAAAACACAACACATGACTAATACTGTTCACTAAATATATTTCAATTGCTATTTTTTTTACTTTCAATGCAAAATCAGTCAGTATGCTGAAGTGTTTGCTTGCATTTCTACAAAGAAACATGTTCACAGTAAACACAGTAAAACACAGTAAAGTATTGTTGGAGACAAAAAGGTACTGTAAGCATAATCCCTGTCCAATTTGGTGGCATGTCTCAACCTATGGTTTTCAAGGTAGTCAACCAATGTCATTCCTATGTGATCAATTTAGTCCTCGTCTTCTCTGTCCATGCTCCCCTCCCATTGTACCTTGCAGTGACAGTATTTATGTCTTCCTTTTGTTACCCCTCACTCTCTCTCATTTTCACGGTCCCTCTTTCGCTTGCTCGTGCTACAGCACTGCCTTACATTTCTATTCAA
Source organism: Coilia nasus (assembly GCA_027475355.1). Classification (NCBI taxonomy): domain Eukaryota; kingdom Metazoa; phylum Chordata; class Actinopteri; order Clupeiformes; family Engraulidae; genus Coilia; species Coilia nasus. The sequence goes on from CM050204.1 coordinate 28,786,959, forward strand.
GTCAGGGTAACTTCCCTATTTTACATTGTTTAAGCCTAATTGCTCAGTTTTGCATTTTGGCCCTTAGTGTTCTAGCACCTGGCAATTGTGTTTAACCAGTTGGCTGCAAAGGTGTGGTCAATTGATTGCTAGTGTTTAGAAATTGAAAGAATGTGACATTACAATATAATCACATGTGTAAGCCATATAAGTGTGTTTAATGTTTTGTGAATCACTGTGTTCAGTGTTTTGGAAAAAGTGTGAAGCTGAAAATGTGCTTAGAGTGGTTCCAACCTGAGCCGATGTTTTCTTACTTGAGTGTTAGGTTTCATTAATTGTGGGAAATTTTACATTTTAGTGTGTAAGCAAACATAAAAACTGTAATAGTTTATATAGTGGACATATTTTAATATTAGCATTTTTGGAGTGGTTTTGCATTTGTTGATTTATTCAGTCATGCAGACGTTTGGTAAAAGCAGAATGAGTGTAGGAACACTATTAAACAACCACTTGCTAACAAGAGATAATTTAAAATGATTAAATAAAATATATCAGACCTGACTTATTTTACCATTTGTCCAGAGACGCACAGAAGAGGGAAAGAAAGAAAGAAAGAATAAAAAAAAGGACTAAAAAAGAAAGAAAAAAGTAAAATAAAAAGAAATGCAAAAGGTGAGGACAGAAAGAAAGCATATTGTCATTGTTTAAGGAGCACCTTGGTCAGAGTGGTATGCACTTTCCAAAGAGGGACGGCCAGGCCTGCTCAGGATCACTGCTCAGGATCACTGCTCAGGATCACTTGGCGCTGCCTTGTACACAAAGTGTCTCTGTGCGCTGAGGAAGTGCAATAACACGGCCGCACGACATCCCTCATCTGTCAGCCAATCAGGGCCCTCACTAGGGACAACACGAGGCTGAGGCAGGCTGCACTGCCGACACAATGTGACCTCACGCCTAATCCGCACGCATGGAAAGAGGGAAAGAGGTGGGTGTGTATGTGTAAGGGATGGGAGCATGGAAAGAGCTGTGTGTGTGTTTGTGTCTGTGTGTCTGTGCGTGTGTAAGGGATGGGAGCATGGAAAGAGCTGTGTGTGTGTGTGTGTGTATGTGTGTGTGTAATGGAGGGGCCTCTGTTGATGGGAGGCATTCAGCATGAATTCTGATGAATTCAGAAATTGAAAGAATATTTATTAGTCTCTTATACTCCATATTCACTGCACTTGATGCCTTCCATCATTAGATGAGTGTGTATCAACATATCTGTGTGTGTGTGTGCGTGCGTGTATGTACCTGTGTGTGTACATGGATATGTGAGTTAGTGTAAGTCTGTATGTAAATGTGTGTGTGTGTATGTGCATATTCATGTATTTTGTGAGTGTGCGCACATATGTGTATCTGTGTGTAAATGTGTGTGTGTTTGCATACATGATTACATGAAGGCCTATGGGGTGACAGCTACTGGGTCACACACACCAATGGGTCACGTCTCCTGCCCCTTGGGTCACACCCACCAATGGGATCACGGCTCCCGCCCCTTGGTTCACATCCTCCAATGGGGTCATGTGTCCCGCCCCTTGGTTCACACCCACCAATGGGGTCACACTAACTGGGTCACACCCACCAATGGGGTCACAGCTCCTGCCCCTTGGTTCACACCCACCAATGGGGTCACGTGTCCTGCCCCTTGGATCACACCCACCAATGGGGTCACGTCTCCTGCCCCTTGGATCACACCCACCAATGGGGTCACGTGTCCCGCCCCTTGGTTCACACCCACCAAAGGGGTCACACTAACTGGGTCACACCCACCAATGGGGTCACAGCTCCTGCCCCTTGGTTCACACCCACCAATGGGGTCACGTGTCCTGCCCCTTTGATCACACCCACCAATGGGGTCACGTCTCCTGCCCCTTGGATCACACCCACCAATGGGGTCACGTGTCCCGCCCCTTGGTTCACACCCACCAAAGGGGTCACACTAACTGGGTCACACCCACCAATGGGGTCACAGCTCCTGCCCCTTGGATCACACCCACCAATGGGGTCACGTCTCCTGCCCCTTGGATCACACCCACCAATGGCTCACGTCTCGCGCTGAGGTCACGGGTCCTGCTGAGGTCACGTCTCGCGCTGAGGTCAGGCCTGTGGGCCACAAAGTTGTTTCAACACACAGGACGTGTGGCGGTTGACACAGTGCCTTCAAGGAAGTCTGCACACTCTACCTTACGTCACTGCAACCACAGCACCCCACCCTCAATCTTCAGTTCCACGCACACACCAACGGCAACACAGACAGAGTGTGGCACACACACATACACATACACACACACACACACTGACGACACCGGAGTTGTCTATCTCTACATTGCAGAGCACACATACACATTGCACACACACACACATATATGTGCACACACATACACACACACACACGCACACAATATCTTCACACAATATCTTCAATGCATGGCATGATAACAACAGCACAGACTGTTCGCACTGTGCTCAGAACAGTAATGCAAGGCCAAAGGTGATCAGAAAGTCACACCAACACACACACACACACACGCATGCACACACAAAAAAAGATTCATTTTTGAGAATGGCATTCGGATAGAACATAAAAAAATTCGCTCATTGTGATTTTGACGTAAACTTTCTTTCGAGTTTGCCGACCGTTTGAACCGTGCATCTTTAGACAGACGTTTGGTTTACGCGTAAACCTCTGCAGCCCTGGAGGACATCTCCACTGATCCCCAGTGTTTACGTCCCTTGTTATTATAAGCAGGGAGATTGAGGAGGGAGCAGTGTGTATATTGCACTTGATAGTGAACATATGTGCTCTCATGTGTGCTGACCGCGTGCGGACGTCAGGCTTTGAAAGGGGGAGGTGTGTGTGTGTGCGTTTGTAATAACTCTCTCTCTCTCTCTCTCTCTCTCTCTCTCTGTTTATCTCTCTCTCTTTCTTTGTGTGCATGTGTGCTTGTCTGTGTGTGTTTCTGCCTGTGCGTGTGTATGTGATAAGTGCTCCGTGAGTGAGTGAGCTGATGTGTGTGTGTGTGTGTGTGTGTGTGCACGTGCGTATGCTCCACATCATGTGTTCTGAGTAACATATGCTTTGATGTAATTGCACAGTGAAGCCTTTAACATGCGTGCTGACGCAGGCCCACTGCAGTGCAGGGCATAGAGCTCAAATCCGGTGTTTGTTTTTTTTTCCCCGGCCCTCCTCAAATCCGCAAGGTGGTGACGTACGTCACGCACATCATCATAATTAGCTTTCAGAGTTAATGAGGGCGATGATTCAGGATGGTAATGGCAGCAGCAAGATTCCAGGTCACTGGTCTCAATGGTTGTCATGTGTGTGTGTGTGTGTGTATTATGAACGTGTGTGTGTGTGTGTGTGTGTGTGAGAGAGAGAGATAGTTAATGCATGTGTGTGTGTGAGCGAGAGAAAAAGATAGTTAATGCATGTGTGTGTGTGTGTGTGAGAGAGAGAGAGAGAGAGAGAAAGGAAAAGAGACATAAAGAGTGTGCATGGATGTGTGTGTGTGTCGGTGTATGTGTGTGTGTCGCTGTGTGTGTGTGTGTCGCTGTGTGTGGGGCTGACATAGTAAAAGAGTGTGAGCACTGATGGTTTAGTGTCTGGCATTAAACAGCTTTGCTGGGTTATCAAGGGTTGAAGCTGCACTTTGTAGTCTTGTTTTCATGTTGCATGTACACACACATACACACACACACACACACACACACACACACACACACACATACACAAACAACCACACACAAACACACACACACACACACATACACAAACCCACACACACAAACACACACACTCACACACACACACATGCACACACACATACTGATTTCAGGGTCCCAACGGTCCTGCTGGTCCATGGCGTTTGAGCTGAATTACACTCTAAGGGCTTTATTTGTGCGGTCCAGTTCAGCTCTGCATGCCTGGAGACGAGAGCAGTGACACATGCATGCAACTAAAACACAAACATGCTCTGCGTATGTGTATGTGTGTGTATGCGACTACCTTTGTCTGTGAAGGCTTTAATATGTGTGTACTAATCTCTGTGCATGCATGCTGACACGTGTGTATATGGGAAGGTTTTATTCATGTGTGTGTGTGTGCATGTGTGTGTGTGTTACAGTAATCTTGTATGCATGAATGTGTGTGTGTGTGTGTGTGTGTGTGTGTGTGTGTGTATGTGTGTGTGTGTGTGTGTGTGTGTGTGTGTGTGTCTGAAAAAGAGGAACTGCAACTGCACGTCTTTCAGTCGTCACTTCCACAGTTGAAGACAATGTGTTACTTAGACAAAGAGAGAAAGAGAGAGGGAGAAAGAGAGAGGGAGAAAGAGAGAGAGAGAGAGAGATTTGTGTGTGGTTGATGACCATTTGTGACAATAATTTTCCATTTTGCTAAATTCATTGTTCATTTTTTTATTGTATTTTTTTATTGCCTTTGCCTCAGATGTTTCTGTGCACATTTGTTTTTATATGCCTGTGTGTTTAAAAGCAGGCCTTTTTGAAAATCTTGCATTTATGATGTATGTGAATATTGTGTGTATTATGTGCTTGTGTGTGTGTATGTGTTTGTGTGCATCTGTGCATTAAGTGTGTGTGTGTATGTGCGTGTGTGTGTATGTGTGTGTGTGTGTATTGTGCATTATGCCCATGATCATGATTCACGCTGCTGGCATGCCTTAGCATTATTCAGCTCTTGTCTTGTGATGCATGAGCTTGCAGTTGTATGTTGTTGCACATTTACAGTACAGCATTTATCTCAGCATTTATATATATATATATATATATATACTGTATATATATATATATATCTATATATCTATATATATATATCTATATATATATATATATATATATATATATATATATATATATATATATATATATATATATACATATTATACTTGCGTGTGCAACGGTGTATAAATGTGGAATTGTATGCTTGTTGGTGTAAAAATCTGCAGCATTTTCAGTGTGCCTGTTGCGTGTTTGTATGGTACTTGTATGTATGTGCATGAATGTGCTTGTGTGTGAGAGAGAGTGAGTGAAAATACGAGTGTGTGTGTGTGTGCGTGTGTGTGTGTGTGTGTGTGAGTGCGTGTGTGTTCGACACATTTTGGAGTAAGCACATACTTGTTGGTGTGAGTATGGGTATACTTCACAGCGTGGCAGTTTGTATGTCTGTGCATGCATATGTTTTTGTGTGTTTGTGTCCAGTGTGTGAGAATGAGTGTGTTAGTGTTATGTGAGGTGTTTGTAGGTGCCTGCGCGTGTGCATTTGTGCGCTGTTTTTTGCACAAATTTTGTGTGTGATTTGTGTGTGTTTTTGTGTAAATGTGTTCTCACTTGTGTGTTTGTGTAAACACATGCGCACTTGTGTGTGTGTGTGTGTGTATGCGTGTGTGCCTGTGTGTATGTGTGTAATGTATGTGTGAATGTGTGCATGCCTGTGTGTGTGTATGTATGTGTGTGTGTGTGTGTGGAGGCAGGAGTAATGGGTGTGTGTGTGTGCCTGTGTGTGTGTGTGTGTGTGTGCGCGCGTGTGTGTGCAGGCAGGAGTAATGCGTGCCAGGTCTCTGACGTGGGGACATGCAGCCGTGCCAGTCCTGTGAGTGGCAGAGACAGCGTCCCCTTCTCCAGTCTGCCCCATCCTCCACCCCCATTGGCTGGAGCTCAGCGTCCCCCTCTCCACTCTGCCCCATCCTCCACCCCCATTGGCTGGAGCTCAGCGTCCCCCTCTCCACTCTGCCCCATCCTCCACCCCTATTGGCTGGAGCTCAGCGTCCCCCTCTCCAGTCTGCCCCATCTTCCGCCCCCATTGGCTGCAGCTCTGACGCAGATAAGCCCCCCCCCCCCCCCCCCCTGCTTTTTTTCATCCCTCTCTCTCTCCCTCTCTCCCTCTCTCTCTCTCTTTTCGCCCGCTCAGATGGTTTTTTGATTCATGTGCTTTCTGCAGCTCCCCCCTCTGCAGTGTGTAGCACGCAGCTCAGCATCAAAATGTTGCACCCTCCTCTCTCTCTCTCTCTCTCTCTCTCTCTCTCTCTCTCTCTATTCTTTGTTTTTTTCTCTTCTTCTCTCTCTCTGTCTCTTTCTCTCTCTCTTTCACACCCTCTTTTTCTTTTGTCTTTTGTTTCTCTTTCTTCACCCTTGTGACTGATTGTTTAGCATATTTACACCGGTGCTCTCCACTATGAACCCTTTTTGTGGCTGCGTGTGTGAAACTCAATGAATGTCGGAGGGTTTTGGTTTTAAACCCCCATGCGTTATGCTGTATGTCACACAGTCCAGAGCAGGCACAGGCATGGATGCAGGGGAAGACACAGAAGGCTGGCAGCTACTGTTAAGGAGGCCGTCGGTTCATTTGGACGCATTAAAAAGCGTCAACAGGTAGCGCGGTATCTATTCAGGCGTCCGTGCACGGCACCCTGCCGAACAATGTGATCCAGGCCCTGCGTGTGTTAAACAAGCGCACACACACACACACACACACACACACACATGCACGCATAAACACACATGTGACCTGAGAGAGGGAGACCATTTCTCCCCGTGTCTCTCACTCTCTTTCTCCCTTCCACTCTCTCTCTCTCTGTCTCTCTTTCTCTCTCACTGTGTAGGTTCCTCTCGCACTGTTTTTACACCAGGGACATTATTTCATCATAGCAACAGCCTTTTTAAATCTCTAAAAATCATTATTTTATTCAGTTCAATAACATAATTTCATTTGTATTATTTGCAGTTGTAGCTGTTTGTATTTCAATTTTCATTACAGTATCAACACCTTATCGAGAGGCCATGTTGAATATCTTTTTAATTAGTGACTGGAGTCATGTTGCTAAATGGTGAATGGGGATGCTGGTATATTTGACTGTCTTTGTCAATGGAGGCGTGTGTGTTTGAGAAAGGTGCTCAAACAGGACTGGAGGTGTGTGTGTTTGAGAATGGTGCTCAAACAGGACTGGAGGTGTGTGTGTTTGAGAATGGTGATCAAACAGGACTGGAGGTGTGTGTGTTTGAGAATGGTGCCCAAACAGGACTGGAGGTGTGTGTGTTTGAGAATGGTGCTCAAACAGGACTGGAGGTGTGAGTGTGTGTGTTTGAGAATGGTGCTCAAACAGGACTGGAGGTGTGTGTGTGTGTGTGTGTTTGAGAATGGTGCTCAAACAGGACTGGAGGTGTGTGTGTTTGAGAATGGTGCTCAAACAGGACTGGAGGTGTGTGTGTTTGAGAATGGTGCTCAAACAGGACTGGAGGTGTGTGTGTTTGAGAATGGTGCTCAAACAGGACTGGAGGTGTGAGTGTGTGTGTTTGAGAATGGTGCTCAAACAGGACTGGAGGTGTGAGCGAAAGCTCAGAGCTGGAGCCTAACAGCTGTGAAGAGCTGCAAAGATGAGCATAACTTCCCCAAACCCCCAGGGACTCAGTGTGTGTGTGTGTGTGTGTGTGTGTGTGTGTGTGTGTGTGTGTGTGTGTGTGTGTATGTGTGTGGGTATGGGTGTGCATGTGTATGTGTGTGTGTGTATGTTTGTGTATGTGTGTGTTTGCGTGTATGGTGTATGTGTGTGCACGTATCTGTATGCGTGCATGTGTGTGTGTGTGTGTGTGTGTGTATGTGTGGGTGTGTGCGTGTACGCGCGCGCACGCGTGTGTGTGTGTGGGTATGGATATGGGTGTGCGTGTGTATGTGTGTGCATGTGTGTCTGTGCGTGTATGTATGTATGTGTGTTTGTCTGCGTGTGTGTGTGTGTGTGTGTGTGTGTGTGTCTGTGTGTGTGTGTGTGTGTGTGTGTGTGCGCGGTACTCAGTGTTTTCATGGGCCGGCTGACGTCAATGCCCCGGCTGTGCTGTGGATCGTCACAGCAGACGTTTCAGAGAGGAGAGGGAGAGAAGGGGGGGAGAGAGAGATACACAAGCAGAGTGAGAGAGAGAGGGGGAGAGAGGGAATGTGTGTGTGTGTGTGCATGTATGTGTGTGTGTGTGTGTGTGTGTGTGTACTTAAGGAGTCTGCAGTGAAGGGTTGTTCCCTGCTGCAGTAGCACACAATAAGGGAGGAGATTTGCCAAATGGGACTTCATGCTTGTGACACAATGTGTGTGTGTGTGTGTGTGTGTGTGTGTGTGTGTGTGTGTGTGTGTGTGTGTGTGTGTGTGTGTGTGTGTGTGTGTGTGCAAGCTTTCTTGCTTGCTAGCATGTGTAAGCTACTGTATGTGTGTGTGTGTGTGTGTGTGTGTGTGTGTGTATGTGTGTATGTGTCAGTGTGTGTGTGTGTGTGTGTGTGTGTTTAAGCTAGCATGTGTGTGTATGTGGTTTGAGGGTTTTTCAGGGGCAGTGCTGGGTGGGACAGGCTGTTGCCGCCCTCACAGAGCCCAGCCGAGTGAAGCCTGCAATCAGGCACTTTGGTGCCCACTTCCCCATCACCTGGTGCCACCGTTCTTGCCCCTTGGTGCCAGCTTCCCCCTCCTCTATACTTCTGGCTTGGTGCTTGCTTACCAGTCCTCTATACCTCTCGATTACCAGTCCTCTATACCACACTTACCAGTCCTCTATACCACACACTTACCAGTCCTCTATACCACACACTTACCAGTCCTCTATACCTCACACTTACCAGTCCTCTATATCTCTCAATTACCAGTCCTCTATACCACACACTTACCACTCCTCTATACCACACACTTAGGAGTCCTCTATACCACACACTTACCAGTCCTCTATACCACACACTTACCAGTCCTCTATACCACTCGATTACCAGTCCTCTATACCACACACTTACCAGTCCCCTATACCACACACTTACCAGTCCTCTATACCACTCGATTACCAGTCCTCTATACCACACACTTACCAGTCCTCTATACCACACACTTAGGAGTCCTCTATACCACAAACTTACCAGTCCTCTATACCACACACTTACCATTCCTCTATACCACACTTACCAGTCCTCTATACCACACACTTACCAGTCCTCTATACCACTCGATTACCAGTCCTCTATACCACACACTTACCAGTCCTCTATACCACTCGATTACCAGTCCTCTATACCATACACTTACCAGTCCCCTATACCACACACTTACCAGTCCCCTATACCACACACTTACCAGTCCTCTATACCACACACTTACCAGTCCCCTATACCACACACTTACCAGTCCTCTATACCACTCGATTACCAGTCCTCTATACCACACACTTACCAGTCCTCTATACCACACACTTAGGAGTCCTCTATACCACACACTTACCAGTCCTCTATACCACACACTTAGGAGTCCTCTTTACCACACACTTAGGAGTCCTCTATACCTCACACTTACAAGTCCTCTATACCACACACTTACCAGTCCTCTATATCTCTCACTTACCAGTCCTTTATACCACACACTTACCAGTCCTCTATACCACACACTTAGGAGTCCTCTATACCACACACTTACCAGTCCTCTATACCACACACTTACCAGTCCTCTATACCACACACTTAGGAGTCCTCTATACCACTCACTTACCAGTCCTCTATACCACTCACTTACCAGTCCTCTATACCTCTTAATTACCAGTCCTCTATACCACACACTTACCAGTATCTCTCACTTAGTGCCAGCTTAGCGGTCCTGTCTGTCATTTCTTACGTACTTGACTTGCTACATTTATACTGTTTGGCAGACGGGCGGAGATGGGTTTTGGTTTAGGCTTTTTATTGTATTTATTTCTTTTTTAGGGGGTGATATGCTTGAATAAAACTTGGTCTCGAGCTGACATAATTTCATTTTCATGATTTTTCTCACCAAAGTTCACACAGCATGGTCAATGAGACACAGGAGGGAGAGAGAGAGAGAGCGAGGCAAGATCTGGAGTAACCCTGCGGGATTCACCTCACTCTACACGGGGAGAGACGAGCACTGCCAGGGAATTCTGCTGAATTTTGAGAGATTTCCAGTTGTGGTCGTGCAGAATGACAGAGATGTGATTTCAGCCCTGAGTGGTAATTTCCCTGAATGCTTGTAAAATCCCCTCAATTAAGTAAATAGTTTGACTCTGAACAAGCATCGGGGTTTCCTCCTCGAGGTGCCGCGCGCTTGAACTCCGGAGCAGGAATATTCTTATTTATAGCTAGATGGAATGTTTTGGTCCGCGTCCCGAGTCCAGGCGGATTCTCGTTGCCTTGGCAGCGGTGATGGCGGTGGCGGCGGGCCGGTGGAAAATCCTGATCGTGGTCGTTGGTGCTCGCTCTTCGCTCTTCGCACCTCTGTGCTGGTAGCCTGCCTCAGCGTATCCCTATGTCAGTGTTACAACACAGCGTACTCCTCATAAAACGGATAACGACTTTTTGTGATCTAAAGAAAATACCTTTTTTCTGCCTGGTGTGTAGTTGATAACATTCCTGATGCTGATATTGCTATTTTATAATTAGAAATGTTTTGTATCCTTTTAGTGGTCACTGTACCAGCGGTGGAACGACTTGCTTTCAATGAAAAAAAAAAAAAAAAACGTAACAACAGCAACATTACTACATTACTACAACTTTACAGAGAGTCTTCAGCAACACATTACAACTTGGGCCTTGCTATTCTGGTAACAGCAAAGTTATAATAGCGAGAGTCTCTTAAATGAACAGGGAACAACGGGGCTAGTAGCACTCGGCTGATGATGACTGAGGGAGGTCTGGAAGAGCTGGACCTGTGAGGAGCTCTTTAGCCCCATGGTGGACAACACACCTTTGAGAGAGAGTGAGAGAGAGAGAGAGAGAGAGAGAGAGAGAGAGAGAGAGAGAGTTGATTGAGAGAGTTCTGGAAGAGCTGGACCCGTGAGGAGCTCTTTAGCCCCAAGTGTGGACAACACGCTTTTGAGAGAGAGTGAGAGAGAGTGAGAGAGAGAGAGAGAGAGAGAGAGAGAGAGCGGGAGTTGATTGAGAGAGTTCCGGAAGAGCTGGACCCGTGAGGAGCTCTTTAGCCCCAAGTGTGGACAACATGCTTTTGAGAGAGAGAGAGAGAGAGAGAGAGAGAGAGAGAGAGAGAGAGAGAGAGAGAGTTGATTGAGAGAGTTCTGGAAGAGCTGGACCTGTGAGGAGCTCTTTAGCCCCATGTGTGGACAACACGCTTTTGAGAGAGAGTGAGAGAGAGAGAGAGAAAGAAAGAGAGAGAGAGAGAGAGAGAGAGAGAGAGAGTTGATTTAGAGAGTTCTGGAAGAGCTGGACCCGTGAGGAGCTCTTTAGCTCCATGTGCGAACAACAAGCCTTTGGGCCAGGGGGGCCCAATATGGATCCCTGACATGAGAGATGGGGTAGAGCAGAGAGGGAGGGAGAGAGAAAAGAGAGAGAGAGAGGGAGAGAGAGAGATTGAAAGAAAAAGAGAGAGAGAGGGAAAGAGAGAGAGAAAGAGAGAGAGAGTGCAAGAGAGAGAGGGAGAAAGAAAGAGAAACAGGGAGAAAGAGAGAGAAAGAGAGAGAGGGACAAAGGACAGATAGTTACAGATGTTGTGTCTCGTAGTCATGAGATAAATGACAACTGAGGAGCTAACAGCAACAGCTAACATGAAGCTATGCTCACATGGTCATATGATGCATTCTTTTAAGGGCAGATTGTGTACATCGTGTATGGGCATTGTAGCATTTGCTCTGGGTGTGCACGTGGCTATATACAGGCTTGGGGTCATACTACTAATGGACATATTTGTAAAGAAAACATTACTAATGTTCCCAATGGTTTGTCTCGTTCGTGACTTCCTGTACTTGCGTGATAATCATCCTGTGTGAGATGTTTTATTTAGTGGCCTGTGAAGTAAACAAAAGGAGTGATCTATACTGCAACTCCTCTTGTAATCACTAAATAACTAAATGATGCCATTTCTTCAACCTCAAAAATACAAACACATAGGTTTGTTTATTTCTGACTAGTAAACAGTTATGACAGCATCCTTTTTCATGCTTCTCGCCTATATCTGAGTACAAGATGGTGAAACACAGAATTGTTTTTATTTAAATCATGAATTTATTTATTTTGTACTTTTTAGAGAGAATGACCTTTAAGTTAATGATACCATATTAGCTGTTGCAATGCACAGGTTTTTGACAGTCCCTACAAAGTGTGTAGATCCTAGTTAAGGCCCTCTAAGAACCAATGAGGTATATCACCAATTCATCATAATGATGTATTAAAATGAGGTTATTTATAATGTTTGAATTTAAAGATAAAATAAAATGCAGCACAAAATTACACACACATTATCTATTATAGCTATATTAGCTCTTGGGTGGCTACATGTGACAGCAAAGTCTTTTCTAACCTTAACAAAACCCACAATAAATCAAATACAAATAAGTTTTAAATCTATAAAATAAAAAATATTTAAATAAAAAATCTATTGTGTGAAATTGTCAAACTGTAGATGATATTGTAAATGGTGGTCACTCAACAGCAGTGGTGCTAGACACATTGACCCAGGTCCTAATATTGAAAAATAAATTTCTCTCAGCAGCATATGGATACAGCTCAGGCACCAGACTGTATGTCAAAATAGATTTTGCATTCAAACTATCACCAATGCAACCCAATTGTGTCTAAATTATTATGTACTATACTGTATAATAAGTGATCATATCTTGCTTATGCAGTAATAACTATGCAGTAATAGGCAGTGTTACGGCAAGGCGTCGGTGTTGCAGGGGAGTAGTCAGTAGGACAGTGTGTGTAAGGCGGTACAGGGCAGCTAAAGGTCTGGGAACTACTGTCCAAAAGCAACTGTGCTGGCCATCAGAAGTAGCAGGCCTCAAGACGCCTTCAGCACTGTAAGGCCAGCAGATTTCACACAGATTTCCTCATCTTAAAATTTTGCAAAGTGCAAAATATCACCTAACGCTGATATAAAATGACTGTTAAACAACCACTTTTAACATTTTTAAATTTTAAGTTTGTCTCGATTTATAACATTGTGTGGTTTCATGGCTGGGCATAATTTCATTTCAACCCAGTGTTGGCCCAGTGCCGGCCCAGTGCCGGCCCACTGATGGCCCAGTGCCGGGCCAGTGCAGGCCCTCAGACGGCAGAGCAGCCCTAGCCCATGGTGACTCAATAACCCCAGTCAGCCCTTCGAAGCCGTGCTTTCCTATTATTTTTGTTTATGATAATAAGCAACACACGGAGAGCGTAATGAAAAGAGAGCGAGAGAGAGAGAGAGAGAGAGAGACAGAGAGAGAGAGAGAGAGAGAGAGAGGAAAAAAAGAAGAAACGTAGGAACAGCGACTAGTTTGAAACAGTGTGGGTCAGTTTTATGTCATTCACACAAAGGCCCTGACTGACATTTTGTATTTACTTTAATGGCTCAGCATCTTTGTTCCGTGGTGTTGGTGTGGTGTGAAGTGGTGTGTCTCTGGTGCGGTGTGTTGTGGTGTGGAGTGGTGTGATATGTGTGTGGTGTGGAGTGGTGTGATGTGTGTGTGGTGTGGGGTGGTGTGGAGTGGTGTGATGTGTGTGTGGTGTGGGGTGGTGTGATGTGTGTGTGGTGTGGAGTGGTGTGGTGTGGAGTGGTGTGGTGTGGTGTGTGTGTCTGTGTGGTGTGGAGTGGTGTGATGTGTGTGGTGTGGAGTGGTGTGATGTGTGTGTGGTGTGGAGTGGTGTGGTGTGGTGTGTGTGTCTGTGTGGTGTGGAGTGGTGTGATGTGTGTGTGGTGTGGAGTGGTGAAGTGTCGTGTGGTGTGTGTGAGTGTGTGTCTGTGTGGTGTAGTGTGGTGTGGTGTGTGTGTGGTGTGGTGTGGTGGGCCCCCACCCACGTCACTGCAGGCTCTGTGATGTGGCTGGGTAGTGTGTCACTGGGTGCCCTACCCCATATGGTAGCGAGCTGTCCCTCTAATCCATGCTGTGTGGTGCTGTGCCGGGACCCTGTGCTGTGCGGTGCTGTGCGGTGTGGTGCGGTGCGGTGGGGGGTGTTTTTGGCAGGCCCACGTTTGTCCTGGAGCTCATAAAAACCAGAGGGGTGGCACTAGCGATGAGCGAGTGAGTCTGATCCAGATATGACGCTGATGACAGCACTGAAGTCCGCTAATTCATGTTCTGTGGGGGCTTGTGTGTCCCGCCAGTGCCCAGAGATTTACTGAGTCACAGGGTACAGGGACTGAGTTTGGTGAGAATGAGAATAAAGAATAAATCCTGGGGGATGTGTTGCATTAAGAGTGTGTGTGCGTGTGTGTGTGTGTGTGGGTGGGTGTTTTACAGCAGTGCATGTGTTTTACAGCGCAAGGGGGGGGGCGTTTTGCTGCGTTGCATGTGTTGTTTTTTTCTGTGTTACAGTGAAGAGTGGAGACTGGAGTGTGCCGGGGTCTGCTGTGCCAAGGCACATGTGAAGGAGTGTGTGTGTGTGTGTGTGTGTGTGTGTGTGTGTGTGCGTGTGTGTGTGAGTGGCATGTTTTCATGTGGGTACCGAAGGACGCCTCAAGTACGCTACTGACCACTGGCAGCTGCCTGTCTTTCATACCAGCAGCTCCGCGGTTTAACCCTTTAAGACGCACCCACTATTATAACTTTGTTGTTACCAGAATGGCAATGACCAGGTTGTAATGTGTTACTAAAGACTCTCTGTAATGTCGTAGTAATGTTGTAATGTTGTAGTTACATTTCTTTCAGTCACAGTGAGTCGTAGCGCCGGCGATACGGTGCCGCGCTAAGAGGCTACACATACGCAGTCACCACAGAGTACTCAAACACATGCTAATGGACAAAAGATACGATGGTGTGACGTCATCTGAGTTTGTGGAATTGTATTTCATTTAAAGAGATTTGTAAGAGATTTGGCAACTACAGCGACACCCACCAAATTAATACTGAGTCAGAATCCTAAATGACATCACTACAATATTATGGCTTTGTATTAGTTGTGAAATATAACAAATTAATGTGATAATTTTGAACCAGTATCCTTTCATACTGAGCCTTTGTTGACTTTTTAGTTACATTTTAGAGAAGAGAGCATAAACATGTGGTTACCTATTAATATGATAATTAATATGATAATTCTTAACCAGTATCCTTTCATACTAAGCCTATGTTGACTTTTTAGTTAACATTTTAGAGAACAGAACATAAACATCGGTTACCTGACTTTATAACCATGACCTTATGATCTCATCATATGTAAACGAGCCCTCTCAAATCTAGTTATCGATTTTCATATACAATATGTGATTGCTGTTGTAAATCTTAAAATTGTGCTTCTCATTACACTAATAAACAACTGTAACAAAATCTCCAGATGACTTGCACATTGTTGGTGGAAGGGTTTAAAGCAAGCAGATGGAGGGAAGCTTCATGAGAACAGTTGTTTTTCAGTCTGTCAGGTAGTCTGTCTAAACTGTGTGGAAACATTCTCCTACATCTAATCATAGAATCTTGGCGACATGAACACAATTGGCCTTGTGAAGTTTGCAGCATTTTTACAAAGCAATGCTATTGTTTTATTTGTACATTTGTCACAGTCATTCTGTCTAGTAAGTTTTTTTCCAAGGCGTTGAGCATACAATTAAACTAAACTACACTGTTTTCTTTGAGTAAACAGTTTTATTAAACGTATTTAACAGATGTAAGTGATTCGCAACAATGCATACTGTAAGTTAACAGTGTGAACTGAGCTTGCAACTGCCCTAACTGCCTTCATACAGTTTTAGAGTGAAAGCAATGAGATGACATCAGTTCATTTTTACTTAGAGCGGCGAATTCAGATTGTAATAGTTGCATGTGACTATTACTCTGCGATTGTAACCTACTTACAGAAATGTAATTTTGAAGGGATTTTGCTGTTTACATCCAGCGACTCGTACGCGTTAGGACAGCAATTTGCATACAACCCCTCAACTCTCATGCCTTGCAGGCTCGCGACTGATCAACACCGACATACTTCCAGCGCGTTGGAAACTGTGTGTGTGGGGCCCCACAGACGTCAATGAAACGTCAAAATGATACAGGAAATCCTTTGAATAAACCTCGGAGCAAAAAAGCAGCGAAGAACAGAAACCATACTTCTGGAGGAATAATTAGAAAGGACACGTACTGCAAGCTTACGTTAGCTAAAAACACATTTACTTGAATCTCGGTCACGGTGAAGTTCAGACTTTAGGAGGCTGGTGTATATTAATTGTTTGCACTTGTAAGATAGTAGTTCTTGATAGACTGGGGAGGGCGTGAGACTAAGTGACTCATGCGTAATTTACACCAAACGTTGTGCTTTATGTTTCGAGGCAGCATTGTTTTCTTGAAAGAAAGCAAAACGTCTTTTGAAGCCTTGACGGCTAAACTAATGTTAGCCAGACTTTTTTGTCATTAAAACACACAGGGCATTTGTATGTTGTAGAAGCAGTAAAACGATATTCTTAATTTATATTTACATACTTTGCACGATAGTTTCACATATAAAAATATCATTCTAAGTCTACAATTACATCTTGCACATCATATTATTTAGTGAGTTATTTCTTCAGCACTTTATGACAAAAAGCTTGCTAGGAGTGGGGCTTTGTGGCGAGAGCAGATGGCCTATGCTTTAGTTCTAAATGAGATTTTTCATAAGCACAGAAGAGGCAGGCTGTCCCTAGCTTTAGAACGTCTCGTCTTTGTTCTAAGACAGTGAAACCTGCTCCCAGTCGCTAAGAAGGTTTTGTGCGTGCCTGTTTGAATATCATACGATGCCTGTTTGACTGTTACCCAGTGGTGCTTGTAGCCTGTGCAGTGACGTACAAAATGTAATTTTCATTTGCATACATCAAGTTTGTGCAGAATGAGATAATGTCGAAAGTGTTCTGAATATATGTAGGCCCACCGTGAACTGTGTGTTTTGGATGTGGACGGTATGGTATAATCGTGCATTTAAAGGCGTAACAGATTACTAGAGTTAAGTTAACGTTTGCTTGCTCTGGAATTATTCTGCATTAAATACAAGCGTTTTAGAAATGGTTATTCTACACACGGGTTGCTTTGCACACACAGTGGGCACGGACACACACACAGACCCGCGCGTGCTGACGTCTCGAAGGCAGGTTGTCTGCCTCTGCTGCAGCAGCTATCACAGCCTTATTTTCTTATTTGCAGTTTACTGGTTCATTTTGCTGACGAGGAGACGCAACAGTGGCTACCAGTTCAATCAACATGGCTGATGATATTTTGATACATTATGTGTGCCAGTGAAAACTAGTTCTTTGGAATGATTCTATTTAGGCAGATGTGATGAGATCCTGGGCTCAGTCAGTGATGAGATCCTGGGCTGAATTCTGACATAATCTAGAGTATTCTATGAAAAGAAACGTTTTCATGAGTTATGGCAAGGGTTTCTCGATTTTGTGTATTTAAGTCACGCAACTGCTACATCTCCCCAGTGTTTTCTTATGTCTGTCGAACGAAAACTCGGTGAATTAGGCGTTCACAAAACGACAGCTCCGTCAGTAGCGAGTACATGGATCATGCTGTACAGTTGGGCTGTTATTATTTTCATAGAAGTCTGAAACGGTCCTGCCTCATCACCGCCGTTATAACGGAGGATGTCCAACCCTGAGAAATTACTCCCATCACGCCCCCAATCCTCCTTGACTGCTGGGAAAACACACAGATCCGGAGACAGTGTTTGCGTCCAGAGCACCAGTGTGTCTCCGGAGGGCGGTTGGGCGGGCGGCGCAGCTCTTTACGCAGCGACACCCAGGAACAGCAGCAACAATCAGGGAGGAGGAGGAGGCAACCACACCGTGGCCAGCAGCTCAGACCTCCGCTTTCCCTCGTCTGCTCACCCCTCGTTCTCCTCGCCGTCGCCTTCCTCTCCCTCTGGACCACCACGGAAAGGAGGCGGACCGAGTGGGGGCAGAGCGACATCGCCTCTCCCGTACTTGCTGCGCACCATTCACGGCTTCCCCCTCCACGGACTATTAGGACTTCATCCCTCCTCGTCCTGCTCGGGTTATTTCCGTAAAAGCGGAACCGCCTTTAGCAGGAGTCCCCAACGAGGCACGCTTTTCTCTGCCGCTCTCCCCTTCCTGCGCCTGCGGTCAGACATGGAAGATGGTCCGCCTTCAACAAGCTGTTTCAGAAGGTTGACTGACTGTTTTCTCGGCTCAAGTAGGTACTTTTAAATTAGATTATGTAGGTAGTTTACCATTAAGGCCAGTCTCGAGTAATAATAATGACTACAACTTTCACTGCTATTCCAGGGCTTATGATCAACTTTTCGGCTGTTTTATCACGTCGAATCCCGTGTGGGTATAGTCCTATCCAGACTAGTTGCGCAGGATATCCTACAGCATATTGGCGAGTCTTGAGTTGACAGTTGTATTGTCAGAAATACATACTACTGGACATCCGTCATTTACAAAGCAATATTTGGGAAATGACCATGCATTATTGACCGGCACATGCAACACAGGGTGTGGACGTTCTACTAAAAGGAGTCGAGGAAGGGGGGTCTTCGAGCAGCAATGGAGATAAATCGGTTGTGTGCGAAGTTTGAAGTCAGAAACGTGGGTAATGTCAATGGAGTGATTGCTGGTAATACAACATAGCGCAACGGCTTCTTGTTGATATATCAATATGCAAGAGACGTCCTGCGACAGATCACATACTGAGGTCAGAAGATAGCATGTGCCATGTGAACAGCACCAAGAGAAGAGAACTATCCTGAAACGCCAACACCAGGTTTCTAAATACCTTCGATTCATCTTTGTCTCCCCGTACGCCATAGGCGCGTTTGACTAATCTCCAATGCAGGTGAACATACGAAATAAAATATAGAAGAGTTTTGCAGTCAGTGTAACCTGTTAGACACTTGCAAATGGTATTTTTACTGTTTTGTTTGCAGCGGCTACATTATGAGCTTCCGCATATCCCCGTTGTAACGATAGGCGTTCTCCTAGGGATGATCTTCACCTGTTCTAAGACCTGTAGATGGGCACTTGTTCTGTCCGAAGTGAAGGAGACAGGTTGGGCCCTGCTACGCCTATGGGCTGGTGGAGTTGGTATGTCCGAATTAGACCCAGAACAGGTGCAGTTAACTAGCTCTCAGTTCAGCACGTTGGAAAGGTGTTGAGCCGATAGAGGTTGAATGTTAAAGGTCAAACATGTTTATTAACAGAACGGCTGGGGGAAAAGTGGCGTGAGTTGCACGTCTGTCAGCAGGTATTCCTAACAGCTGAAACGGAGAGGTACTGTTCGTGGCTGCGGGACAACACGCAGTTGTCAATAGTCTGTTTTGTTACAGTGAGTACACCTTTAGTAGGAGTTTGATGGACAGGATTCAATCTTTCCAAATACAACCTTAACTGAGGTTATTATTTGTGGTAGATGAATGCAATCCTAAAATATAATTAATCTTACCTGAAGTACAAGGTGTTGTAGCCAAATAGCTCTCAAACTGCTCTCAACTCCAACAAAATTGGACAGGAACTTTTTTAGGTAGAACAATAATAGAAAGTGTAAAGTGAGTGACATGGTGCTAAAGGATTTATTGTTTCCACGTGTAGTCCTTGTCATTGGTCGTTGACATGGACTTATCAAAATGTAATAGGAAAAAATCCATATTAAATACATATGTTTGGTCTACACGTCTCTTTCTCCGTCTCTCACTCTCACTCTCACACATTTGTTTTTATTTTTTACCAAAAACCCATGTGTATTTCTACCTTCTCTGTCTATGACCAGATTCACAAATTTATAGGGCTGTAAACATTATTGAAATACAGCATACAGTATGTGCAAATGTTATTTTCAAATAACAAACAGCATATACTATGTACAAATGTTATTTACATCTGAAATTGTTTCACAGATCCTCTAGTTGTGGCATTTCAACTTCCTTATATAGATACGTTGTGGCAGAGCACCCATTACATATTTTATGCCTGTAAAACTTTGACTTTTTTGTTACGGCAGTCTTGTCCAACACCCACTGGCTTTGATTGAATTTGTCATTTCAGTTAAGCATGTCACAGGGTACAAATGAGAGACCTGCATCACCTGATATTTTTGTAAAGTCATCTATTTGCTACCATTCAGCAATCTTGTCTAAATTGGAGATGACGTCCCTTGTCGATTTTTTGCATTATCACGTTATTACACACACACAGAGAGAGAGAGAGAGAGAGAGAGAATGAGAGAGATGAAAAGAGTCTCAAAGTGAGTAAAAGAAAGAGAATTAATTGTAAATTCAGTACGTGCAGAGAAAGTCATAAGAAAGTGGCAATTCTCTCTAGCTGTGATGTATAACAAAGGGTCAAAAGTGCATCTCTAGTTTCTTTCTTTCTTTCTTTCTTTCTTTCTTTCTTTCTTTCTTTCTTTCTTTCTTTCTGTCTTAAGGGTGTGTTAAGAACAAAATCACAGTTTTATAATAACATTGACTAGTCAGTGGTACTTAAACTTGCCTCTGACTGCATTCAATCTAAGCACAAGCCTTCACACAGATGTCGTCATGGTTTGCATTAAAAAGTGTGTAAGATTTTGTCTTTCATCCATCGCATTTGATATCTTACTTTCCCATACATACCCAGCAGGCTTTAAAATGTTTTGTAGAAAATTTGGGGTAACACTTCATATTCAGGGTCCCTGTTACAGAGTGGTTCCAGCATAAGTATAGTGTAATAACTTGTTTAACAGCCTTAACCCAGTGTAACAAAATTATGTTCTTCCATGGAAATCACCTAGCCCTGATCCTAACCCTAATTCTAAGGTATGTATAGTTTAAGTACACAATGTTACATGTTGTTACACAGTTTGTGACTGTTAAAATCAGGTTTACAATGAAGACTGAGTGATTAGATGATATGAAGATGCTGATAGGGCTGATGAGTGATTGATTTAGAAACTCTGTCATTGACTGTTTTTAGGACTTATCTGTCAGGCAAAGTTAACCAGTAACACAGCGTGAAATCACAAAACAGTCTGTTACTTTTGGTCATCTGTTGTAAGGTTTGTTGCGTGTAGTCCCTTTAACACAGAGGAAGACGTATCGCACATCCTGTGTTATCTCATGTGCTGTAGCACATGCATACTGTTTATTTTTCTGAGAGCAAATTCGTTGTCTGGTTGTCTACCTTGTGACTTTCTCTAACTGCTCTGTAGTTTTGATGAGGTTCTCTTTTTCTGTGCAAGTGATCTGTTGGAGAAACTATGCCTTGACAGGGCACCAGGTCCACAGTACTCATCATGCCGTAGTTAGCCACGAGTCCAAGCCCCACGACAGAGACAGTACGGCGGCAGGAGTCGGATATTGTAGTGAGCGGCCTGTGCTTCGCCTGGGCCACTGATGACAAGAGAAGGCAAACAGAGACAGAGAGAGAGAGAGAGAGAGAGAGAGAGAGATGTGTGTGTGTAGGTGAGGTGTATGTGTGTTATCTATTGCGTAGGCAGGTTGGGACTCCTACCTACCTCTTCTCCAGGTGTGAGTGACCATCTCCCAGGAGATTGCTCTGCTGTGCACATCCACTGCCTTCAAAACAGCAGGCACAGTGAGAAGGAAAATCACCACTTTTGCCTCCCATAAGGCTTTTCAAATAGTCACTGGCGAGCTTGTACAAGTGAAAAAATGTACACTCGCTCTGTGCGATCACTGTTGGTTTTAATAATAGGTTACACATCAATTTACAGTCCCTGGCTCTTACATCAGTGTACCAACGTGTGTAACAATATGTAACATTATGTACTTACACTGTACCATAGGGTTAGGGGTAGTGTTAGGCATGTACAGTGTAAGTACATAATATTAGTTGTTGTTACATGTAGAAACACTAAAAATGAACTGTGCAATTTAGTGTTACTTAATAATAATAATAATAATAATAATAATAATAATAATAATAATAGTAATAATAATAATACATAATAATGGTAATTGTAATTTTGTGGTGTGTGTTTGGGCTGTGTTTCATCTTCAATACAGATCGGTCAGTGTCAGGATGGCGAACCAGATTGATGATTTAATAGTAACTGGGCAAAATAAATATCATTCTAGCACCCATTAAAACAAACCATCACACACACACACGCACGCACGCACACACACACACACATTAAAACAAATCATGAAAGAGATAATAATAAAAGGCACTATAAATAAAATGTATTATTACTAATAGTATTATTATTGTTGTTGTTGTTATTTATAATATTTTATATTATATATTATGTTATTATGTTTATTTATTTACACAAACACTAACTTACTGCAGGGGACAGGGTCCATGCTAGACTGTCAGTGTGAGTGTGAATGTGTCACAGTCAGGCACACTGCTTGTGTGACGGCAGATATGAAGTGACCTTCCAGTGCAGCTGCAGATTTGTGTCACAGCCTGCTGTTGTTGTTGTTCTTCACTTAAGGGTCTTCACAGGTCTCTTCCAAGGTTAGACTGAAGCTTTGTCTTAATGTGCAACACAGTGGACTGAAGAGTGGACTGTTTGGCACGGTCTTTGAAAAACATATAATACACAGAGTGTTCATGATTTTGCCTGACAGACGCACATAAGCATATAAAAGTCTGACGCCTGTATTTTAAGATGCTTGTGTTAGTGTGTGTGTGTGTGTGTGTGTGTTTGTCTGAGTCAGTCACAAAATGTGTGTGTTTTTGCATGCAGTATATATTAAAGTTATTTTAATAATTTGAGTCAGATCAGGTAGATTTTATTTACCATAGGTTATATCATATTTTTATTGCTAATAATAATGTACATACGACATCAGATCAAAAAGCATATTTGTAAATCTCCTGGTGAACATTTCTCTAAATGTCCACTTGATATTAAGCTGATTAGGGCTTGTTCCTCCCTGACTGCATTCAAGCATGCTTGCAAACAAGCAGCATGCCACCGCTACCAAAATGTCTGAAATACAAGGCAATCAGTTAATCAGTGCTCAATTAGATTAGCCTGCCGCTCCAGGGCCACTGTGACGTGGCATGGCGTCCAGCTCCAGTGGCCGGTGGCCTAGGCATTGATTTATTGTGTCTGAATGGAGCCCCTGTTAAAAAGGTCAATGCCAAATGTTGTTGTTGTTATTAGGGGTAAAGGGTTCATCAGATATATTGACTTATTTCGTTTAGCCTGTCAAGCTATTCACGACTGCAAAATGTCTTTTTGCTTTCGATGATGAAGTCATATGGACAGCTAAATTATAACCTTAAAAGTTTTTAAGATATGTTTAGATGTTCACATTTTTCTTTTAAGCTTTTATTGACTTCGGTAAACATTTAGGATTGTAGTGATATTGTTTGCCATCATCAAAAATGGTAATACATGAGGTTTGAAATCTTAAGTGATTTTTCCAGCCTTAGTACGGCACACGGCTACACTGACATCGCAGAGCAGCCAACTCCAGAGGGAAGACTAGCGATCTGCACTTAGCTTTACACACACACTCACACACAAACTCTCACACACACACACACACACACACACACACACACACACACACACACACACACACACAGCATTTACACACGCACACACACACACACAGCATTTACGCACACACACACGCACACGCACGGATAAACAGACAGACACACACACTCACTCACTTGCACAGCACACACACACACAGCACAAACACACACATGCATAGTCCCTAGTCTCTCTTAATTCTTTAATTCTTGTGCACTTGTGGGAGTCAACACGACGCACTGACACATCTTCATGGAGGGGGGAGGTGGGGGGCAAGGTGGAAGTGTTGGGGCAGTTAAGATGGCAGTGTTGGGGGGTTAAGGTGGAAGTGTTGGGGGAGTTAAGATGGCAGTGTTGGGAGGGGTAAGGTGGAAGTGTTGGGGGAGTTAAGATGGCAGTGTTGGGGGGTTAAGGTGGAAGTATTGGGGGTGGGTGTAAGGTGGAAGTGTTGGGGGGTTAAGATGGCAGTGTTGGGAGGGGTAAAGTGGAAGTGTTGGGGGGAGATAAGGTGGAAGTATTGGGGGTGGAGGAGGTTAAGGTGTCATCCTGTTTGGGTTTGGGGCCCTCTCGCCGCCGACCTATTTACTCTCCTGTCACTGTGTCGCCCTCTGGAGCTGGGGCCTGCTTCCTGTGACCCCCACCCCCATCCCAACCCAACCCCTAGCAGAACACACTCTCACTGCCGACAGCACAGAGTGAACGCAGGCCCTGCTTCCCCCCATCTCACACATACACACACGCATTCACATGCAGACATACACACGCACACACACAAACACTATCCACATACACACACAAGCACTATCCACACACACACACATTCACATGCACACACACTATCCATACACATACACATACACATGCACACACATGCACACACACACACTCACACGCATACACACACACACATTCACATGCACACACACACTATCCATACACACACATGTGCACTCACATGCACACACACACACACACACACACACACACAAGCACACCATGCACACACATGCACACGCACACACATACTCACACACGCGCGCGCACACACACACACACACACACGCTCCCCTCCACCCTGCCACAGAGGGACAGCTGTGCTCGTCAGAGGAGTCGAGGGGGACGGCTTTACGGTTTACTTTTCATTTAGTTGCAGAATCTTTTATGAGTCAGCTTTCATTTGGGAGTTTCCTTATACTGTATGCTGTTTTGCATAGTGAATACCACAGTGAGTGTTTATGTGTGAGAGAGAGAGTGTGTGTGCGTGTGTGTGTGTGTGTGTAAGAGAGAGTGTGTGTGCGTGTGTGTGTGTGAGAGAGAGAGGGTGAGTAGGAAGTTTGATCACATGAATTGGATTTTGGTCACTGGAATTACGGACACTTTTTATTGGCTGAAAAGTCTGTTCTCTACGCTCTGCAGAGAACACCAGGTCAATGAATGCTTTCATGACCTGCTCGAATATTCTACATATGTGTTGCGTATGTGTGCGTATATGTGTGTGTATGTGTGTGAGAAACAGCTGTGTATGTATACTATATATGTGTGTATGTGACATGGCAAATATTGCAATAAGCAGTGTATGTATGCATGTTCATGTCCGCTAGTATACATGTTTGTGCATATGTTTTGTGTGTGTGTGTGTGTGTGTGTGTGTGTGTGTGCGTGAGTGAATGTGTATGTGAACTCCCCAGAAGTGGTCAATGGCAGAGGCCAGCTCAGGTCAACAATACTGTGATCCAACAGGAACCCCCGAACGCAACTGGATGTTAGCAGGGTGCTTAAGTGCTTAAAGAAGGGTGCATTGTCAGATCAGACAGGAAGTCTTCATGTCAGCCACTTCCTGCACCAGACCCAGTGGCACTTCCTGCCCCAAACCCAGTGCCACTCGATTTGGCACCAGAGCCAGTACCACTTGACTGGGCCACAGACACAGTCTTATGGCCATTTTGCTGCATTTTATGTTCCCTAAGTGTGAATGATAAATGTATTCATTGTGCATTTGTATTATATTGGAACTGAATTACTGTTGAACTTTGTGTCTATAATGTAGTTATTCATTTGATTGGTAATATGGTAATTAGTTTGGTACCAAATCTGGACACTCCTACATTTGGATAAATAAATGTCATGCCCAGTAGGCTAGAGCATTAGAATTTGTTTTGGAATCCAAATGTCGGGTGGCGTGACTGGGAGTAAAAATACGATTCTTTGACCATTTTCCTACTTTTCATCAAATACAAGTTTCGTTTACCTTTGTGTTTACTGTGGATTATCAAAGCATTTTTATTCATATTTGTACAGCAAATAAATGGAATACATTTTGGAAACAAAGATTCGGAAGTGCGTGTGAAAATGCTACTAGTTCATGCTGCCCACGGCCTAGTTTGGAATCACTTGAACGTTGACACCCAGTGCCACTTCATCAGCCCCATACCCAGTGCCACTTGATTGTGACAGTGAATTCCTTCAATGGTAACAAGCAGGCAGCCAGCAGGACACTGTGTCTGACCGGGCACATTATAGCCCCGCGAAATATAGCGTGTCATAAGGTTTGCTACTGGAATGCAACACACACACACACACACACAGACGAAGAACACACACACACACGGTGACAAAGCACACACACACACACATTGACAAAGCACACACACACACACACTAGTGAAGGGCTGCACACAGTTTGATGTGCTGTAACCTGTGTAGGTGTCATGAGATGAGGAATGTTTGTATATGTGTGTTTGTGTAAACGTGTGTGTAAAACAGAGAATGGTTTGTGCTTGTGTGTGTGATGTCTTTATGTGTGTGTGTCTGTGGTACCATGGGGGGTGTTGGTTATGCCGGGGCATGTTGTGTGTGTGTGTGTGTGTGTGTGTGTGTGACACTGTGAGGGTCATATCTGCTCTTCTCATCAGAGGCAATCCACAGGACTCCCCAGCGTCCACGGCTGCGTCCGATTTCTCCAGATCACACACACACACACACACACACACACCCATACACACACACGCGCACACACACACACACACACACACACACACACACACACATACATACATACACATATACACACACAACACACACACACACACGCACTCTGTCTCTGTCTCATCAGAGGCGTCCCACAGGGTCTGCAGTGTCCACGGCTGCATCCGATTTCTCCAGATGTGGCCC
>CM050204.1:28821041-28828541 GCA_027475355.1 Coilia nasus
ATGATTTTGTCAGCGCTGAAGAGCCAAGAGGGGTCATGTGAGAGAATGAGGAGCGCCTCCTCTCCCTCTTCCTCCTCCTCCTCCCGCTCTTCGCCACAGATCTCATTCTCTTTCACGTGCGCACGAGGGCTGAAAAAAGACGGAGAGAGCGAGAGAGAGAGAGAGAGAGAGAGAAAGGGATGACGCAATGAACACATCCGGAGGGAGCTGTGACAGTGCAGCTGAACTGATCTAAAAAGGGGGATGAAAGAGCTTCAAAGTGAAATAAGGACATGCGCAAATGCACACGTCAAATATGTGGCCTTGAGTCGCGATAACCTCCCTCCCTTCCTCCCGTGCCCGTGCCCACCCCCTCCCCCGCCCCCGCCCAATCAGAATCCGTGCCTCAGACTCGTCAAACGTCTAATTCTGCCTGACTCCAGCTGGAGGTGTTCCAGTTATGGGGAATGTTTATGTTCCCATGGATTTAGTGATGCCCATCTACTGTGCCCATCAACAGGATTTCAGTTTTGGTCTGCGTTTTCCCACTGCATGGTGTGTGTTCAGGTGTGCGCCATCCACAAGTGTGATGGCCTGGTGTGTGTGGTGCATGGTGTGTGTGTGTGTGTGTGTGTGTTCAGGTGAAGTTGTGTGCCACCATCAGTGTGCTGCCTGAATTGTGTCATTCAGATGTGACATGCTGTCAGATATTCAGGTCACGGTTGGCTGTGTCAGTGGGCTTGTTTGAAACAACTGGCTAAATCAGTAGCTGGTTTAAAGCAATGCATTCTGCACTTGACACAGTGATGTTTTTGGACAATCTGCGGATTTGGAAATGTGCAATTGAAAGATGTGCTAACATGAATTTACTGACATTTCTTCTCATGTATGCATGTGTGCCATGTGCCTAACTAGCGTGTGTAGCATAAATCCTGTATGTTGTGCAGGGCTAACTAGTGTGTGTAGCATAAATCCAGTGTGTTGTGCAGGACTAACTAGCGTGTGTAGCATAAATCCAGTGTGTTGTGCAGGGCTAACTAGCGTGTGTAGCATAAATCCAGTGTGTTGTGTAGGGCTAACTAGCGTGTGTAGCATAAATCCAGTATATTGTGCAGGGCTAACTAGCATGAGTAGCATAAATCCAGTATATTGTGCAGGGCTAACTAGCATGAGTAGCATAAATTCAGTATGTTGTGCAGGGATAACTAGCGCGTGTAACAGCGATCCATTATATCCAATTTATATAATCCAATATATCTGTTCTGCGTATACATTAGGGTGACCAGACGTCCCGGTTTGACCGGGACAGTCCCGATTTTTAGTCGCGTGTCCCGTGTCCCGACAAAAGCCCGTCGGGATGCAAAAATGTCCCGGTTTTCACCCACCACATCAAGCTGCCCAAATTACAGTGATCGCATATACAAAACTGTTAAATTTAAAGCCTAATGAAGTTTCCAGTAATTCAGAGTCAATGTGTGTGTGTGTGTGTGTGAGTGACAATGGTAGGTGCGCTCTGCGAAATCTTCGCAGTCAATGTTACAATGTATCTTGCAGTATACAGCGGCCGTGTTTTACCGGTTTTCTTCGATAGCAGACTAGACTACTACACGACAATGCCTAAGAGAATGTGCACGCGCATGACGTCACACATAGTGTCCCGGTTTTAGACTCTGGAAATCTGGTCACCCTAGTATAGATGTCTTTTTTGCCCCAACTTGACTTTCACCTGGAACACACTGTGGTCTTGTGTGTGTGTGTGTGTGTGTGTGTGTGTGTGTGTGTGTGTGTGTGTGTGCACGCGCTACCCTTAGGATGGGGCTGTGTTTTTTGGCTTAGGCCGCCTGGAAAAGGGCAGAGAGCATGGCATTATATGGTGACTATAAAGCGTGCTGATAGTGTGTGTGCATGTGTGTGTGTGTGCATCTGCACACATACACACACACACATGTGTTTAGTTGATCCATGTGTGTGCATGCATGGGCCTGTGTCTGTGTATGTCCATGTGCCTGAGTGCGTGTGTGTATGTGTGTGTGATTGTGTGTGCATGCGTGTGTGTGTTTGGGTGAAATTCTGTGAAACCTACAGGGAACCTGTGGTCTGTCTTGTACAGGCCTTTTGTGAGATATTCTTGTGTAATGCCCCTTTAACTGATCTGCACGGACAGAGAAAGATTGGCCATGGCGGCGCTTGGAGAGCCCATGCAAAATAGGTAACCACCCCTCCCTGTGAAACAGCCAGAGAGCACTGGCCCACTCAGCCAAACCAAACAAGATTCCCAAAGTGTGTGTGTGTGTGTATGTGTGTATGTGTCTGTTTGTGTGTATGTGTCTGTGTGTCTGTGTCTGTGTGTGTGTATGTGTTGGGGGAGAAAAAGTGTGTGTGTGTGGGGGGGGGGGGGCTGGGGTGGAGAATAGTATGTGTTAGTATGTGTGTGTATGTGTGTGTGTGTTATTATGTGTGTGTATGTGTGTGTATGTGTGTTTCCAAGAGAAAATCCGCACCACTGTGCGCTCAGTTGTGACCCAGCTGCACGGAACCATCAGTGATGACCCGTAGACCCCAAAGTGTGTGTGTCTGTGTGTGTGTGTGTGTGTGCGCACAGCGTAAGGGAACATGATGGATGCGTACCTATGAACAGCGCCACACAGACACAGGTACCAGTCAACCAGCCGCTGCCGCTGCTGCGTGGAAAACTAAGTGTCACACCCGTCACGAACTCTACGGGGTCGCTTTCTTCACAGAGAGAGAGTGCTGACTGCTGACATTTCAATGTTTTTTTTTCCTAAACTGATCTGGAAGTTTATATGTCAGATACATATGGTGCAGGACAGGCAGTGAATGGCAGGGGCCAGTATTTTCCTTTGGGGTGAACCACAGTCCCCATTAGATGACGAGGCTTGCTTCAGGGCGCAGAGAATTGGCCACTGTCCAGTCTTAAGAACATTTGTCCGTGTGTGCGTCTGCATGTGTGTGTGTGTGTGTATTTCTGCATGTGCATGTGTGTGATGTGTCTAAATGTGTGTTTGTGTATATGTGTGTATGAATGTGTGTATGTGTGATGTGTGTGAATGTGTGTTTGTGTGTGTATATGTGTGTGTGTGTGTGTGTTTGAAGTGTGTAAATGTGTGTTTGTGTGTGTGTGTGTATTTGTCTGTGTGTGTGCGTGTGTGTATGTGTGTTTTTTGTGTTTGAAGTGTGTGTGTGTCCTCATGCAATTGCGTGCGAAACCACGGTGACGCCATATCTCTGGTATCAGGGCCCAAGTGGGAATGGGTGTCCGCGGGGGCCCTGACCAGAACTAGGGGTTTGAGGCGCTGACCACGACCCGTCCAGTCCAGCATCACAGCGGTTCTGAACTTGTCCTCCAGGACCCCGGCCCTCATCACAGCGGTTCTGAACTTTTCCTTTGGTCCCCTCTGGACCGGACCGGACCCCTAGGGACCACATCAGCTGGGATGGGGGGTGTGATGGGGGGTGGGGATGGAGGGGTTGTGGAGGGTATGTGTGTCGGAGAGGGGGCTGTATCAGCTGGGATGGGCGGTGGGGATGGAGGGGTTGTGGAGGGTATGTGTGTTGGAGAGGGGGCTGTATCAGCTGGGATGGGGGTGGGGATGGAGGGTGGGGATGGGGGGGGTTGTGGAGGGTATGTGCGTTGGCGAAGGGGCTGTATCAGCTGGGATGGGGGAGGCAGGGTGGGTGTGTGTGTGTTGGGGAGGGGGTGTATCAGCTGGGATTGGGCGTGCTGTGTGTGTGTGTTGGGAGGGTGTGTGTGTGTGTTGGGGAGGTGTGTGTGTGTGCGTGTGTGTGTGTGTGTTGGGAGGGTGGGTAGACGGGTGGTAGGGTGGGTGTGTGTGTGTGTGTGTGTATGTTGGGGAGGTGTGTGTGTGTGTGTTGGGAGGGTGGGTAGAGGGGTGGTAGGGTGTATGTGTGTGTGTTGGGGAGGTGTGTGTGTGTGTGTGTGTGTGTGTGTTGGGGAGGGTGGGTAGAGGGGTGGTAGGGTGGGTGTGTGTGTGTTGGGGAGGTGTGTGTGTGTGTGTGGGTGTGTGTGTGTGTTGGGAGGGTGGGTAGAGGGGTGGTGGGGGGACAATGCCCATAAGGCCAGACACTTTCTCAAGGCTCTGTCCTGTCCCTGTAGTCACATGGGTCTGCACTGACCATGTGCGTGTGTGTGTCTGTGTGTGTGTGTGTGTGTTACAGCGAGAGAGAGAGAGAGAGAGCACAAAAGAGAGTGTGTGTGTGAAAGAGAGAAAGAAACAGAGAGGAAGACAGAGAGAAAGGAAGAACGAGAGATAGAGAAAGGAAGATAGAGAGAGAGAGTGAGAGAGAGTGTTTTTAGTGTCAGTGTAAGTGCAATGAAAAACAAAAAGGGGGGAGGGGGAGGGGGAGGGGGGAGGGGAGAAATAAAACAACGAGAAAAAAAGCAGGAATGCCAGTAATGTGCTGGACAAAACACTATCAGTCCCCATTATATGGGGAGCACTGGGCCAGGGGCCAAACCCAACCTTTGCTTCCACTGGATGCGTGCTGTCTGCTCCCTTTCTCTCCCTTTCCCGGGCTCTTTGGAAAAGACAAAAATAGGAAAGGTCAAATATGATTAAGGCATCAACAATTAGGACCTTCTAACCTCTATCCCTACCCCAACCCCCATCAACGCCAGCACCTCACCCCACCTCATCCCCAAGCAAGGCCCCAGCCTGACTGAAATATGATTAAGGCATCTACAATTAGGACATAGATAGATAGATAGATAGATAGATAGATAGATAGATAGATAGATAGATAGATAGATAGATAGATAGATAGATAGATAGATAGATAGATAGATAGATAGATAGATAGATAGATAGATAGATAGATAGATAGCATATAACACCATAAAAAACACAACATTTATAACAGACATCGTTTGTGCTTCCAGGAGGGCAAATGCAGGGTTATTGTGGGAGGTTGTTCAATGCAGTAATGGCAGATGGGACAAAGCTTTTGTTAAAACGCGCCCGTCTCCATCTTAGTGTCCTGTACCTGCGTCCAGACGGAAGGAGTGTGAAGTGTGAGTGAAGTGGGTGGGTGTGATCTCTGGTGATTGAATGTGCAAGGCGTGTGACTGCTTTGAGGTTGAGATCAGTGAGATTGGGTGTGGGGTGATGAATGATTTTAGATGCAGTGTGTGTGATTTTAGTGAGTTTGTTTCTGTTGCTGGCAGAGAGCATGTTGTAGAAGCAGGGTGAGCAGTACAGTAGAATGGGTTGGATGATGCTGGAGTACAGAAGAGACAGGAGGTGGGGGGCAACAGAGAGGGCACGGAGTTTACGGATAACATATAGCCTATAGGACCTTGTAACCTCCATCCCCACCCCCACCACCACCACAACCCTCACCTCCCATCAACCCTCATCCCCAAGCAAGGCCCCGGCCTGACTGAAATATGATTAAGGCATCTACAATTAGGACCTTCTAACCTCTATCCCCACCCCCACCACCACCACAACCTTCACCCCCCATCAATGCCACCACTACCACCCCACCTCATCCCCAAATATGATTAAGGCATCTACAATTAGGACCTTCTAACCTCTATCCCTACCCCCCACCACCACCACAACCCTCATCCCCAAGCAAGGCCCCTGCCTGACTAACAACAATTAGGACCTAACCTCAATCCCCACCTACCACCAATGCCACCACCACCATCACCCCACCTCACCCCACCTCACCCCACCTCATCCCCAAGCAAGGCCCCGGCCTGGCTGAAATATGATTAAGGCATCTACAATTAGGGCCTTCTAACCTCCAATCCCTACCCCCACCACCACCACCACAACCCTCACCTCCCATCAACCCTCATCCCCAAGCAAGGCCCCGGCCTGGCTGAAATATGATTAAGGCATGAACAATTAGGGTCTTCTAACCTCCATCCCCACCCCCACCCATGCTACCACCTCACCCCACCTCATCCCCAAGCAAGGCCCCGGCCTGACTGAAATATGATTAAGGCATCTACAATTAGGGCCTTCTAACCTCCATCCCCACCCCCACCCATGCTACCACCTCACCCCACCTCATCCCCAAGCAAGGCCCAGGCCTGACTGATAAGACGTGTAAACTGGAAGGCATTCCTAGGAACTAGAGCTAGGCATTCCCCTGTGGATTATATTACAGTGGGGTCCTTGGTGCTGACAGAGTTATACACACTGAGCTGATTGAATTGAGTTTTTACTGAGCAGCTCACATTGCTTTAGTACGCCTGTCGTCATACTGATGTCCTGCAGTCACGGTTACATGTATATACATGTCAGTCATGCAGGTTAGGATGATCTCGCCAATGGCTTACAGACCCCCAAGGTCGCGGGAGCATCACCCCTATGACGAGTGACGTGTCCTCCGTGCATGCAGGTGATGTCAAACTGTCAGCTTGCTGACATCTGCCGCTGGGCGCCTCCATTGCTCGCCTGCCCTACTTTTAATCGCTCGCTTTTGAACAGCAGTTGCCCGCCTTCCCGTTTGCCTTCCACCCAAGGACACCCGAGGCCGGCGGGAGAGCCGTTGCCCTCTGCTGTCTGACGGCACAGACGCCGCTGTTGGTCTTGTGTGCTAGGAGACCGGGGCTTATGTGCCAAGACTGTGCTTGGCGTTTGATCTCCTGTTATCTGCTGTGGCTTGGTTGTTTCTCTAAGCTGAAAAGCTGCTGAGTGTAATGTAATGTACTGTAATGTGTAATGTGTAATGCCTAAACGACCATGATATGACATTTGGATCTACTTTATATACCAGACGAGCCCAGGCCTTGACATTAGTAGAAGTTGCACATGTGGTGGCACCTGAGCTCTTGAAGATGCAATTCTACAGCTTTCCAAGAACTTTTGAAGATTCGATTCTAGACCTTTTGAAGATGCGATTCTAAAACTTTTGAAGATTCGATTCTAGAGCTATGTTTGATGTGACTCTAGAGTCTGCGTCTCTAAGCCTTAAGTCAGTGCAGGACAGTGCAGTTTTTTTCTTGTGTGTGTGTGTGTGTGTGTGTGTGTGTGTGCGCGCGCGCGAGAGAGACTTGTGTAAACTGTTATACGTGTAAAAGGCTCATAATAGTATCATTTTACCTTAAGGATTAATTGACTAGCAGTTATTGCATTTGTTCAACTAGGAACGTCACTAGTAATAAACCAAGAATAATGATAAATCCCCAAGTTTCTTGTCATGTACGTTAGCGCATTACACTTTACATTTTGGATGTGCATAACCAACATGAATTACTTAAAGGACATAGACAGACATAGACATTGACAGACATAGTTAACTAGAACATAAACTGACATTGTCTAACATCAGCTCTGCAGATGACATATGAGGCCCTCTAGTGTAGTTAAGTTATTTATGGCTGCTTAGTGGAGGCTGCATGCAGTTCAACCATGAGAGCGTTGGGCTAGGCCTAAAACTGCAGAAGGGGTGTGAAGCCATTACCAGTCATTTTCACAGAGTTGCAAAGCAGAGCTAATTACAGCAGGTTATGGGATCTGAACTACA
>CM050204.1:28833541-28841041 GCA_027475355.1 Coilia nasus
TCTCTGTCTCTCTGTCTCTCTCTCTCTCTTCCCCCCCCCCCCCCCCCCCCTCTGTGTCTCTCTCTCTCTCTCTCCCTTTCTCTTTCTATCTCTCTCTCGCTGTCTCTTTATCCCTCACCAGTCTATGTGTGTGTGGAGCAGACAGCTATGACTTACTGCCCAGCTCCTCCAGAAAGATATGAGTCTGCCCACCTCCACACACCCCTGTCTCTCTCTCTCTGTCTCTCTCCCTGTCTCTCTCTCTCTGTCTCTGTCCCGGTCTCTTTCTCCCTGTCTCTCTCTCCCTTGTTTCTCTCCCTGTCTCTCTCTCTCTCTCTGTCTCTCTCCCTGTCTCTCTCTCTCTCTGTCTCTGTCCCCGTCTCTCTCTCCCTGTCTCTCTCTGTCTGTCTGTCTCTCTCCCTGTCTCTCTCCCTGTCTCTCTCTCCCTGTCCCTGTCCCTGTCTCTCTCCCTTGTTTCTCTCCCTTGTCTCTCTCCCTGTCTTTCTTCCTGTCTCTCTCCCTGTCTGTCTCTCTTCCTGTCTCTCTCTTCCTGTCTCTCTCTCCCTGTCTCTCTCTGTCTGTCTGTGTCTCTCCCTGTCTTTCTCCCTCTCTCGGCCCATCTACCAGTCTATCTGTCTGTCTCCCTGTCTCTCATCCTGTCTTTCTCCCTGTCTCTCTCTGTCTGTCTGTCTCTCTCCCTGTCTCTCTCTCCCTCTCCGTCCCTGTCTCTCTCTCCCTGTGTCTCTCCCTGTCTCTCTCTCCCTTGTTTCACTCCCTTGTCTCTCTCCCTGTCTTTCTTCCTGTCTCTCTCCCTGTCTGTCTCTCTCCCTGTCTCCCTCTCCCTGTCTCTCTCTGTCTGTCTGTCTCTCTCCATGTCTCTCTCTGTCTGTCTGTCTCTCTTCCTGTCTCTCTCTCCCTGTCTCTCTCTCCATGCCTGTGTCTCTCCCTGTCTCTGTTCCTGTCTCTCTCCCTGTCTTTCTCCCTCTCTCACCACATCTACCAGTCTATCTGTCTGTCACCCTGTCTCTCATCCTGTCTTTCTCCCTGTCTCTTACCCTGTCTGTCTCTCTCCCTGCCCCCTGTCTGTCTACCTGCCGGACTCCCCCCCGCCCCGACGCTGTTCCCCTCCTCTGCCCACCCTGCACACACACACACACACACACATGCAGATTGCTCCCCCATCTGGCTTAGGTTTAGTGTTGAAAGAGCGCGAGGCTGTGCCGGCCTCATCTGTTTGTCTTCTGTTGTTTTGCACCAAAACAGTCTGTAGCCCTGCGCTACCCACACGCTCTGTGCTGTGTATGCGGGTGTGTGTGCTGTGTGCTGACTGTGTATGCTGTGTGTTGTGTGTGTGTGGGTGTGGGTGTGTGTTGTGTCTGTGTGCTGTGTATGTGTGTGTGCTGAGTGTGTGTTGTGTCTGAGTGCTGTGTATTTGTGTGTGCTGAGTGTGTGTGTGTCTGTGTGTGTGTGTGTGTGTGTGTGTGTGTGTGTGTGTGTTGTGTGTTGTGAATTGTGAGTGTGGGATGGCCAACACTGTCAGACAAAGACCCCATGCACTGAGGCCTCATGTTTCGCTCATTTTGGGGTGTGTGTGTGTGTGTGTGTGTGTGTGTTTGCGCGTGTGCGCGTGTGTTTTTTTGCAAGTGTCTGAATGTGTTTGCAATAATATTCAGGTGTGTTTGATGGATGGCATATGTGTGCATTCAATTTTATATGTGCCTGTGCGTGTATAGGTATGTGTGTGTGTGTGTGTGTGTGTTTGCCAGTGTCTTAATGTGTTTGTGATAATATTCAAGTATGTTTGATTGACAGCATATGTGTGTGTTCAATTTTATATGTGCCTGCGTGTGTATAGGTGTGTGTGTGTGTGTGTGTGTGTGTGTGTGTGTGTGTGTGTACATGACAGTGAAGACGATTATGCACTGGTAAGTATATATATCTGTGTGACCCCAGCAAATGTTTATGTCTGTGTGTGTGTGTTTGTGTAAATGAGAGTGAGTAAGCATGACACACACACACACACACACACACACACACACACACACACACACACACACACACACACACACACACATGCCTCCCAGCTGTGAGTTCCACTGGAGGAGTGGTTAGGCAGCAGTGGGATGGAAGGCCAGTAGTGGTTCTAGGGGAGGTCGGGCTGGGCCTTTGCCCAGGGCGCAATTTCGTGAAGGGCGCCGTGCTATTGGCCTCACGAGCACTTGAAATATATATATATATCATCTAAAAAAGTTTTTAATATCTATCACATCACTGTGTAGGAAATTGGCAAATTGGCGCCCCCTTTGGCTGCCCGCGCCCCTGCTGAAAAGTTCCAGTGCACAGAAGCTGCGAGAGAAGGGCAAAGGGGAGGGGGCGCGGGGGACAGTTCACCTCTGCGTCTCTCAAATGCAATGCACAAGTGGGCAATACTCTGCAATTAGTGAGAGAAGTCAGTCACACATAAGCTTTCTTCCCAATAACGCACATTTTATTCCTACCATTATATTTACAGGTTTATAATTCCTGCACATCTTTTAATTGTGTGAAAGGGCTAATAAAACAGGGCAATACAAAACGAGTAGGCGGTCACCAAGGTGAATAAGTCTTAACTCCTAGTCGGCAGTGACAGTGTTCGGGGATGGGAAATACAGTATGTTGACTGTCGAGTGACAAACAGGAGATGGACAGAAAAAGGTCAAAGCCATTAGAAGTGTAGAAACGAGCAAAAGATGTATGCAACTGTTCTCTCTGCATGATCACATTATCCATGCCATGAATGAAGGGCTAATGTTAATCATGGTGTAACTCTTACGTTTGTTAGCCTTCTAGCTATGATGCTACGATTCGGTCTTAGCTCAACAAACACAAGATCTAATTTCACCATAAGATTTGGCTTTGCAACAAAACGGTTACAAGTAAAGTTATTATTGATTTCCATAATTTGGATTAACGTTGAGCCCTGTCATTAGCCAACAAAATGTTATGGTAGTTTCAACATTTGCAATTTGCTGCAACTCATAGTTTGCATAGTTTAACTATAGGGTAGTTTAGCATAGTAAACCAGTCATACCTGAATGTGTAAAGCTGTAGAATTCGAGGGGGGCTCGGAGGGGGTCTCGCCCGGGGAGTAATTTAATGTAGAACCGCCACTGTGGAAGGCTACATGTACGGAAGGCCACCTCTGAACCCCCACCTCTCCACCCACCACCTCTGCACCCACCACCTCTCCACCCACCACCTCTGCACCCCCCACCTCTCCACCTCCCAGCTCTACACCCCCCACCACTGCGCCCCCCACCTCTCCACCCCCAGCTTTCCATCCCCACCTCTCCACCTCTCCACCCCCTGCCTCTGCACCCCCCACCTCTGTACCCCCCACCTCTGCATCCCCCAGCTCTCTACCTCTCAGCTCTCCACCCACCACCTCTGCACCCCCCACCTCTCCACCCCCCACCTCTGCATCCCTCAGCTCTCCACCCCTCTGCACCCCTACTAGACCCCCAGCTCTCCACCCCCCAGCTCTCCACCCCCACCTCTGCACCCCCCACCTCTGCACCCCCCACCTCTCCACCCCCTGCCTCTGCATCCCCCAGCTCTCCACCCCCCACCTCTGCACCCCTACTAGACCCCCAGCTCCCCACCCACCACCTCTCCACCCCCACCTCTGCACCCCCCACCTCTGCACCCCTACTAGACCCCCAGCTCTCCACCCACCACCTCTCCACCCCCTACCTCTGCATCCCCCAGCTCTCCACCTCCACCCTGCCTCTGCACCCACCACCTCTCCACCTCTCAGCTCTCCACCCCCCACCTCTGCACCCACCACCTCTCCACCCCCCACCTCTGCACCCACCACCTCTCCACCCACCACCTCTCCACCCCTCACCTCTGCACCCCCTCTAGACCACCACCTTTCCACCCACCACCTCTCCACCCCCCCACTTCTCTGCGTACGAGGAAGTACGAGGGGCTGGTTTAGTGGTGCTAGTGGTGAGTTGCTATTGTGATGAATGCTGCTGTGGTGAAGGGTGTTGCTGTGGTGATGAGTGTTGCCATGGCGATGAGTTGCTGTGGCGATGAGTGTTGCCATGGTGATGAGTTGCTGTGGTGATGGGTGTTACCATGCTGATGATTGTTGTGTACCATGCTGATGTTGTCATGGTGTGGTGTGTCCTTAACCAAGATATGTTTTGTTCGTGATTGTTTAATTCATGACTATAATGGCTTGCATAAAAGCACTGGGCTGGTTAGTAATTGAGTAAAAATCTACAGCCCCACAAAGACATATGTACATATAACACACTCTTGCATGCACAGAGTGAAACATATACCAACCAACCTCTACACCCACATCCCCAGTCCCCCACCCTACCAGCACACACACACACACACACACACACACACTCACACTCTAAACACCACACTAGTATAAACACCCACGTGGGACACACACCACACTATAACACAGACATGGGTATAAATGCACACAAGCCTGAACATACAAACACACTCACAAGCACTTGTGCACAAACAGCTAATCTGATGATGAGTGTGTGTATGTGTGTGTGTGTGTGTGTGTTTGTGTGTGTGTGTGTGTGTGTGTGTGTGTGTGTGTGTGTGTGTGTGTGTGTGAGTGTGTGTGTGAGTGTGTGTGTGTGTGTGTGTGTGTGTGTGTGTGTGTGTGTGTGTGTGTGTGTGTGTGTGTGTGTGTTTGCGTGTGTGTGCATGCATGACAGCTCCAGTGCAGGAGGACGCCAGTGAGCGCATTAGAGATGTGCGTTAGCCGCAAATGGCTGTTTGCCCTGACGACAAAGACAGCAAACAGCAGCACTTAGGCCGCTCTCTGCCATCTAATTGCCTATTAAACGCAATCAAGGCATCCGCCACCCCCCCACCACCCCTCCTGCTGTCTCTGTGGGCCCCCCATCCCCCTCCCCTCCCCTGCCCTACCCTCCCCGGAGATGCACACACACGAGACACACTCACCCAGCCACGAATGCAGCGGGGAGGGGCACCATTCCAGCACCCTGCACTTGTACCTTGGGCATGTTTGTGTGCTTGTGTAAGCGGTCTGTGTGTGTTTGTGTACGTGTGTGTGTGTGTGTGTGTGTGTGTGTGTGTGTGTGTGCAGAAAGTCTGCCGAAGACCAAGGGCTCGAAACTGCAATAAAAGAAAGCAATGAGAGCTTCACAGTGTGCAGATCTTTACTTTTACTGTTGTGTACAGAAACCAAACTGACAGTTTAGTCATCAAATGCATTTTGAATGCAAGTTGTGGCCCAACAATGTAAAAACAACAATAGTTACTCAGTAACTGATAATTCACATGCCCAACTCATTTGTGGTTCAGTGTTTTTAAAAAGGGGACATCGTAGTGAGACGAGTGACAAGTGTGAAAATAAACCTGAAAACGGCAGCTTTCCTTTATCTATCCTTGCAATGCAAAACCTCCTTCCTCATACTCGTGCTCAGGAAGCTCTGTCCTATCTCAGCTTCCTGCCGTACTGTTTGTCCCTTGCAGGGAGCGCCCACCAAAGCAACACAAACAGCTGTAAGGGTGTACTGTTGGAATCAGCAAAGTTCTAAAGAATGTTTTTGTCCATAGAATAGAATGCAGAAAGTTCTAAAGAATGTTGGTATCCATAGAATCGAATGCGGAAAGTTCTAAAGAATGTTGGTATCCATAGAATAGAACGTGGAAAGTTCTAAAGAATGTTTTTGTTTATAGAATATAAATACGGAAAGTTGTAAAACTTTGTGGGGTCCATAGAAAAGAATGCATTTTTACAGAATTACAATATTCAGAAAAGAACAGTCAATAAGTGGGAAGCTGGAGTTTCAAACAGATACAGACGTGCAATAATGCAAGATATGTTGCCTCGTTGGGGTGTCTGATGATATTTGAATTGGGCAAGAGGCAAAACAAGTGATGTGTGAATATTGTGTGTGTGTGTGTGGTGACAGGTCTAACGGAGGAGAAGGTGAAGGCCTACCTGTCGCTGCACCCTTAGATATAACTGATGTGTGTGTGTGTGTGTGTGTGTGTGTGTGTGTGGTCACAGGTCTGACGGACGAGAAGGTGAAGGCCTACCTGTCGCGGCACCCTCAGATGCTGGAGGAGTTTGTGTCGGAGAGTGTGAGCGCTGAAACCCTCGACAGATGGCTCAACAGGAAGAAGAGCAGCAGACCTGCAGGTAGCATTGTGGCATACACACACACACACACACACATATGCTCATACAGACACATGCTCATACACAGACACACACACACAAACACACACAGTGTGCTGTAATCTCGCCCATTGTCGTCATCTGACAGGATGTTTGGGAATATTGGTAATGTTGCTCCCCTTCAGTTATGGCCAGCAGACACCCGGAGCCATAGAGCCGTGTGATATGTAAGGGATAATGGACGACACGGTGTTCGGATATCAGAAAGTTAATGCACCTTGAGGTGGCAATGCGGCCACAACGCGAAGTGCATTAACTTTCTGATGTCCGAACACCGCGAAGTCCATTATCCCGCTTATACCACGGTTACCACACTTGTCTGATGTTCATTTCAGGTAATCATTTCTACGTTTTAATCGCTAAAACAAACTTATTTGTGGAACTACTTCCATCCGCCACAAGATGTGTTTTTTCATAACTTACTGGACAAACAGCCGTTGCTAATTCCAAACTAGAGGTTGTAATGGCCAAGACCCAGTCGTTAGTTCCATGACTTTGGTTGTCAAGCTAGCTATTCTAAAGTTCTTTTAAGCCTTGCTTAGCAAAATCACGTCAGTAGAATACAAATGCAGCGTGACAGCACTAAAAGACTGATCTCAGAGGCATATAGCATGTTGCAACTCTCTATTCTTCCATCTGCTCGTCATTTGCTAAAGCTGTCACATTTTTACTGTTTATTTACAGTTCACCACGAACTTGGCGCATTGATACATAAACATGATATGGTCGGAAAGCAGGGACTACTTCATAGATGTGCGTATATAGAAAGTTAATAACCGTTCTAGAGGACGCATCACAATGGAACACAATAGAAGCCGTGGTATAATGCCATTATTCCATCCAGAGCCATAGAGCCATCTGATATTGTCATTATTACACCCAGAGCCATGTGATATTGCCATTATTACACACAGAGCCATGTGATATTGCCATTATTACACACAGAGCCATGTGATATTGACATTATTACACCCAGAGCCATGTGATGTTTTCATTATTATACCCAGAGCTATGTGATATTGCCATTATTACACCCAGAGCTATGTGATATTGACATTATTACACACAGAGCTATGTGATATTGCCATTATTACACCCAGAGCTATGTGATATTGCCATTATTACACCCAGAGCTATGTGATGTTTTCATTATTATACCCAGAGCCATGTGATATTGCCATTATTACACACAGAGCCATGTGATATTGCCATTATTACACACAGAGCCATGTGATATTGACATTATTACACACAGAGTTATGTGATATTGACATTATTACACACAGAGC
>CM050204.1:28843541-28858541 GCA_027475355.1 Coilia nasus
GGGGGGGGCAGAGTGATGGAGAGGTATAGAGTACCGGGGGGAAGGAGGGGGTGACACAGCCAGCTGGGGGGGGGGCAGAGTGATGGAGGGGGACACAGCCGGGAAGGGGTGGGGTGGGGGCGCAGAGTGATGGAGAGGCATAGAGTAGTCGGGGGGGGCAGAGTGATGAAGAGGTATAGAGTACTCGAGGAGGGGGGGGGATGGGGGCAGAGTGATGGAGAGGTATAGAGTACTCGAGGGGGGGGGCAGAGTGATGGAGAGGTATAGAGTACTCGAGGGGGGGGGGGATGGGGGCAGAGTGATGGAGAGGCATAGAGTAGTCGGGGGGGGGCAGAGTGATGGAGAGGTATAGAGTACTCGAGGAGGGGGGGAGTGATGGAGAGGTATAGAGTACTCGAGGGGGGGGGGGAGTGATGGAGAGGTATAGAGTACTCGAGGGGGGGGGGGATGGGGGCAGAGTGATGGAGAGGCATAGAGTACTCGAGGGGGGTGGGCAGAGTGATGGAGAGGTATAGAGTAGTCTGGGGGGGCAGTGATGGAGAGGTATAGAGTACTCGAGGGGGGGGGGCAGAGTGATGGAGAGGTATAGAGTACTCGAGGGGGGGGGGGGATGGGGGCAGAGTGATGGAGAGGCATAGAGTAGTCGGGGGGGGCAGAGTGATGGAGAGGTATAGAGTACTCGAGGAGGGGGGGAGTGATGGAGAGGTATAGAGTACTCGAGGGGGGGGGGGGGAGTGATGGAGAGGTATAGAGTACTCGAGGGGGGGGGGGGATGGGGGCAGAGTGATGGAGAGGCATAGAGTACTCGAGGGGGGTGGGCAGAGTGATGGAGAGGTATAGAGTACTCGAGGAGGGGGGGGGGGAGAGAGTGATGGAGAGGTATAGAGTAC
The DNA here is from genome assembly GCA_027475355.1 of Coilia nasus. Lineage (NCBI taxonomy): Eukaryota > Metazoa > Chordata > Actinopteri > Clupeiformes > Engraulidae > Coilia > Coilia nasus. The sequence goes on from CM050204.1 coordinate 28,844,432, forward strand.
TCGAGGAGGGGGGGGGAGAGAGTGATGGAGAGGTATAGAGTACTCGAGGAGGGGGGGGGGGGAGTGATGGAGAGGTATAGAGTACTCGGGGGGGGGGGCAGAGTGATGGAGAGGTATAGAGTACTCGAGGAGGGGGGGGGGGGGAGTGATGGAGAGGCATAGAGTAGTCGAGGAAGGGGGGGGAGAGAGTGATGGAGAGGTATAGAGTACTCGAGGAGGGGGGGGGGGGGAGTGATGGAGAGGTATAGAGTACTCGAGGAGGGGGGGGGGGGAGTGATGGAGAGGTATAGAGTACTCGAGGAGGGGGGGGGGGGAGAGTGATGGAGAGGTATAGAGTACTCGAGGAGGGGGGGGGGGGGAGTGATGGAGAGGCATAGAGTAGTCGAGGAAGGGGGGGGAGAGAGTGATGGAGAGGTATAGAGTAGTCTGGGGGGGCAGTGATGGAGAGGTATAGAGTAGTCGGGGGGGGGGGCAGTGATGGAGGGTGTGGAGTGGTGGGGGTTATGGAGTGGTGGAGTGGTGGAGGGGGCACACAGCTGGTTGAGGGCTGAGCAGAGGCATGATGGGGGAGAGGCAGAGGAAGAGTAGAGTGATGAGGGGATGGGGGGCACACTGCAGGCCAGAGGACCAGAGGGAGGGAGGTGATGGGGGGGTCGGGGATGGGGATGGGGGTGGGCGTGGGGATGGTGGACAGGGAAATGAGGGTGGGGGAGGGATGTGTTGTGTGCTGTGGGGGGTGGCAGTGCGACTCATGGTGCTGCTTTAGTGGGGCAGACACACACACACACACACACACACACACACATATACTCACACACATACACACTCTCTGACACACACACACTCACACAAATACACACTCTCACAAACACACACACACTCACACACACACACACATACACACACACACATGCACACTCGCACACGTACGTACACAATCTAACACACACACAGTCTTGTGTCTGCAGTGTGTGTGCAAGTGTGTGTGGGTGTGGGTTTGTGCGTCTAGAGTAATGCATCCATGCATCCATTAGTGAAGAGATGCTTATCTCCTGTGTAAAAGCCTGCAGGTCTTCCCCACTCAGTCCAACCTGCCACTGTGGTTACCCTCCCCACACACACACACACACACACACACACACACACACACAGCACCTTTGGGCCTTGCTCCTACCCCTTAATGCCCCCCACACCCCAGCGCCACTGACTGTGTGTGTGCAAGTGTGTATGTGTGTGCAAGTGTGTGTGTGCAAGTGTGTGTGGTTGTGGGTTTGTGTGTCTACAGTAATGCATCCATGCATCCATTAGTGAAGAGATCCTTAACGTGTGTGTAATAGCCTGCAGGTCCTCCCCACTCAGTCCAACCTGCCACTGTGGGTTCCCTTCACACACACACACACACACACACTCACACACACACACACACACACAGTCCCAACATCTGGAGTCGGTAGCCTATTTCACGAGCGGCTGCAGCCCTCCTAAAGGGCTGTGTACTGCTGGAGAGGGCTGGGTTTAAAAAAATAAGCAATATTAATGTCAATACATTTAAAAAAAATTAGATAACGATTGTAAAGTTTGCAGAATGATATTTTACAGTTTTTGCCCATTGCTTAAACACATTTTGCAAAATTTGGCTCGCTGTGCCAAAACTCTACACCCAAGCACATAGGACACAACACTTGGAAATAAACCATTCACATCTATGTCAAATTGAAACTCTGCAATCAAAACCTAACAATCCTTCAGTAAAATGTCACTCTCATGACAAAATTGCACACACTTGTATTTTATGAAAACACTGTCACATCAGCACCAACACACTAGTCTACTTTATATAAAGCACTGTTTTTTGTATTTTGAATAGATGTGTTTTGCCAATGATACATCGGTATTTCATTTTTGAACGAAGTGTCTTATGTATGAAATAGTGTGTAGTGTGCAGGAGCAAGTGTTTTGCAAAAAGGAGCAAGTGTGTTGCAGAATTGCAACTGAAGTGTAAAGCAGAGTTTTTGTTTAAGGTATGGTTACACTGTGTTTAAGGCATGGTAACACAACTTCAAGTTATGTCACTTTGGTTTAAGCATATGTCTATTGCGTTCAAGCAGTGGGCAAAAACTGTAATAATAGGTCTCTTTCGGTATATGCTGATGTGCACAATGTGTGACATCACCTATACGCCTGACCTGGAGTAGGACAGACCAAATCAAAATCAGTGTTCGATTTACAACTAAGCCTGTGTGTATCAACGAGGGCTGGGCATTACAAAGGCAGCAGTCAGCCCGGCCCAAAACAAGTGTCCTTCCTGCAAGAACGTGGCTGACCTCACACCTTCACGTGCTCTGTAGCAAATGACACATGACACATGACACGTAGCAAATGACACATGACACGGGAGGAGGAAGAGAAGATCCGCTGATCCACTCTGACAGCGGAGTTCAAAAAAAAAAAATGAGGCCTGGTGAGTGTGAGGAAGTAGACAGGCCTGGAGCAGCCTCTACAGTGTGTGTGTGTGTGTGTGTGTGTGTGTGTGTGTGTGTGTGTGTGTGTGTGTGTGTGTGTGTGTGTGTGTGTGTGTGTGTGTGTGTGTGTGTCACACAGTGCTCCTGCTATCCCAGCCTCCCATTTTTTCTCTCCATGTGCCCACTGTGGTCAGCTACTGCACAGGGGCATCTCATTGTGTGTGTGTGTGTGTGTGTGTGTGTGTGTGTGTGTGTATGTGTGTGTGTGTGTGTGTACGTTTGTATGTAGATTGTGTGTGTGTGTGTCACAGTCTGGTGTCACACTGTGGTCAGCTACTGCACAGGGGCATCTCATTTTCTCGCCTCTTCGCTCCTTTATTATGACCGCCGCTAGCGAAGCTAGCGAAAGCGGTCATATTGGAGTTGCTGCAAAATTTTTCCCTTTTTTTTTTTTTTTTTTTTTTCACCGATTTTTCGTCAACGATTCCCGGGACACTGAAACTCGGGGAGACATGAATGTTTGTAGGCATGTAGCCCAAGAAGTTTGTGAGCGAATAACGCCTTTTGGTCCCCCAGGGCCACCCCCCCGCTGTGCCAGTGTCCGTTAAAGAGGGGGAGACCGGCAAAAGTTTTTGCTGAATAACTCAATGAACGTTTCACCCAACAACATGAAATTTTTGTGATATGTCGGTGTTACAGAGACGTATCGACCCAGCCCATAAACTCTCACTTGAAGCATAGCGCCACCTAGTGATATGGGTAAATGCAAAAATTGGGATTTTGAGTTGCCAATATCTTGGACCGAGAAGGTGGGAACTGCGCAAAATATGTTATGCACAATCACCACAAAGACCTCTAACACCACAGAACATGCCATAAAATTTGGTCCATAGGGGGCGCTGTAATTGTAGAAAATGTCATTTTGCCTATTATCTAGACAATGCTTACGTTTACAACAATTTTTTTTTTATCGTGAAATCTATTGACCCTCACGCATTGAAAACACTGGTCGACGCCCACTTCCAACGAAAAAAAATTCCGTGAAATTTTAATATTGCGAAAACAAATCTGAACGAACTCGTCATAGGCCGTTCATGTGAATCTCACCAAATTTGGTATATGTCATCTACAGACAATGCTGACAAAAACTTATCAAAGGATTTATCTTGAGATAAACCGTTCCGAAGTTACACGTCAATGAACATTTAACACGTAGCTTAAAAATCTTCAAATGGCCGTATCTTGGCTAATAATTGCTCAAATTTGGTCAAAGTTAACATGCTATCTCTAAACAGCTTTCTTTTCATGTGTACAAAATTTTGTGACATTTCGTCATAGGGGGCGATGTTTATTGGCAAAGCTAGGTGTCAAAAAACAGTTTTTGTTAAATAACTCGTCAACAATTTTGCCCAAGACAACGATTTTGTTTTAGTATGTCGGTGTTACAGAGACGTATCGACCCAGCCCATAAACTCTCACTTGAAGCATAGCGCCACCTAGTGATATGGGTACATGCAAAAATTGGGATTTTGAGTTGCCAATATCTTGGACCGAGAAGGTGGGAACTGCGCAAAATACATCATGCACGATCACCACAAAGACCTCTAACACCACAGAACATGCCATAAAATGTGGTCCATAGGGGGCGCTGTAATTGTAGAAAATGTCATTTTGCCTATTATCTAGACAATGCTTACGTTTACAACATTTTTTTTTTTATCGTGAAATCTGTTGACCCTCACGCATTGAAAACACTGGTCGACGCCCACTTCCAACGAAAACAATTTCCGTGAAATTTTAATATTGCGAAAACGAATCTGAACGAACTCGTCATAGGCCGTTCATGTGAATCTCACAAAATTTGGTATATGTCATCTACAGACAATGTTGACAAAAAGTTATCAAAGGATTTATCTTGAGATAAACCGTTCCGAAGTTACACGTCAATGAACATTTAACACGTAGCTTAAAAATCTTCAAATGGCCGTATCTTGGCTTTTAATTGCTCAAATTTGGTCAAAGTTGACATGCCATCTCTAAACAGCTTTCTTTTCATGTGTACTACATTTTGTGACATTTCATCATAGGGGGCGATGTTTATTGGCGAAGCTAGGTGTCAAAAAACAGTTTTTGTTAAATAACTCGTCAACAATTTTGCCCAAGACAACGATTTTGTGTTAGTATATCGGTGTTACAGAGATGTATCGACCCAGCCCATAAACTCTCACTTGAAGCATAGCGCCACCTAGTGATATGGGTAAATGTAAAAATTAGGATTTTGAGTTGCCAATATCTTTGACCGAGAAGGTGGGAACTGCACAAAATACGTCATGCACGATCACAACAAAGACCTCTAACACCACAGAACATGCCATAAAATGTAGTCCATAGGAGGCGCTGTAATTGTAGAAAATGTCATTTTGCCTATTATCTAGAGAATGCTTATGTTTACAACAATTTTTTTTTTATCGTGAAATCTATTGACCCTTACGCATTGAAAACACTGGTCGACGCCCACTTCCAACATAAACAATTTCCGTGAAATTTTAATATTGCGAAAACGAATCTGAACGAACTCGTCATAGGCCGTTCATGTGAATCTCACCAAATTTGGTATATGTCATCTACAGACAATGCTGACAAAAAGTTATCAAAGGATTTATCTTGAGATAAACCGTTCCGAAGTTACACGTCAATGAACATTTAACACGTAGCTTAAAATTCTTTAAATGGCCGTATCTTGGCTTTTAATTGCTCAAATTTGGTCAAAGTTGACATGCCATCTCTAAACAGCTTTCTTTTTATGTGTACTAAATTTTGTGACATTTCGTCATAGGGGGCGATGTTTATTGGCGAAGCTAGGTGTCAAAAAACAGTTTTTGTTAAAAAACTTGTCAACAATTTTGCCCAAGACAACGATTTTGTGTTAGTTTGTTGGTGTTACAGAGATGTATCGACCCAGCCCATAAACTCTCACTTGAAGCATAGCGCCACCTAGTGATAAGGGTAAATGCAAAAATTGGGATTTTGAGTTGCTAATATCTTGGACCGAGAAGGTGGGAACTGCGCAAAATATGTCATGCACGATCACCACAAAGACCTCTAACACCACAGAACATGCCATAAAATTTGGTCCATAGGGGGCGCTGTAATTGTAGAAAATGTCATTTTGCCTATTATCTAGAGAATGCTTACGTTTACAACAATTTTTTTTTTATCATGAAATCTATTGACCCTCACGCATTGAAAACACTGGTCGACGCCCACTTCCAACAAGAACAATTTCTGGGAAATTTTAATATTGCGAAAACGAATCTGAACAAACTCGTCATAGGCCGTTCATGTGAATCTCACCAAATTTGGTATATGTCATCTACAGACAATGCTGACAAAAAGTTATCAAAGGATTTATCTTGAGATAAACCGTTTCGAAGTTACACGTCAATGAACATTTAACACGTAGCTTAAAATTCTTCAAATGGCCGTATCTTGGCTTTTAATTGCTCAAATTTGGTCAAAGTTGACATGCCATATCTAAACATCTTTCTTTTCATGTGTACTAAATTTTGTGACATTTCGTCATACGGGGCGATGTTTATCGCCGAAGCTAGATGTTGAAAAACAGTTTTTGTTAAATAACTCGTCAACAATTTTGCCCAAGACAATGATTTTGTGTTAGTATGTAGGTGTTACAGAGGCATATTGACCCAGCCCATAAACTCTCACTTGAAGCATAGCGCCACCTAGTGATAAGGGTAAATGCAAAAATTGGGATTTTGAGTTGCCAATATCTTGGACTGAGAAGGTGGGAACTCCACAAAATACATCATGCACGATCACCACAAAGACCTCTAACACCACAGAACATGCCATAAAATTTAGTCCATAGGGGGCGCTGTAATTGTACAAAATCTCATTTTGCCGACTCCTTGCCTTCACAAATCAGTCCTACATACTACACATTCAAAACCCACATCCATGCCCACTTCCAGGAAATCATTTCCACAGAAATCTCACCTCACAACACTGCTCTACCACACACTCATCACACCAACAGTTCCCACATTTCAATATACTGCGGCGGTCATACCATGTACCGCTATGCGGTACATCTAGTTCTCCTGTGCTCTCCTTTCCTCTCTTCTCTTTTCTTCCCCTCTTCTCTCCTATTCTCCATACCCCTCTCCTCTCTTCTCTTTTCGTCTCCTCTCCTCTCCTATTCTCAATACCCCTCTCCTCTCCTCTCTTCTTTTTTACTCTCCTCTTCTCTCCTCCCAACTGATTTCTCTTCCTCCCAACTTGTCTCCCTTCCTCTGCTCTCCTCCCCCTTATTTTCCTCTTCTCTTCCCTCCCTCTCCTCTCCTCTCTTCACCTCTCCCCCACTCCTTTCCTCTCTTCTCTTGCCCTCTCTTCTCTTCTCCTCTCCTCACCTCACCTCTTCCCCACTCTCCTCCTGCCCTCTCCTCTCCTCACCTCACCTCTTCCCCACTCCTCTCCCCTACTCTTCTCCTCACCTCACATCACATCACCTCACCTGTCCTCTCCTCTCCTCTCCTCTCCTCTCCTCTCCTCTCCTCTCCTCTCCTCTCCTCTCCTCCCCTACTCTTCTCCTCTCCTTTCCTGTTGTTCTGTCCTCTCCTCTCCTCTCCCCCACTCCTCTCCTCTCTTCTCCTGTCTTCTCCTCTCATCTCCTCTCCCCCACTCTTCTCCCTCTTGTTCTCTCCTCCTCTTCCCCAGGTCCTCTTCTTCCATGCCATAGTTACATAGTTCCCTTATTAGCGGAGACTCAGAGACAGTGACAGTGACACTGACAGTGACAGGGTTCTGCTGTGGACGCAGACTAAACAAACAGCCGCTTACGCAAGGGGACGCACAGATGCGAAGCACTGGTTAGGCAGCGCGGAGAGACATGGCAGAGAGACGCCCAGGCAGTGCAGTACTGGCAGTGTGGGGAGAGATGGCAGAGAGATGCCCAGGCAGTGCAGTACTGGCAGTGTGGGGAGAGATGTGAAGGAGACGTCCAGGCAGCGCAGTACTGGCAGTGTGGGGAGACATGGCAGAGAGACGCCCAGGCAGTGCAGTACTGGCAGTGTGGGGAGAGATGGCAGAGAGACGCCCAGGCAGTGCAGTACTGGCAGTGTGGGGAGAGATGGCAGAGAGACGCCCAGGCAGTGCAGTACTGGCAGTGTGGGGAGAGATGGCAGAGAGACGCCCAGGCAGTGCAGTACTGGCAGTGTGGGGAGAGATGTGAAGGAGATGTCCAGGCAGCGTGGGGAGGGATGGAAGACAGAAGCTGTGGAGCGCAGTACTGACAGTGTGGGGAGAGGTGTGAGAGAGATGCTATGGAGCGCAGTACTAGCAGTGTGGGGAGAGATGGCAGAGAGATGCTGTGGAGTGCAGTACTGGCAGTAAGGGGAGAGGTGTGAGAGAGACGTCCAGGCAGTGCAGTACTGGCAGTGTGGGGAGAGATGTGTGAGAGACATCGAAGCGTGGGGAGAGATCGCACACAGAAGCCCAGAGCGCAGTACTGGCAGCGCAGGGAGAGATGTGAGAGAGGTGCTATGGAGCGCAGTGCTTGCAGTCTGGTGAGAGATGGGAGAGAGACGGCATGGAGCGCAGTGCAGGCAGCACAGGGAGAGATGGCAGAGAGAAGCTGCGGAGCACAGTATTGGCTGTGCAGGGAGAGATGAGAGAGAGACTATGCGGAGCGCAGTATTGACTGTGCAGGGAGAGATGTGAGTGAGACGTTCAGGCAGCGCAGGGAGAGATGTGTGAGAGAAGAACACAGTGCTGGTAGTGTGGGGAGAGATGTGTGAGAGAAGAACACAGTGCTGGTAGTGTGGGGAGAGATATATAGATGGTATGGAGTGCAGTACTGGCAGCGCGGGGAGAGGTGTGTGAGAGAAGAGCACGGTGCTGGTAGTGTGGGGAGAGATATAAGAGAGATGGTATGGAGTGCAGTACTGGCAGTGCGGGGAGAGATGTGTGAGAGAAGCTGGGCAGTGCTGGGGAAGCTGGGGAGACTATGCGGAGTGCAGTACTGGCAGTGTGGGCAGAGATGGCAGAGAGACGTCCAGGCAGTGCAGGACTTCCAGGGGAGAGATGTGTGAGAGACTATGCGGAGCACAGTACTGGCAGTGTGGGCAGAGATGAGAGAGAGACGGGGAGCACGGGGAGAGATGGCACAGAGAAGCCCGGAGTTCGGTACTGGCAGTGTGGGGAGAGATGTGAGCGCAGTACTGGCAGCACGCGGATGGATGGCAGAGACACGGCAAAGCATGGGGAGAGATGTGAGAGAGATTACATAGGTACCTTCGATGTTCTCTACACATCTGTTTGCTATTATGTCCTCCTTTTGTAAGTCGCTTTGGATAAAAGCGTCTGCTAAGTGTAATGTAATGTAATGTAATGTAGATGTGCAGGCAGCATGGGGAGAGATGGGAGACAGATGCCATGGAGCCCAGTACAGGCAGCGTGGGGAGAGATGTGAGAGAGACGTGCAGGCAGCATGGGGAGAGATGTGAGAGAGATGTGCAGGCAGCATGGGGAGAGATGTGAGAGATACGTGCAGGCAGTGCGGGGAGAGATGGGAGAGAGACGCTATGGAGCCCAGTACAGGCAGCATGGGGAGAGATGTGAGAGAGAAGCTGCCGCTCAGGAAAGAGACAAACATACGGAGGCGCAGGGCAGGGAGACACCCTCTACTGTCTCCACACCCCCACCCCCCCCCCCACCCCACCCACATACAGGTAGGGAGAGAGGAGGAGGGAGAGAGGGACAGAGGGAGAGGGATAGGAAGGATAGACAGAGAGAGAAAGGGAGAGAGGGAGAGGGATAAGAAGGATAGACAGAGAGAGAGACAGGGTGAGAAAGAGTGAAAGAAAGAGGGAGAGGGATGGAGAGAGAGAGAGCAGGGGAGAGGAAGGGAGAGAGAAAGAGAGGGATAGAGGGAGAGAGGGAGGGATGAATAGAGGCAGAGAGGAATAATCAGACCATCTGAAGCAGGAGGGCGATCGATTCTCTGTCCCAGTAGGTCAAAGACTTGACCTAGGCAGGCCGAGCGTCGCTCTGTGTTGTCCCCTCTTCCTGGCTCTGTGCTTTTAGATTTACAGCACCGCGCTCCCTCCTGCGTGCCTGCCCTCCCCTGGCCCCGCACTCAGATTTACAGTACAGCCCGTAATCAGATAGCGAAGCTCCCCGCTCCTCGCCACTCTCTCTCCAAAACTGCCCACATCGCATTGTTTAACAATGGGGCAGTGGAGGCCTAGCGGTTAAGGTATTGGACCTGTGATTGCAGGTTCTAATCCTGGGTCACCAGTAGTGTCATTGAAGTACCCTGAGCATGTTACTGTCCCCACACACTGCTCCCTGGGTGCCTTTGTCATGGCTGCTCGTGTGATCACAATGACCAGTGGGACTGACTTTCAACAACATCAGCTTCTTCGTATTCACTCTACCTGCTGGGCCCACTGCTCATTCTGACTCTACATGACATTACACTTACTGTTTGTTCAGATCAGGAGCGACCAAAGCCAACAGGTCGTTGAGGTTGCTGAAGAAGCTTCCCTGTTGAATTTGCCTTGTTCGCTTTGTTCGCTCATGACGTATCATTTGGAATGTTGGATTTAGCCAACGAACTTTGGATTTAGCTCAGTAATTAACGGACGTTGTAAATCTATGTATTCTGGTTGTTTTTTGCTGAACCGTGTCATAGCTCATTACCGTAAAGTTAACTGACTTTTTAACTTCTCTTTTTCCGACTCTCCACAAAGAAATAATGAGTTCCGTCGCTATGGTCGCTTTGGTAGCTTCTGATGTAAAACACCCAGTTAGCCGATGCTCTTATTCAGAGTAACTAACAACTGAGGGGGGGGACACAATCAAGCTTAAGCAGCCATAGGAGATGTAAAAGGCTTTTTAAGCACACTTTATTCATCTTCTGGCCTTGGGTGTAATGTTTGTAGTGGGAAGTTTTAGAAATGGTACAGGAAAGGAGAGAGGAGGGAGAGAGAGAGAGGGAGAGAGAGAGGGAGGGAGAGAGAGAGAGGGAGAGAAGAGAGAGAGGAAGATCGAGAGAGAGCAGGAGACAGAGGGAGGGAGAGGGAAGAGAGAAGAAGACAGAGAGAGAGCAGGAGAAAGAGAGGGAGGGTGGAGAGAAAGTGACGGAGGAGAGAGAGGGATATAGAAATGGTAGAAATGATGAAGTAAAGAAAGACAGAGAGAGAGCAGGAGAAAGAGAGGGGGGAAGATCGAGAGAGAGAGAGGGAGAGAGCGAGGGGATATAGAAATGGTAGAAATGAAGTAAAGAAAGATCGAGAGAGAGCAGGAGAAAGAGAGGGAGGAAGATCGAGACAGAGAGGGAGAGAGCGAGGGATATGGAAATGGTAGAAAGTGTGTGTGCTGGTTTGTCGATGTGGTTTGGCTACAGGAAAGGCTGGGCTCTCCAGCACTGTTCTTGAGCCGGAGCAGAGCACTGGATACAGTGTGTGCGTGCGTGTGTGTATGTGTGTGTGTGTGTGTGTGTGTATGCGGTGTATGTGCGTGCGTGTGTGTGTGTGTGTATGTGTGTGTGTGTGTGTGTGTGTGTGTGTGTGTTTGCGCGCGATAGGCAGAGACTGTGAGAAAGTATGTTTGGGGAAAACCTGGGAAAAGACAATAGCCTGTGCTGGACCTCGTGTGACCATGGGTATCTCTCTCTCCGTCTTTCTTCCTCTCTCTCTCTCTCTCTCTCTCTCTCTCTCTCTCTCTCTCCTCCGTCTTTCTTCCTCTCTCTCTCTCTGTCCATCTCTGTTTCTCTCTTACTCTGTTATTCTCTCCTTCTCTCTCTCCGTCTCTTGCTCTCTGTCTCTCGGTCTTAGCTCACATATTTTCCAGTGCATGTGTTCCATATGAAGGCTGTTAGATGTGTGTGTGTGTGTGTGTGTGTGTGTTCCACATGAAGGCTGTTAGATGTGTGTGTGTGTGTGTGTGTGTGTGTGTGTGTGTGTGTGTGTGTGTGCATGTGTTCGATATGAAGGCTGTTAGATGTGTGTGTGTGTGTGTGTGTGTGTGTGTGTGTGTGTTCCATATGAAGGCTGTTAGATGTGTGTGTGTGTGTGTGTGTGTGTGTGTGTGTGTGTGTGTGTGTGTGTTCCATATGAAGGCTGTTAGATGTGTGTCTGTGCGTCATATGACTGCAGCTGTGACTCCTCAGGCAGTCCGGACAGCCTGGACACTGTGCTCAGGGTGACACTGCTTCTGCTACCGCTGCAGGACACATCATCCCCCATACACACACACACACACACACACACACACACACACACACACACACACGCACGCACGCACGCACGCACACACACACACACACACACACACGCACGCACACACACACACACACATGCACACACACACACACACACACGCACACACACACGCACACTCTCTCTCTACCGCTGCAGGATACATCATCCCCCATACACACACACACACACACACACACACACACACACACGCACACACACACACACACGCACACACACACACACACACACACACACGCACGCACACACACACACATGCACACACACACACACACACACGCACACACACACACACGCACACTCTCTCTCTACCGCTGCAGGATACATCATCCCCCATACACACACACACGCGCACACACACACACACACGCACACACACACACACACACACACACGCACGCACACACCCACACACACACACATGCACACACACACACGCACACACACACACGCACACTCTCTCTCTACCGCTGCAGGATACATCATGCCCCATACACACACACACACACACACACACACACACACACACACGCACGCACACACCCACACACACACACATGCACACACACACACGCACACACACACACGCACACTCTCTCTCTACCGCTGCAGGATACATCATGCCCCATGTTACATATTGTCACGCACTTTGTTCCACTGTGCCTAATTGATGTAACAGGGACAGTAAAATAAAGTACAAATAAATTTGTCCGTACCACTTCATCACCTTTACCTTTCACTCGGTCCCTCTCCATCTTCTAACGCAGGCCCCAACCAATCCTCCCTCCCGACACCACTACAACTGCACTTTATGCACTTTATCCCACCCCCTACCCCCATCACCTGTTCCACCCCTGTCCTTCATCAGACAGCCATCTCATCCCCCAACTGCATTCCACGCACTTTGCTCCCCCCTCCCCATGCACCGTATAGGCTGAAAATCAAAGCAGTTTCACTGCATGTCATACTTTACCCAGTATCTCTATGCCTGTGACAAATAAATATCCTTGTATCCTTGTACCCTTGGATCCTTATAATCTTCTCAGTTTATCTTACAGTTGTGTACACTGGTCTATATAGAGGCCTACAGTACAGCATCTGGGCCTACAGCACTATATGTAGAACGTGTTGTAGAATACTCCTCTCCTGAAACCACACAACAGAGTACACTATACTTCTGTAGATTAGTGGTAAATAATTTAGTTCAGTGGAACCTTTAATGTAGAAGATGAGAAATTATTCAACCAAGTGGCCTTTTCAGATATGAAATGAGATTGGGTTGTACTTTGGGGACATCAAGTTTTGTTTCAGTTTGTTCTGTTTGTATTTGTTTCATACCGTCTTATAATGTATTATTCTTGTTCTCTAGTGTTCTTTCAGTCTTTTTTCCCCCTTTTCATTTCTCCTCTGTCTTCCACTCTGTCTGTGTCACTGCATGTTTGTATATAAATGTGTGTGTGTGTGTCTGTGTGTGTGTGTGTTTACAGTGTGTGTGTTTACAGTGTGTGTGTGTGTGTGTGTGTGTGTACAGTATGTATGTGTGTGTGTGTGTGTGTGTGTGTGTGTGTGTTTACAGTGTGTGTGTTTACAGTGTGTGTGTGTGTGTGTGTGTGTACAGTATGTATGTGTGTGTCTGTGTGTGTGTGTGTGTGTGTGTGTGTGTGTGTGTGTGTGTGTGTGTGTGTGTGAGTGTGTGTGTGTGTGTGTGTGTGTGTGTGTGTGTGTGTGTGTGTGTGTGTGTGTGTGTGTGAGAGTGTACAGTATGTATGTATATGTGTGTGTGTGTATGAACACTTACATGCACGTCATCTACTGCCGCAGCATGCGTTAGGAATGGCTGTGTAACGTATAAGATTACAGCAGACACTGAGGCTTAAACTCGGATGCCCTACAATCTGCGTGTGTGCCAAGGAATGCTGCGCTGCTAGAAACTTTGGAGCCTGCGAGAGAATGCAAATTTGAATAGTTCCCCCCAACACACACACACACACACACACACACACACACACGCCTTGCCTGTATACTGAATTAGGTCCTGAAGTTGTTAAGCACTGTGGTGAGTTTGGCCCTAAAGTTGATGAGCAGTATGGTGAGTTTAACTCTAAAGTAGATGAGCACTATGGTGAGTTTAACTCTAAAGCTGATGAGCACTATGGTGAGTTTAACTCTAAAGTAGATGAGCACTATGGTGAGTTTAACTCTAAAGCTGATGAGCACTATGGTGAGTTTAACTCTAAAGTTGATGAGCACTGTGGTGAGTTTGGCCCTAAAGTTGATGAGCACTATGGTGAGTTTAACTCTTAAGCTGATGAGCACTATGGTGAGTTTAACTCTAAAGCTGATAAG
>CM050204.1:28866041-28871041 GCA_027475355.1 Coilia nasus
ACACACACACACACACACACACACGCACACACACACACACACACACACATGATACGGCATTCAGTATGTATGTGTACATGTATGTGTACTGTATATATACCCACATACACGTATCATGTCTACACACACACACACACACACACACACAGAAATGCAAACATACACACAGTCAGCCAGAATGAAAGTGCATACACACCTCACTATGGACACCCAAAACCAAAGGCCTGTAGCTTCATATATACTGCAATTTGTCCATGCACACTTTGAGTGTGTGTGTGCCTGTGAGTGTGTGTGTGTCTGTGAGTGTGTGTGACTGCATGTGTATATGTGCCTGCTTGTGCATGTGTTGGTGTTTCCCAGTGTTTGTGTGTTTGACTGCATATGTGTGTGTGTGGAGTGTGTGCCTGCATGTGTGTGTGTGTGTGTGTGCCTGAATGTGTTTGTGCCGGCATGTGTGTGTGTGTGTGTGTGTGTGTGTAGTGTGTGCCTGCATGTGTGTGTGTGTTCGTGTGTGTGTAGAGTGTGCCTGCATGTGTGTGCCTGCATGTTCCACCAAGATGGCGGCGCGTGTAGACGCAGCGACCTCACGCTCTCCCAACAATGCGTTGTTTTGTTCGTCAATCAAGTGTTTGTCTGAAAGTTTTTCTTGTCAGTCTACGTCGGAATATGTGTACAGTCGACAGGCTTTCTTACACATTCGGAGAAGCCAGATTTGCCAAGTTTTGAGCACGGAACTGGAGTACTCGCTAAGGGAACTGGGACTGCTACGCTGGCCTGCTAACTCACCGGACTCGCCTGCTACCCCTCCCCCGGAGAGGAGGCGTCGGAAGCGGTGTGCTAGGACGAGGAAGCGAGGTAAGCGCGGAGGTGTCCGAGCTAGGCTAGAGGCTAAGCCAACTCGCCCAGCCATACCATCTATCCTTCTGGCGAACGTACGATCACTGGACAATAAAATGGATGACATTCGACTTCTGAGATCAGCAAACCGAAAAGTGAGTGACTGTTGTGTGCTAGTTTTCACTGAAACATGGCTTAACGATAACATTCCTGACTCCGCGATACAACTGGAGCAGCTAACATGCTACAGATCTGACAGGGCTCTCGTAGAAGGAGGGAAGACGCACGGTGGCGGTGTGTGTGTTTACATCCGCGAAGAGTGGTGCCGAGATGCCACTGTAGTATACAAACACTGCTCACCTCTGGCGGAGTTCATGATCGTGAAGTGTCGCCCTTTCTACTTGCCAAGGGAGATAAGTTCGATCCTGCTGGTTGCTACTTATATCCCCCCAACTAACAACAGCAACAGAAGTGCGGCGCTGAACGAACTGTACCAGGCTATCAGTGAACAACAAACAGCACAACCAGACGGTTTCATCATTCTTGCGGGAGATTTCAACCATGCTGATCTCAAAACTGTACTTCCCAAGTTTCATCAGCAAATCCATTTTCCAACAAGAGGACACAACACTTTGGACTGTGTTTACACTCAGCACAAAGGAGCATACAAAGCCACCCCCCTCCCCCACATCGGCACCTCTGATCACCTCACCATTATGCTAATGCCTGCATACAGACAGAGAGTGAAAGCCATCAAACCTGCTTTGAAAGAAGTGAGAGTGTGGCCACAGGAGGCGACCTCAGCCTTACAGGACTGCTTCGAGACAACGGACTGGGAAATGTTCAAGGAAGCAGCCACCTACAACAGCCTCATAGATGTAGAAGAATACACAGACACTGTGACCTCCTACATCACAAAATGCATTGACGACGTGACCCACGTCAAGAGCATCACCACTCGAGCCAACCGGAAGCCATGGCTAACAGGAGACGTCCACAGGCTGCTGAAGGCCAGAGACAAGGCCTTCAAAGCTGGGGATGAATCAGCCCTGAGAACAGCGAGAGCCAACCTGTCCCGTGGCATCAGGAAAGCAAAACAAGAATACACAAACAAGACAACCTCCCATTTCAAGGACAGCAACAATGCACAGAGCCTATGGCAGGGCATTCAGGCCATCACAGACTACAAACCTGCATCACGAAGCTGTGAGAGCGACATCACTCTGCTCAACAACCTAAACAGATTCTATGCACGTTTCGAGGAACAGAACACCACCCGCCCACAGAAAACACCACCACCTTCGCACGACCAGCCTCTGTGCCTGTCTGCTGACAGCGTGAAGAGGACACTCTCCGCCATCAACACCCGGAAAGCAGCGGGTCCAGACAACATCCCTGGTAGGGTGCTGAAAGACTGTGCAGAGGAGCTGAAAGACGTTTTCACAGACATCTTCAATACCTCCCTGAGGCAAGCCATTGTGCCATCAGGCTTCAAAGCTGCCACCATCATACCTGTGCCAAAGAAACCATCCCCATCCTGCTTTAACGACTACCGTCCTGTGGCACTGACACCCATTATCATGAAGTGCTTTGAACGACTAGTCCTGTCACACATAAAATCCACCCTGCCCCCCAGCCTGGACCCGTACCAGTTCGCATACAGGGCAAAACGATCCACAGACGATGCAATTTGCTCTGCCCTCCACCCAGCGCTCACCCACCTGGACAAGAAAGACTCATATGTGAGAATGCTGTTCATAGACTTCAGCTCAGCGTTCAACACCATAATACCACAACAACTAATCTGCAAACTGGACAAACTGGGCCTCAGCACCTCCCTCTGCAACTGGCTGCTGGATTTCCTCAGCCAGAGGCCCCAAGCGGTGCGTGTTGGCAACAACATCTCAAGCAGCATCACCCTGAGCACAGGGGCGCCACAAGGCTGTGTGCTCAGTCCCCTCCTCTTCACCCTGCTGACACATGACTGCACACCAACCCACAGCTCCAACCACCTCGTGAAGTTTGCAGATGACACGACACTGGTGGGCCTCATCTCCAACGGCGACGAGACCCACTACAGGAAAGAGGTGGAGCTTCTGACCAGATGGTGCAAAGACAACAACCTCCTGCTAAACGTCAGCAAGACCAAAGAGATTGTTGTCAGCTTCCAGAGAGGCCACACCCAACACCCCCCACTGACCATCGACGGTGCTGCAGTGGAGAGGGTGAGCAGCACCAAGTTCCTGGGGGTGCACATCAGTGATGACCTCTCCTGGACCACCAACACTGCATCACTGGCCAAGAAAGCACAGCAGCGTCTCTACTTCCTGCGCAAACTGAAGCGGGCAAGTGCTCAACCACCCATCATGACCACGTTCTACAGAGGAACCATTGAAAGCATCCTCACCAGCTGCATCACCGTGTGGGGCGGAAGCTGCACTGACTACAACAGGAAGGCTCTACAACGCATCGTGAGAACAGCTGAAAGGATAATTGGTGTACCACTCCCATCCCTGCAAGACCTTTACACCACCCGCCTCACCCGCAAAGCCATCACAATAGTCAACGATACAAGTCACCCTGCACACAGTCTGTTCAGCCTCCTGCCCTCCAGAAAGAGGTACAGGAGTCTCCGCTCCCGCACCACCAGACTCACGAACAGCTTCATCCACCAGGCCGTGAGACTGCTGAACACTCTCCCCTCCTCACCCGTGAGACTGCTGAACTCTCTCCCCCCCTCACCCTTACCCTCACCCTCAGCCCCAGACTGCTGAACTCTCTCCCCTCCTCACCCTCCCCCTCACCCTTGGACCATTGGACTCTCACCCTTGCCCTCACCCTCAGCCCCAGACTGCTGAACTCTCTCCCCTACACACCCTCACCCTCACCCTCACCCTTGGACCATTGGACCCCCCCCGACATTGGACTCTCACCCCCCACCTTACCCAAACTGAGACTCTGCATATGCAAAATTGCACACACATGCTGCTATCATATTTATATTTTTATTGCACTAGCCATTACTTTGCACACACATATTGCTGTTATATTTATATTTATATTTTTATTGCACTAGCCATCACTTTCACAAGAACAACTACCTCTACATGCACACATTCAGTGTTGTCTTGTCTTGTCCCGTCTTGTCGTCTTGACTTGTCATACCTGGTTTAGTTTTTAACACTAGGTAACAGTAGCCTTAAGCAACTGCACTTTATTTATTATTTGCAATAACTTAGCTCAGGATTTGTCTTGTCTTGTGCACTTGCACTTTACTGTTGTTGTTGTTGTTGTTGTTGTCGTCTATATAAACGCATAGGATAGTGAGAAACGTAATTTCGATTCCTTTGTATGTCAAGCACATGTGAAGAAATTGACAAATAAAACTGACTTTGACTTTGACTTTGTGTGTGTGTGTGTGTGTGTGTGTGTGTGTCTGAATGTGTTTGTGCCTGCATATGTGTGTGTGTGTGTGTGTGTGTGTGTAGTGTGTGCCTGAATGTGTGTGTGTGTGTGTTTGTAGAGTGTGCCTGCATGTGTGTGTGTGTCTGAATGTGTGTGTGTGCATGTGTGTGCCTGCGTGTGTATGTGTGTGTGCCTGTGTCTGTGTGGGTGTGTGTGTGTGTAGTGTGTGCCTGTGTGTGTGTGTGTATGTGTGTGTGCCTGTGTGTGTGTGTTTATGTGTAGTGTGTGTGTGTGTGTGTGTAGTGTGTGTGTAGTGTGTGTGTGTGAGTCTCTGAGGGACTCTCAGGATGACTCTTGCTGCTATTTAGCAGCGGGGCACCTCATGTCACGGCAACTGTTCCCTTTGCTCGCCATAGCAACACCAGGCACCCCACAAGAATGTGTAAAAACAACAAACAGCCCCTAAATCACCCCCAGCATGCTCTCCCCACACACACACTGCTCCCTTTCCCACACCAAGCCTGCAGGCCTCTCTGTGCTGTGTGTGTGCTGCAGGCCTCTCAGTGCTGTGTGCTGTGTGTGTGTTGCAGGCCTCTCTGTGCTGTGTGTGTGTTGCAGGCCTCTCAGTGCTGTGTGTGTGTGTGTGTTGCAGGCCTCTCTGTGCTGTGTGTGAGCCCACAGGCCTCTCTGTGCTATGTGCTGTGTGTGTGTTGCAGGCCTCTCTGTGCTGTGTGTGTGTTGCAGGCCTCTCTGTGCTG
>CM050204.1:28881041-28896041 GCA_027475355.1 Coilia nasus
TAAAAAGAGAGTGTTTAAAGACTCGAAGACACAGACACAACTGCTACACCTACTTCTTACTGCGAGTGAGAGAAGGTGTTCTTAAAGGTAAGATCAGTGTTACGTTTAAAGCTTTTCCAAAGCAAATTCTGAGTTTAGTTGGTAAATGTTAAGTTGTATTACATGTTATAATTTATTAGAAAAATGTGTATCAGCTCGCTATCGTACTGCACTACAGTGTTGTTAAGATTGACAGATGCAGCACTTTATCTCTTGTGAATGTAGGGCTGTTAAGTGTGTGACAGAGAGAGAGATTGACGATGCACTGGGCCCCATGCTTAGCATAGCTAAACCACAACTGCATAACAGTATAGGTATGGTAAATGTATAAGTATAGAGCACATTTTTAATCCAGTGTGTTTGACAGTTCAGAAAGGCTGCACTTTCCCTTTTGCCTGCAGTGTACATGCCTCCAGCATACAGCACAGAGAAAACAATTTATTTTTAAATTACTATGAAGAATGTTATAATTTTATACATTGAATTAATAATGTATTCATATTGTATTGGTGTTAATGGCATTCATTTTGACTACTGGTTAGTAATATTTCTTTCTGTGGTATAAGGAACTCCGAGACCATTTTCTTATTTTTTTAATTCACAGTGACTTTGAAGATGAAGGCTTCCATCTCACTGCTGGTGCTGCTGTTCTCCATGTGTGGAGCTCAGACTGGGAGCAGCCAGACTGAAGTTCAGAGAGAGAGCCAGAGCGCTGCTGCTGCTGCTGCTGCTGCTGCTGCTGAGGTCTCTACCCAGCTGGACATCTCTGCTGAGCTCAAGGAACTCAGAGAAATGGTGGTGGAGTTGAGGGTGATGCTAAGATATACTCAGGATGATCTAAAGCTAGTGGAGGAAAGACTAGGGATCAGTGAAATACAGTCAGCAGTACTGACGACTGAAGTGAAAAATCTGAAGAAGGAAAATGAAGCACTGTCAGCTGATCTGAGGTCAGTTGCTGAGGGTCTGGCGGTCACTAAGTCTGACGTAGAGAATCTGGAAGAAACATCAGAGAAATCTAAGGTGGCATTCTCAGCAGGTCTGCCCTATGGACTCACACATGCTCCACCGCAAGGTTTTTTAAGATTGGTTTTCAGTGAAGTCATCACCAATGTTGGGCAGGCCTATAACAGCAGTACAGGCTACTTCACAGCTCCACTGCGAGGGGTCTACTACTTCAGATTCACTGTCATGGATAAAGTATCAGACCAAATGTTTATCATGATGTATAAGAATGATGAAAGGTTCATAGAGCAGGGAGTGTTTGCCACTGATGGGAAAGCCCGCTATCTGTCCGGTGGTCTGACTCAGCTGCTAGAGGTGGGAGATGTAATTCACATGGTGATCCCACCAGCCCACCAGCTCTATAATGATCCCTATAACCACAGCACCTTCAGTGGCTTCCTGCTCTTCCCTCTCTGAATGGAGGGAAATCGGCATGATTACTCACCATTCATTTTGGTGGGCAATGTGTTGTGAAATGATGGATGATGTAAATCATTTTCATGATAAAATAAATGCCCTCTTAAACTGAAAACTTGTTGCGTTATCACTAATACACAACACACAAAATTTCAAAAAGTGCTAATAATAATTACTACTTCAGACAGGTGACTGCAGCACCTGAGCTACTAGGCCTCATGTAGTTTGGGACTTGATTTCTCTAGGCAGGGATAATAATAATAATAATAATAATAATAATAATAATAATAATAATAATAATAATAATAATAATAAGTAGTAATATAGACACAGAAAATAGAAATGTCCAGAAGGGGTTTTACCTGCTTACCTCCAGTTGGTGTGTGTGTGTGTGTGTGTGTGTATGTGTGTGTGTGTGTGTGTGTGTGTGTGCTTGTGTGCATGTGTGTATGTGTGTGTGTGTCAGCAGTATGTGACCCTACTGTCATGTGCTGCAGACCACAAGGACTTTTTAAAAAGGTGCATGAATCTACCTACGTGCACACATACACACACGCGCACACACATTCATACACATATGCACACACGAACACATACATGCACGTGCACACATACACACACACACACACACACATAAATCTTGTCACATTAATACAAACCTCACCCCTCAAAAACAATAACAGACATCACACAGGCACATGACAGATCAATAAATGGGCACAAATGTGTAACACAATGCAGTGTCAGTGTGGAGCTGCAGTTCCAGTTGACTCCACAGGGGGTGGTGTCAGGCTGGGATGCCCTCACTAGATTAGGACATGAAGCCTCACCTGTCCTACCTGATGGGTAACAGGTTTGTGCTTTCCCACAGCACTGATAACTGAATACAGTCATGTCCTGGAAAAAGCATATCATGTACAGTGTATCTGATCAGCGTCCCTGGACTAAAAGTCACCCCAAAAGACCTTCCATAATTCCTAAGGTATAAAAAGAGGGTGTTCACAGACTCAGTCACAGACATGACTGCTACAGCCCCTTCTACCATTAGTATTACTGCTACAGCCAGCACTACAACTGCGAGTGAGAGACAAGGCTTTCTTAAAGGTGTTCGTTAAAGTTCTTTAAAATTCTGGGTTTGGTTTAGAAATGTAAAATTATATTTCATGTTATAATTTATTAGAGAAGTGTGTAGCAGCTCTCTATTTTATGTAGGTAGAATGTATGACTATTAAGTGTATGACTAAGAGACAGGTTGATGTTGCACTGGTCCCATGCTTAGCTAAAACATGAGTAAGTGTTTTTCATGATCGCTCACCATCATTTTGGTGGGCAATTTGATGTGAAATGACAGATGATGTAAACTATTTGTCATGATCAAATAAAGCCCCACTTTTTCTGCAACCTTGTTGTGTTATAAATAAAAACACACATTTAAAAAGACATAATAATAATAATAATAATAATAATAATAATAATAATAATAATAATAATAATAATAATAATAATAATAATATAGACACAAAAAGGATAAATGTCCAGAAACGGCTTTACCTGCTTACCTCCAGTTTGTGTGTGTGTGTGTGCGTGTGTGTGTGTGCGAGTACAAACTGCATGTAGTACCTGACCCTACCATGTGCTGTCATGTGTTGCAGACCAGAGTTTTTAAAAAGGCTTCTTAATCTGCCCAAGCGCACACACACACACTCACACAGCTATGTGAAGTTTGTGAATGAAATGACTTGAGACAGAGTGTTAATGCTGAAGTTACACGCCTTACTTTGTTAACCATAACACAAGATACACCAGAAAACACACACACTCAAAGGGGTCATGAGACTAATAGCAAAAGCTCCCTCACATACAAATACATACACTGAAGAACTAGAAAAGCACTAGGTGAGCGCAGACCTATGACAAGCAGTTCATTTCCCCCCAATTTCCCAATTGTTAAAATGGTTTCATCGGGGATTTCCCTTGTTAATTGTGTTAAATGTGACTGAGGGTAACGCCTCTAGGTTTTATCCACTGATGCTAGCTACTGATGCTAACACACTGAATGTCAATGTGACTGAGGTTAACACCTCTAGGTTTAAGCCACTGATGCTAGCTACTGATGCAGAATGTGAACATGACTGAGGGTAACGGCTCTTATCTGAGTTTTAGTCACTGATGCTAGCTACTGATGCTAACACACTGAAGGAGTGTCATTGTCCCACTCACTGACTAGTGTTGCCTTGTGTTGTTGTCTTTTCACAGCCACAAAAGCGGATGGGTTTGCACTTTACTTCCTGGGAGAATGCAACAATGTAAGTGACCTCCACCTCCACCTCCACCTCCAGCCTAAAGCACTACACTGTCCTTGCTGTGTTGCCTTAGGACAGTGCTTCTCAAATAGTGGGGCGGGCCCTACAGAAAGTAATTGAGAAGCACTGCCTTAGGAGCGTTTGGCACGGGGCCAAAGGGTATTTGCCTAAAGCACACACATCCGTCTGAAAGGTCTGCGTGCTGGACAACACCAGGTAAATCAAACAGAAAATGAAGTGTCCCAGAAACGTCACGTTAATTTAAGTTTGTATGGGAGCATAATTCTGGTGTTGTGGACTTTATTTTCTGTTTGATTTACCAGGCCAAAGAGTCCCAGTAAATGTCGAGCCAGTCCTGAGTTGAGCAATGAATGCAGTGCAATGCACAGTATGTATTTACCTTGAAAGGTGTTCAATGTTGCTGCATGGAGTTCATAATATTACTATGAACCAGTAAGGTCCTCTGGTAACACTTTCTATGAAGACTGGATTCATATCTATAAAAACATTCATTAAGGTGTATAAGTCTTTCATAAAGCTTGAATACTTTACATACTTTATAAATGCACTATAAGCCATTATGAATGTGTTTGTGGAGTCTTGTGTATATAGTGAATTCATAGAGATTATTACTGGTCCTCTTTGTTGAAACATAATAGAACCCAAGGCCACAGCTCTACTAAGATGGTTCACTGTAGATTTGTATGATCCAACTAAAAATTAAACCTGTTAGAAACTCTAAAAAAATACAATGTGTTGTTATGTCTGAGCTTGGTGGTTTGGTTTGGGTTAGGTGACATTCGGTGAACTAAATAGAACTAAATAGAACTCAAATGAATTTCAGCAAACCATTTGTGAAGTCTCAGACTCAAGCTACAGTCTAGACTGAAGTCTGTATGCAGACTATCCAAGTGAAGCGCTACGGACGCTAAATGGTGGAATTGAGAGTGGCATTTATGAGCAGCAAGTGCTCACGCTACTGTAGCTGGGAGTCAGAAACAGCTCCAGCTGGTCTTGGGTCCCATGGCACAACAGAGAGAGAGAGGAAGAGAGAGAGACAGACAGAGGAAAAGAGAGGGAAAGAGACAGAGGAGGAGAGAGAGAGGGAGAGAGAGGCAGAGAGAGAGAGAGATAGAGGGAAAGAGAGAGAGAGGGAGAGAGAGAGGCAGAGGGAGAGAGACAGAGAGAGAGATAGAGGGAAAGAGAGAGAGAGGAGAGACAGGGAGAGAGAGACAGAGACAGGGAGAGAGAGAGAGAGAAAGAAAGAGAGAGGGAGAGAGACAGAGAAAAACAGAGAGAAAGAGAGAAAAAAAGAGAGAGGGAGAGAGAGAGAGAGAGAGGAAGAGAGAGAGAGAGAGAGGGGGAGAGACAGAGAGAGATAGAGGGAGAGAGAGAGAGAGGAGGAGAGAGAGAGGGAGAGAGAGGAAGAGAGAGAGAGGGAGAGACAGAGAGAGAGATAGAGGGAAAGAGAGAGAGAGGAGGAGAGACAGAGGGAGAGAGAGAGAGAGAGAGAGAGAGGAAGAGAGAGAGAAAAAGAGAGAGAGATGTAAGTGCTGGAAGTGCAGGGAATCAGACTTGTGGTGCCAGACTGGTACAAGCAGGGTGAATTGGGAAGTGGCTGGCCATATTACTTCACAGAGGATGTCTGTGTTTGTGTGTGTGACTGAGCGAGAGAGTGAGAGTGAAAGAGAGAGTGAGTGTGTGTTCTCATGCATTACTGTGTGTTTTCTGGCATAGTTTAAAGCTGAATCACTGCCGTGTGTATGCGTCTGTGCATTTCAGTGTAAGTAGCTCTTGACGTAGGTCCTTAATTCCTTTGAATGAGTGTGTGTGTGTGTGTGTGTGTGTGTGTGTGTGTGTGTGTGTGTGTGTGTGTGTGTGTGTGTGTGTGTTTGACTGTAATGAAGTAAACTAGTGAAATTAAATGAGACAACCAATGAAGACTTGGATAGTGAGTTTGCTGTGAACACTCTGGTCTGACTCAAACCCTTCCCCCTCCCCCCTTCCCCCATCTCTCTTTCTCTCTCTCCCTCTCTCTCTCTCTCTGTCTCTCTTCTCTCACTATTTTTTGCTCTCTCTTATTTCTCTTTTCTTTCTCTCGCTTTTTGTGTTCTGTCTCCACTTCTCTCTCTCTATCCTTCTCTCTCTCTGCCCTCCCCTCTTTCTTTCTTTTTTCTTTCTTTTCTCTTTCTTTCTTTCTCCCTCTCTCTGTCTGTCTCCCCTCTCTGTGCTGTAGAGTTTGTGTTTGTTCACCCCTACGGGGGCCAAAGAGGGCCCCCCCAGCCTCCCCCTCTCCCTCCCCATCGCGCTGGGCACCACCATCGCTGCCCACGTCACCAAGACACGCAAAACACTGCTGGTGGAAGACATCATGGGGGTGAGACACACACACACACACACACACACACACACACACACACACACACACACACACACAAACTCTCACACACACACGTACAGTATATGCTTGTACTGTATATATAGACGTGTTTATATGTGGCATTGGCCACAGACAGTGCTTATAGGACTACTACTACTTACATACTGCTACTAACATGCCATTGTAATCATTCTCCCAATAGCCTCATCAGTAACTTAAGCAGGCAATCTAAAAACTCTTAAAATATTTACAACATAGTATTACACAGAAACACTATCATCAGCCATTAAGGAATAACCAATTATTTTTAACAAACATGAAGTCTGCAGTGTTTTTGTAAGTGATGCTCTGATGTGGGGTGTTAGACATTGCTAGTGTATTTTGGGGTCACAAAGCCCTAGACCCCGACCCCCCTGGTTTCTCAGTTGACTGCCTTACCCCTAACCCCCTCTCCTGTCCTGTTCCAACACTCTCACCCCTATCTCACCACTATCCCTAAACCTGTCCTGTCCCACTCCAACCATTTCACCTCAACACCTACCCCTACCCCAACCCATCTCCTGTCCCACTCCAACCCTCTCACCCCTGCCCCTGCCCCTACCCCTACCCTTCTCCTGTCCCATTCCAAACCTCTCACCCCTACCCCCACTGCTACCCCTGTCCTGTCCTGTCCCACTCCAACCCTCTCACCCCTGCCCCTACCCCTACCCTTCTCCTGTCCCATTCCAAACCTCTCACCCCTACTCTTACCCATGTCCTGTCCCACTCCAACCCTCTCACCCCTGCCCCTACCCCTACCCTTCTCCTGTCCTGTCCCACTCCAACCCTCTCACCCCTACCCCTACCCCTACCCTTCTCCTGTCCCACTCCAACCCTCTCACCCCTGCCCCTACCCCTACCCTTCTCCTGTCCCATTCCAAACCTCTCACCCCTACTCCCACTGCTACCCCTGTCCTGTCCTGTCCCACTCCAACCCTCTCACCCCTGCCCCTACCCTTCTCCTGTCCCACTCCAACCCTCTCACCCCTGCCCCTACCCCTACCCTTCTCCTGTCCCACTCCAACCCTCTCACCCCTGCCCCTACCCTTCTCCTGTCCCACTCCAACCCTCTCACCCCTGCCCCTACCCCTACCCTTCTCCTGTCCCATTCCAACCCTCTCACCCCTACTCCTACCCTTCTCCTGTCCCTCTCCAACCCTCTCACCCCTACCCCCACCGCTACCCTTCTCCTGTCCCACTCCAACCCTCTCACCCCTGCCCCCACCCCTACCCCTGTCCTGTCCTGTCCCATTCCAACCCTCTCACCCCTGCCCCTACCCCTACCCCTGTCCTGTCCATTCCAACCCTCTCACCCCTACCCCTACTCCTACCCATGTCCTGTCCCTCTCCAACCCTCTCACCCCTGCCCCTGTCCTGTTCTGTTCTGTTGCCCCGCAGGACGAGCGCTTCCCCCAGGGCACAGGGCAGGACTCAGGGATCCGCGTTCACTCTGTTCTGTGTCTCCCCATCCTCACCGCCATCGGCGACCTCATCGCAATCCTGGAGCTGCACCGCCACTGGGGCCGCGAGCCCTTCAACCTCAGCCACCAGGAGGTAGGCACACACACACACACACACACACACACACACACACACACACACACACACACACAGCCACTGGGGCTGCGAGCCCTTCAACCTCAGCCACCAGGAGGTAGGCGTGCACACACACATATAGACCTCAGGAAATCATACACTGTATCACACACACACACACACACACGCACACTTTGCCACCACACTTAGCCTGTGCAACACACACATACCTGTACACGCGCACACACTCGGAGTAGAGATTAGCCTGTGCAACACACACACAGAGTACAGACTAGCATGGGCAACAGAATTGGAAGCTACAACTGCACAAATATTTTTTAGTCAGATAAAATTTTTAGCCCTTATTGCAAAGGCGTAATCATGCACGCCTTTGCAATAAGGGCTAAAATTTTGATCTGACTAAAAAATATTTGTGCAGTTCTAGTTTTCACAGCTCAATAATATACACTAAACTTCAGGGTTTAGTCTTTTAGGCGTGTGTGACGTGTGTGGGGCTGACCAGAGTATTTAGACTAAGTGATCTATCCAAAGGGCCCTCAAGGGTTAAATGAAGCTCCACCGTACTTCAGTAAAAATTACAATTTGTCAGGAATCCGGACTGAAAATCCACCACTGTGGCTTATAATTGGTTTACCTTGGAAACCAATTTTAAGCCACTTCACTGGATAGGGTTCATGCACAGATGTCTGGCCTCAGTCAGCGGAGTGTGAATTACCCCTTCATACTTGGGGGGTGCTACAGCACCTTTTACGTGGGGTACTAACTTCTACAATTTACATTAATGACATTAATATATTGGTAACCCACAACCCTGCTATTTTGGTCTCTTTGGGGGTACTGGGTCGTGATCAGGAGGTACCGTACCTCCCAGTACCCCCTATAATTTGAACTATGTGAGTCAGTCCTCTAGGTACCCCCTATAATTCGAACTATGTGAGTCAGTCCTCTAGGTACCCCCTATAATTTGAACTATGTGCGTCAGTCCTCTAGGGCTGTGCGTAGTGTTATTCTGTTGCCCCTGTGTTCATTGAGTGTAACATTGGCTCCTTGTCTTTCCAGGTTGCAACAGCTAATTTAGCGTGGGCCTCGGTAGCTATTCACCAAGTACAGGTGAGTTTGTTCATTCATTCATTCATTCATTCATTCATTCATTCATTCATTCATTCATTCATTCATTCATTCATTCGTTCATTCCCTCTGCCAGTGGAGATTATGTAATCATCTGCATTTGTTTGTTTGCTTGTTAGTTTCTTTCTTTGTTAGTTAGCAACATAACTCAAAAAGTTATGGATAAATGTTGATTACATTTTCAGGGTAGGGCAAAAATGGGCTTAACCTAAAAGTGATTAGATGTTGGTGGTGATCTGAGCTGCCCTGGCGGAGGTCTGCGCTCTCTGAGTGCTTTTCTATTCATATTTCTAGTTCTTCATTCATTCATTTATTTATTCATTCAGCCTTTATTTCCATTTTCATCAGTTACATCGTCCTCCGTGTTACTTTTCTACACTCAGCAGCAGAGAAACATTTGGGCTTATGTAAACATTGCTGGGGTGTTTTTGCTCTCATACTCTCTGTGTGTACACACACACTCTCACACACGTACACACACATACGCATGTTTTGATGGCCTGAAACCCCAGTGTGTCCCTGGACGGTGCTGCAGGTCGGCCCAGGGTGTGCAGTGGGTCCGTGCCTCAAACGCACACTCCTCTCCTGGGGGCCAATTACAACGACTAAGCACAGGAGCCATGGGCAAATGGAGGAGCCCCGGGACCCCTGGCGTCCCAGGGCATGCTGTCCCCCGATGGGGCCACTGCAGGGCACCCTGGCACACCTGCCACTCCCCTGGCACTGCCCCTCCATCTAGCAGGACACTGGAAAGAAAATAACTCAAGTAGTGAAACAGGAAGTCCAGGAAGAATGTAGTCATCACGTGGGCTGTGGGGTGCTCCACCAACCTCTGGACTTCCTGTTTGGAGGGGCAGATGTTGTGTTAGGACATACTTGCCGTACAAGCAGGTTGGCAGCCCTGTGCCAAAGAGGGCCCTTGGTAGATGTTGCCACAGCGCGCGATGTAATTGGCTGTCCCGTCTCCCATGGGCCTCTGGGAGTTGGATGCACAGGCAAGCCCTCAAGGGCTTGTTGTAGTCAAAAAGCTACATCAGAGATTGCAACAAAAAAGCAATTGAAAAAAGAAAATAATTTTTTGTTTTCCATTCCTGTGTGCTCTTGATATATTGTATTTCACAATGAATTTATTAATAATTTATGTACTTTAATTTAATCTATTTTTCACTTTCTCTGACAGGTTTGCAGGGGCCTTGCCAAACAGACAGAGCTCAATGACTTCCTCCTAGACGTGTCAAAGTAAGAGTCCCCGTGTGTCTGGTGGACCAGGGGGTTGGAATGTGTATGTGTGTGTGTGTGTGTGTATGTGTGGGTGGCTAATGTTAATTGGATGAGCCTAATTGGCAAGATCTGTGTATGCCCACGCTAACAAAATGAAGGGGCTGAACTCATAAGAAAACAAACAAACATTTGGGTAACTACCACAGAACTGGGTGCTTACATTACATTACACTTTGCTGACGCTCTTATCCAGAACGTACAGATATTTACAGGGTTTTGGTTACAGTCCCTGGAGCAGTGTAGGGTTAGATGCCTTGCTCAAGGGCAGCCATTGATAGGGCGGGATTCGAACCTGCAACTCTCTGATCCCAAACCAATGCCGAACCATTAGACCACAGCTGCTTACCATAGAGTGCCATTAGACCCAAGGGGGTTCTGTCTTTGGCAGCTTTCACAGCAGCAGGGCTTCATCTTGTCAGGACTTGTGTCGGTCGCAAACCCACCCCACCCCCACCCCACCGCCCCCCCTCGGACTGCGTTCACAACTGGTGGCTTAGTCTTCGTAAATAACAGCAGCAGTGGCGCAGCACATCTGGTAAAGCTGCAAGCAATGACAGTGCACACACACAGACACACAGTCACAGGTTTCCTCTCCGCTTAGCAGTTGCACACACAGAGACACAGTCACAGGTTTCCTCTCCGCTTAGCAGTTGCAGACACAGAGACACAGTCACAGGTTTCCTCTCCGCTTAGCAGTTGCACACACACAGACACACAGTCACAGGTTTCCTCTCCGCTTAGCAGTTGCACACACAGAGACACAGTCACAGGTTTCCTCTCCGCTTAGCAGTTGCACACACAGAGACACAGTCACAGGTTTCCTCTCCGCTTAGCAGTTGCACACACAGAGACACAGTCACAGGTTTCCTCTCCGCTTAGCAGTTGCAGACACAGAGACACACAGGCACAGGTTTCCTCTCCGCTTAGCAGTTGCACACACAGAGACACACAGGCACAGGTTTCCTCTCCGCTTAGCAGTTGTCTGTGCCCCCTCCCCCGTCCGACAGCTTGTGACGAAGGAAAGAAAATGCAGGTGCTTACTCCCCAGAGTCGTGCGTGGCCTTTCGACACGAGCGGGTAGGCGCCTTGTGTCTGGGGGCACATCGGACGGGAGGGAGGGAGGGAGGGACGGGGGCGAGCGAGTGAGCAAGACGCAATCGTCCCCTGTGTTTACGCCTCACGTCTGAAGGCATGTGACTCCGCTAGCCAGCGTGTGTCTGAGGACATGTGGGTCAGGAGGGAGGGACGGGACAGGGACGAGTGAGCGAGGTGACTCCGCATGTGACACCGCTAGCCAGCGTGTGTGTGAGGGCATGTGGGTCGGGAGGGAGGGACGGGGATGAGCGAGTGAGCGAGCGAGGTGACTCCGCATGTGACACCGCTAGCCAGCGTGTGTGTGAGGGCATGTGGGTCGGGAGGGAGGGACGGGGACGAGCGAGCGAGTGAGCGAGCGAGGTGACTCCGCATGTGACACCACTAGCCAGCGTGTGTGTGAGGGCATGTGGGTCGGGAGGGAGGGACGGGGGTGAGCGAGCGAGGTGACTGCGCATGTGACTCTGCTAGCCTCCTTGATCTGTGCCTTTGCAGTGCTGACTCAAGACTTCCTCGGCGTTTGTTTTGTGCGTTGTGTGGAAGAAATCAGAAAGGGCAGCAGGACGTAGCTGGGACTCTGTGCAGCGCACTGATTGGCTAGCTGACGAGGTGGTGGCCGTTACCATGGAGGTTCAGGTTAAACAAACAAACTAGCTTTGTTCTGGTCGTGCTGCAGATATGCTGCATTTTTTTCAGTTAGTCTGGGTGAGAAATGGTTAAAATCTAAATCCGTTTACCGTCTGGCCAAATGTTGAGTTTTCCTATAACGACTGGAAAGTGTAATCAGAGTGAAGGGAAAGCGATCTGAGCAGAGCAGGATGATGTTGCTGCGGCCATGTTCTCCCTCTCCAGTTCCTCAGCGCCGGCCTTCAGGCACGGACATGACTTTTTATGTCTGCAGATTAAATGACACGCACAGCAAAACAAACACATACACACACACACACACCTCAGGAAATCATACAGTGTATCTATCCCATACACACACACGCACACACCACACACACCTTAAGGAATCATACAGTCCCATACACAAACACCACACACACACACACACCACACACACCTCAAGGAATCATACAGTGTACCCCATACACACACACACACACACACCTCAGGAATCATACAGTTTACCCCATACACACACACACACACACACACACACACACACACACACACACTTCAAGGAATCATACAGTGTACCCCATACACACACACACACACCTCAGGAATCATACAGTGTACCCCATACACACACACGCACACACCACACACACTTCAAGGAATCATACAGTGTACCCCATACACACACACACCTCAGGGAATCATACAGTGTATCCCATACACACACACACACACACGCATACACACACACATACACGTAAGTTTCATACACATACACACACACATGTCCTTTATCAACAGACACAGTCCAAAACTGGCTGAATGAGCAGGGCCCATTACTGTAAGACGGGGGCTTAGTGGCAGTGTGACAGTGTGACAGTGTGGCCCAGCAATCTGGTGTTGCTCTGTCACGCATTAACTCTGCTTCTGCTCCCAAATCTCTCTTCTACCTCTCTCTGTGGCTGTCTCTCTGCTCATGTCATCACTGTTATCACATTTAATCAGTGCTAAACACACGTACACACACACACACACACACACTGTCTCTCTCTATCTCTCTCTCTCTCCCTTTTTTGATTCTCACACGCACTCAACTAGAGAGAGATAGAGAGACACATGCAAACACACACACACACACACACACACACACACACACACACACACACACACACACACGCACACACACACCACAAAAACATACAGATACACACAACACAAGGAAGTCCATGTGTGTGTGTGATGAGTTCATGATGTACAGTGTGTATGTGTGTGTGTGTGTGTGTGTGTGTGTGTGTGTGTGTGTGTGTGTGTGTGTGTGTGTGTGAGTGTGTGTGTGTTTGTGTCAGTGTGTGTGCATGTGTGTGAAATGACAACGTTATCTCTTTTCCTCTTCTCTCATTTGTTTATCTCTGCCAGAACGTACTTCGACAACATTGTGGCAATAGATTCTCTACTTGAACATATTATGGTGAGTTAAATAGTGTGAAAGTGATGGTTACAAAATGATGAACAAAGTGTTAAGTAAGACTTAACAAATGATGAACAGAATAAATGCTCAAATAGTTATTATAACAAATATAATAATAGTATATTATATATAAACCGACATCCAGACAGATGGGTGTCAGTATGTTTATAAATGATTAACTGATGAGAAATAGTGTAAAAAGCAACGGTTACCAAATGATGAAAAAAGTGTTAAGTAAGAGTTAAATTTCAAAATAAATGCTAATTAGGAAGTATAGTCAAGTGCAACCAATATTTTAAATGTCTTGCTGTATTGACATTTACACAGGTGTTTTCTAACAGCCGTGGCCTAAAATGACTCTCTCTCTCTCTCTGTCTTCCAGATATATGCAAAAAACCTGGTGAATGCGGACAGGTGTGCCCTCTTCCAGGTGGACCACATAAACAAAGAGCTGTACTCTGACCTGTTCGACATCGGAGAGGAGAGCGAAGGGAAGCCTGTTTTTAGGAAAACCAAAGAGATTAGGTGAGCGAGGAGGCCCTGTGCCTGGAGCTGTTCTACAGACGGGTGTCACACACACTCACACACACATCTCCAGACCTAACGCACACTCTCACTCTCTCTCACACACACACATACATACATACCCCACATCTTCAGACCTAACACACACACACACACACACACACACACACACACACACACACACATATCCCACATCTTCAGACCTAACACACACACACACACACACACACACACCACATCTTGAGACTTAACACACACACAGACTCACACACACACACACACACCCCACATCTTGAAACTTAACACACACACACACACCCCACATCTTGAAACTTAACACATACACTCTCTCTCTC
Organism: Coilia nasus; assembly: GCA_027475355.1. Taxonomy (NCBI): domain Eukaryota; kingdom Metazoa; phylum Chordata; class Actinopteri; order Clupeiformes; family Engraulidae; genus Coilia; species Coilia nasus. The sequence goes on from CM050204.1 coordinate 28,895,253, forward strand.
TCTCTCACACACACACACACACACACACACACACACACACACCCCACATCTTCAGACCTAACACACACACACACTCACACACACACACACACGCACACACACACACACACACACACACACTTCACGTCCTAACCTAACCTAAGACCTAACACGCACGCACACATGACACATCTGGAGACCTAGCGGTAATCATTAGAGGGAGACCTCACCCCCCACTGGCTGCTGTACAGTGCACATAATGACAAGGCTGATGTCTGGCTGGCCTGCAGTTTGACTGGACAAACCTCTTAAATCACTGAGAAATGTCTCAAAGTATCGCTGTCCTCTGTACTATACTTTCATGTTGTGACATAGCCATCATTGTTTTCGATGGTTTTGACCTTTTGGGATCCACTGAACAGCCTTGCTACACACACACGCGCACACACACACACACACACACACACACACACACACACACACACACACACACGCACAAGCACACTGAACAGTCTTGGCGTTGGGGGGATCCAGGCCCTCCCTCCGTCTCTTAGAGCATGTCCTCATCCCACAGCCCCTCCAGTTACTGTATATTAAACAGAAATACTTATTTCACACTTCAGATTTTCACTTCAGCTCCACGCAGTTCTGTCTCGCAGACCTCATTTATCCTTGGCCTACCTTTACACACGCATGAACACACACATACACATGCACACACACACACACACACACACTCACACACATTCATGCACACATTCACAAACACACACACATGCACACACTTTTACACACACACATACTCACCTC
>CM050204.1:28903541-28931041 GCA_027475355.1 Coilia nasus
GCTCTTTGTTATCATTGAACATGCACTGTACTGCAATGAGATTTAGACTAGAGCAACATAATCCAATTAGTTTGGAAGAAGTACATGGTTACTTCAGCTCCTGAATTAAGTAATAGTTAGTTAGGAACAAATTTATGCAAGTGGATGCAACTACACAGACTGTTGTATTAACATTTTGAATTGAATACTGCATGCCTTTAATTTCAAGATTTTAAAATAATTTTTAAATGTATTCTTATTTGTTTATTTATATTAATTAATTAATGTATTTATTTTTGCGATGCACCTAAATAGATGATTATGCTTACATGATCAAAACACAGTGTTTTGCATCTGTAGTCATATTTATATATCCACAGCCTCAGTCTGAACACAAAAGCTAAAATACAATACACTATATGGCAAAACCTGCAAAAAGCATGTGAGATCCCTGTTAAGTAAAAACAATGTCTCAGCTTCTTACACATGCACACACAGAGACACACACACACACACACACACACTGCAAGCAGAAGAGAGACTCTCCACACAGACACACACACACACACACACTGCAAGCAGCAGAGAGACTCTCCACACACACACACACACACATACAGGTTTATATTACCTCACTGGAACCTATGACCAGCAGGTGCCTCCTGGGTACCAACCTTTCTGAATGTTCTGGAGTTAGTGTCTTAACAGTTTTATTTCTGCTAGACCCCTGTTATAGCAATTGTCACTTGATATTTCCTGTAACAGTTAAATAAAGGGTACCTGACATTTTCAATACTCATGAGGACTTGAGAAGTGGACCGTATGGGGACTTGTGATGTCATCAAGGTGCGCCTGGCCATCAAGTGTGTGCATCCTAATCGCTAGCTAATAGGGACTTAACAGCTTTTGAAATAAACAATTTACTCTTAATACAGACCAAATCCGTTTTTTTATTTGCAAAGACTTGATTCAGTAGTAAAATACATGCACGCTGAATGCATTTTCAAAGGGTAGTAAATGTTTATTTAACCACAGCTATACCTAGGCTCACCACATCAAATAGTAATGTGCACTAATATGGTATTAAAACGAAGTGTGGCACTGCAGGCATCTTGGATAACCCAATATTTAAGCTAATGAATTAATACATTTCACATGCATGCATTTTGAAGGCTGTTTAGCTCTTAATGACTTCTGTCTAGTCTAAAAGTAAGACTAAACATATAATCAGAGCTACAGACCTTATATTTATAATAACATGGAAGACAAAGACTCACATTAGCAACTTGCAACTGCACCAACAGCAAACCAAACACTGCAGACGACCGTAATAGCATGTGTGCTGTTTCTTATCTTGTATTCTTCAAAAAGTTCACACCATGGCATGCAAATTCTCCTTTACTGTCATAAAACCAATCTGCCAGCTGACTATCTTAACCAAGCCATATACATAGCTAGCAGCTATGTTAGCCAGTTAGCCTACAGGTTATGCTTTCTAGCAGCCAAGAGCTTGGCCAATTAGCATATTGCTACTTCAACTTCGACCATTTTAGCTCAGCCAACACTGCATGTTTAAAAGTTATATTGAATGTTCAAATATCTACATTAACCAGCAGCCATTTTCCTACAACATGATACCATGATCATCTACACAATACGTTTGCAATGCATATGTAAAGCTAAAAATTGCTAATCGCTGATTGCTAATCGCTAATTGCTAATCGCTAATTGCTAATCGCTAGCTAATCCATAGCAAAAAAGGTTTCCTTTGCATTAATGAATGACAATTTCATGACAATGTTTCACTAATAAATAAATCCATAGCAAAGTTAACCAACACAGTAAGACTAGTGATAAAGAGAATGCTTCTGAATTAATTCCAAGCTGTTAACCGTAACACAGCATTAATGCACAACTATTTTAAAAGGTGCATACTATTTGAGAAGTGTTATGACCTATACATGACTTATACATGTTTTACATAACATTAAGCAATGCTGAAACTTACCATTTATGCTTCCAGTTAATGATGCTCTGACGGTAAATCCTACATGAATCAGTTCAACTCTAGCACTCATTGGAGGGAGTGGGAGACATTAATTTGGAGGTTGCGTGGGGGGAGGGGCTGGCATAGGTGTATCTGGGGACTCACACAAGGTGTGCGCGGAATGTATATGATAAAATGGCGGGAGAACTACCAATTTTGGAGGATTAGTGGGGGATGGGGTGGTAAATCTGAGGACTTGCAAAAGTTGTGTGAGGGAGTGGGAGACATTAACTTGGAGGTTGTGTGGGGGAGGGGCTGGCATAGGTGTATCTGAGGACTCACACAAGGTGTGCGCGGAAATGGCGGGAGAATTACCAATTTTGGAGGATTAGTGGGGGATGGGGTGGTAAATCTGAGGACTTGCAAAAGGTGTGTGCATACAGTCTACACATATTGCAGGTTAAGCTTTACTAAGCTATACTCAGTACTGTATTTTTTAAATAATTAATAGGTGATTAAATAGTTGTGCATTTAACATAGTTTACTTTACAAATTCCATACTATAGATTTAAATGCACATTGTAGTCCAACACACAGATTTGATGATGATGATCATGATAATAAGACCGACAGTCACAGTGCTTTCTTTTGGCTGTGCCATCAAATTCAAATAAAGTGAATTCTTAAATGTTGAACGGCAAATCAGTCATGAACAGCCCTGTCATTTTGATACCATCTTTGTGAAGCATCATGTCCCTTTATAAGCTACCAAGTTATGTGATTATCAAATCACATCAGCATCACATCTGATGGCTTTACTTTCAGGGCAAATGGTTAAGCAGTGTTGTAACTTACCATTTATGCTACCAGTTAATGATGCTCTGACAGTAAATCCTGCATGAATCAGTTCAACTCTAGCACTTGTTGGAGGGAGTGGGAGACATTAACTTGGAGGTTGCGTGGGGGAGGGGCTGGTATAGGTGTATCTGAGGACTCACACAAGGTGTGCGCGGAATGTATATGATAAAATGGCGGGAGAATTACCAATTTTGGAGGATTAGTGGGGGATGGGGTGGTAAATCTGAGGACTTGCAAAAGGTGTGTGCATACAGTCTACACATCTGCAATTTAAGCTATACTAAGCTATACTCAGTAGTATATTTTTTAAATAATTAATAGGTGATTAAATAGTTGTGCATTTAACATAGTTTACTTTACAAATTCCATACTATAGATTTAAATGCACACTGGAGTCCAACACACAGATTTGATGATGATGATCATGACAATAAGACCGACAGTCACATTGCTTTCTTTTGGCTGTGCCATCAAATTTAAATCAAGTGAATTCGTAGCCTCTTAGCGCGGCACCGTATCGCCGGCGCTACGACTCACTGTGACTGAAAAAAATGTAACTACAACATTACAACATTACATTACATTACAGAGACATTACAGAGAGACATTACAGAGAGTCTTCAGTAACATATTACAACCTGGTAATTGCCATTCTGGTAACAACAAAGTTATAATAGGGGGTGCGTCTTAAAGGGTTAAAGGTTGAACGGCAAATCAGTAATGAACAGCCCTGTCATTTTGATACCATCTTTGTGAAGCATCATGTCCCTTCATAGGCTACCAAGTTATGTGATTATCAAATCACGTCAGCATCACATCTGATGGCTTTCCTTTCAGGGCAAATGGCAAAATGTGGCTTCCTCTTCTCCTCTCCTGACCTTCTCCTCCCTGGGTTTTCTTCTCCTCCTCTCCCTTGTCCATCCCCTCTTCCTCTTTCTCTCAAGGCACCCTTTTCCTTCTCTTCTCCCGGCCTCCTCCTCCTCTCCTGGTCCCCTTCTCTTTCTCCTCTCCCAGCATCCTCCTCCTCTCCTGGTCCCCTTCTCTTTATTCTCTCCTTCCTCTTCTCCAGATCCCCATCTCTTTCTCCTCTCCTTCCTCCTCTCCAGGTCCCTATCTCTTTCTCCTCTCCTTCCTCCTCTCCAGGTCCCTTTCTCTTTCTCCTCTCCCGGCCTCCTCCTCCTCTTCCTCCTCTCCTAGTTGCCTTCCCTTTTTCCTTCTCCTCTCCCCCTCCTGGCCTCCTCCTTTTCCATGCAGTCCACTCTACTCACATGCAATGTGTAAGATGTTTACTGCTCCATTTCAGCTACAGCCTTCATGCTGCCCTCACCTATACTCTTTATTCCTCCAGTATTATATATACCCCACTCTTCAAACGTTTTACCCTCCTCCTTTCATCTCTTCTCCTCTATCATGAATTGGCTTTAGATGTGTGTCTTCATAATGGGGATGAATGGTGCCTTGAGAATTACTGTACATATTAAATATTAGGGAAGAACTTCAACGAATTACTTGTACAGATGTTACAATTAAATGTGTTTGCTTGTTTATTGTCATCACATGGTCCTTCATTTTACTTTTTTGCTCTCTTATAAAAATTCTGAATGACTGTGTAATTAAGTAACCTGTCCGAGTACAGCCAATTACTTGTACAGCCAATTACTTGCTTTGCATGCTGTGCAAATTATAACTATACATCTAATGCAACATATCTTTAAGGGTTGGGGTGTAAAGTTTACTCATCACTGAACACCTGTGGTAGTGACTTTATTAACTATGAACCTCAGCAAATGTGTGAACTAAAGTTTCTGTACTGTTTATTAAAGTGTAGTTAGCCCTTAGGTACCCTTTTCATATCAGTAATTCCTGAGACATTTACAACGGATCCTACCACAATCACATGATAGTGTTTCCTAAAAGGAAAGTTAAACCATGTTGATGTCCCTAGGAGCTCAGTGAAATAATGCAGTTTTTACACAAACAATCTGTTACCATAGTAAAGTCCCCATGAGTTCAGTGAAATAATGCAGTTTTTACACAGACAATCTGATACCATGTTGATGTCCCCAGGAGCTCAGTGAAATAATGCAGTTTTTACACAAACAATCTGTTACCATGGTAAAGTCCCCATGAGCTCAGTGAAATAATGCAGTTTTTACACAGACAATCTGTTACCATGTTGAGGTCCCCAGGAGCTCAGTGAAATAATTCAGTTTTTACACAAACAATCTGTTACTATGGTAAAGTCCCCATGAGCTCAGTGAAATAATGCAGTTTTTACACAGACAATCTGTTACCATGTTGAGGTCCCCAGGAGCTCAGTGAAATAATGCAGTTTTTACACAAACAATCTTACCATGGTAAAGTCCCCATGAGCTCAGTGAAATAATGCAGTTTTTACACACACAATCTGTTACCATGGTAAAGTCCCCATAAGATCAGTTAAAGGGCACAGGTTTAACACTTGATGATGTCATCAGTGGTCGACCTTGACACAAGATGCACACACACTGCAGTACCACCATTTGGCCACAATGGCCAGTAATTCCCACCACCTACCACACACACACACACTTTTTCTCCTACAATCCCACCTCATGGGACTTTCTAAGATTCTTCACTCAGCCATCTTAGAATGCCATTCTATAGCTATTCCAAAGGTTGTCCTCATGGGGACTTGGGTTTAGGTACCCACGAGACCACAAGTCCCCATGGGGTTGGTGTGCAGTCATGTTGAAGTACTCATTGGTTTAGTAAAACCAACACACACACACACACACACACACACACACACACACACACACACACACACACACGCACTGCAAGCAGCAGAGAGACTCTCCACACACACACACACACACACACACACACACACACACACACACACACACACTGCAAGCAGCAGAGAGACTCTCCAGAGCAGGGAGGTTTGGACCGTCACCAGTTGCGCTCCCTTGCTCTCTGTCCCGTCTCGTCTGTCCTTATTTATCGTTGAGTAATGTCTGGAGTCGTCTGTCCTTATTTATCGTTGAGTAATGTCTGGAGTCGTCTGTACACTTGGAAAAGGGCGACCTGGCGAGAGAGCGATTTGCAAACAGGGGAAAATTGCCCACACGTGTGGCCCACCGCTGGCTGTCTGACTCAATCAGCTCGCTCACACACATCTCTCTCCGCTCACACACATATCTCTCTGCTCACACACAACTCTGTCTGCTCACACACATCTCTCTCTGCTCACACACAACTCTGTCTGCTTACCCCAGTGTGTATCAGGCAGTTTCTCTCTTGGCTGACCGGACTACGTGATGAGTACTCCTGCCCTGCCCTGTCCTGTCCTCTCTTCCCCTCTCCTCTCTTCCCCTCTTCTCTCCTCTCCTTTTCTCTCCTCTCTTTTCCCCTCTCCTCTCCTTTTCTCTCCTCTTTTTTCTTCTCCTCTTCTCTTCTCTCCTCTTCTCTCCTCTGCTCTCCTCCCTATTTCATTATCCTCCACTCTCTTCTCCACTCCTCTCATTACCTCTCCTCTTCTCTCCCCTACCCTATTGTACTGTCCTCTCCTCTCATCATCTCTTATCTCTCCTCCTCTCCTCTCCTCTCCTCTATTCTACTGTCCTTTTCTGTCCTCTCTTGCCCTCTCCTTTCATCTCCTTTCTTCTGCTCGCCTCTCCTCTTCTCTGTTCTCCTCTTCTTTCCTCTTCTCTCTTCCCCTCTCCTCTCCTCTATTCTACTCTTCTCTCCTGCCCTCTTCTTTCATCTCCTCTTTTCCACTCACCTCTCCTTGTTTCATCCTTACACTGATCTTCTTTTCTGTCCTTTTTACTCCATCCTTTTATCACCTCTCCTCTCCTCTCCTCTATTCTACTGTCCTTTTCTGTCCTCTCTTGCCCTCTCCTTTCATCTCCTTTCTTCTGCTCGCCTCTCCTCTTCTCTGTTCTCCTCTTCTTTCCTCTTCTCTCTTCCCCTCTCCTCTCCTCTATTCTACTCTTCTCTCCTGTCCTCTCCTGCCCTCTTCCTTCATCTCCTCTCCTCCGCTCACCTCTCCTTGTTTCATCCTTACACTGATCTTCTTTCCTGTCCTTTTTACTCCATCATTTTATCACCTCTCATCTCCTCTCCTCCTTTTCTTAACTGTCTTCTCTTTTTTTCTGTCAACCCCCATCTCCACCCACCTCCACCCCCCTCCCACCTTGCCCAGATGTTGGGGCAGTGGTGGCCTAGCAGTTAAGGTATCAGACCTGTGATCGCAGGATTGCAGGTTCGAATCCTGGGTCGCCAGTAGTGCCACTGAGGTACCCTGAGCATGGTACCGTCCCCACACACTGCTCTCCAGGCGCCGTTGTCATGGCTGCCACCTGCTCACGTGTGTGATGGGTTAAATGCAGAGAGTGAAGTTCGCTGTGTGCTGTGATGTGCTGTGTGATCACGATGACAAATGGGACTTTCACTTTTCTGACTTTCAGATGTACCATCGTATCCGGCACTCAGAGTGCATCTACAGAGTGACGATGGAGAAGCTGTCCTACCACAGCATCTGCACGTCGGAGGAGTGGACGACCCTGGCCGAGCTCACCCTCCCCACGCCCATCTACAAAGAGATCGAACTGTGAGTGCCTACTAGCCTGGTAAACCCGCCCCTCGTACCTCAGTTCATTTTGTGCAGAGGGTCTGGACCAGAATCTCTTGAGGGTTCAAAATGGGAGTCACTTTCACTTATATATTTTACATATAACACATATAAAACCCCTGTCTTAAAAACAATAATAAAAATAGGATTTTTGTACATGAGTTAGTCAAACGAATTTTCATTACAAAGGGGTGAAGTTCATGTTGGTTGTGTAAGAGCATTATAGCCAAAAAAAAGAAAGGAAATACTTGAAGTAGCCGTTAACGTAGGCCAATGTACATATATTACAGTATGCCAAGCCCAACAGCACACCACCCCTGTCCCCGTGCCATAGTCTTAGAAAGCACCACCTCACTGCCCCTCTTGAAGTCACACAGCCTGATAGTCCGGGTTGTTTAAGGTCAGGGTCCAAGTCTGTCTCAAGGTGAGACATCCAAACAAGCTCTGGTCAATACCGGCAAGCCTAATGACTACACGCCATTAGTCAAGTCTCCGCACACTTTTTTTACATGACTCTTCATCCCACAGCCGCGGCTGTGTCCTCTGTGACCCCTTCAGTGAGGTAATGTTAGTGCGACGTTGATGAGATAATATGTTGCCCGAGCTTCAAGTGTGTTCTGTGCTGTCTTGCCACGCTGTGAGTGAGTGTATTCTGAGCTGTCTTGCCACGCTATGAGTGAGTGTATTCTGAGCTGGCTTGCCACATGTGCAGGGGAGAGCTGAAGACATGGGTGGTGAGTCAAGATGACATCACGTGGAGAGCCAGTCATTATATGGGGGGGGGGGCTCTGAGGAAGCGTAGTCCTCTCATCACCCCCGGAGGCTGTGGACTTGGACTCTGTTCTGTCGGCCTCAGCGTGTACACTCATAGCCAGTGGTTGAGTTGGCTTTTGTAAGGAGGGGGAGCCCTTTTTCACTCACAGTGGTCAATATCTCCCTCTATTGTATTACTTTAACTACTGTAGCAGAGGGAGCTCAGCTGCGGCTGGCTTTATTGCTGGGGTGAGGAGGCTGAGCTGAGGTCCGGAGGGCTCCGGCCCAATTTAAACTCTGCTCATAACCACAACGCGAACCCCAAGTCTGTGTCAAACACACCACAAGTACAGACCACTGTTTATCAGGCCATCTGTAAAACATCATCTTCACATCTTTCATGCTCTATTCATGTATGGTGTATATTAATGATGTTTATGTCTGAGTGCTTATGCTGGTCGACAGTGTTGGGGTCGTTACTCAAAAAAGTAATCCATTACACATTACTCACTAGTGCTAAAACATGTAATGCATTACTTTACTTCTTTACTCCTTATGGAAAGTAACTCATTACATTACTTTGTGTTACTCATCAACAGCCTCGAGCAAAACACATAATTTCCTATTGCAATGAGCAACATGTAAGACAAGTTGTTCTTTCATGCCATTTAATGAAAACAGGCTACACCACAAAGTTGGTGAAAATCTATAGAGCGCTGCACAGGGTCATATCAGCATTGCACTGCTGGAAGGCTTATGTCGTACAAAAAACAAGCCAAAAGTCTAAAACAGGCTAACTTGATAACAGCACTCACTAAAAGTCCTGAGCTGTCAATCATATGTATGCATTATATGTAGATTTGCTTCATCATGTCATCAGTTCAGGGATTCATTTACTATGCAACTAGAAGCAGCAGCTTTGCCAAGTTAAAGATTTACAAAGAACACAAAGTACTTGTCCATGTAGGAAGAGCACCTTAGGGAGAAACTATAGCTATTACACCTACCCCTACACTATCTATAATCAAGTAAATAGTTCAGGCTCTTAGTCCCTACTCCCAGGTGTAACACGCACAACTGGCCGCTGACTACAGCTATTCACGCAACCTCATGTGAGCTGTACAGGACAGAGCAGCTGAGGGAATGGCCAACTGGAGCCGTACAGACAGATGCTCAACAAGGGTTAACCTGAACCAGCCGGCTACCGTTACAGTGACTGGGGCTGCTGGGGCTGTTTACATGATCCACTCAGCAGCACCTACCTATCGCTTTCCCCCATGGCTTTCACCATGCCAACAACATGCATCTCATCCAGGACCACTGGCAAGCCTTTGCAGTTTTCTCCAACATTTCCTTAACAATTAAAATAACTAGATAAATACATAAAAATACAAGACACTTGCACATGTGGGGAGAGCACCCATTGTACCACACTTCAGGCTTTCCTAACTACAGCCATTACAATTATCCATACACTATGTGGGACACATCCTCAGCAGTGTACCTCAGGATCCACGGGTGTTTCGGGCCTTTATTCACTGTACACCCTCTAAAGGTGATCAATCCTTTAGCGTGTGTCCACAGTTTAGCTACCTGCTACCCAAATTTCCAAAATGTACTTCCACAATTCACTTACAACCACCGTTTACTTCCAAAATTTACTACTTCCTGGTCATTACCAACTATTTGCACCAACGCATTAAAAAAAAAAAAAAAAAAAATTAGGGAAAGAGGAGGGGAAGGAGAAGGGGGGAGAGGGTGCCTGTCTGGGCTTCGCTCACCCCAAGGGCCTGTCTGGGCCTCATCTCCTCCTCCTCCTCCTCCTCCCCCATCTCATCTCCTACACCGCCCCCGCCCGACGAAAGTTTTACTTACAAAATTAACCATAACCCCAATTTACTTCCAAAATGACCTGCTTACTTACTAATTAGGACTTGTTATCGAATATTTGCACTTTACCACCATTTTACCACAGATACTATCACTTTGCAGTCATTAACGCATATGCCATTACACAAACGACACTGCCAATGCTAGTTCTAAAGACGATTCTACCCATTGACTTACCATTAGATGTATCCACCTCTTGAATCTAATGGTGTCTAATGCTCAGCTATCCCGTGTTCCATACACCGCAAAACCCCGGGAAACTTGGCCACTCTGTAATGTTGAAGAATGTTGTCATCCTTTTGTTCATGTTTACGCTAGCCTAGATGTAATCAAGTCAAATCTGAGTGGGAATACATGCTAACACACACACACACACACACACACACACACACACACACACACACCCTCCATGTAGAGTCCGTATACATAGGCTCCCTTTCTGGCTGGCTGGTTGAACTTCTCCTTGAACTTCTTGGTGACGTAAACCGTCAGGTTCATCTTGTCTAGAGGCCACTCATTCTTCCTGGCTAGATTCTGCATCACCGCTACACACACACACACACACACACACATACACACACACACACACACTCACACAGAGGCCACTCGTTCTTCCTGGCTAGATTCTGCATCACCGCTACACACACACACACACATACACACACACACACACACACACACTCACACAGAGGCCACTCGTTCTTCCTGGCTTGACTCTGCATCACTGCTACACACACACACACACAGACACACACACACGATTCCAAACACACACACAACCCCAAACACACACATGACCACAAACACACACGACCACAAACACACACATAACCCGAAAAACACACACACAACCACAAACACACACATGACCCGAAATACACACAACCCCAAAAACTGACACATGACCCCAAACACACACACAAGACCCCACACACACACACACACACATGACCCCAAATACACACACGACCCCCTCCACACACACACATGACCGGTTAAAGGAGAAATTCAGTGTAAAATGAAAATTGACATGTTAAAACATTATACTGAGTTGCTGAGCAGCAAAATGTAGCTAGAATGTTGCAGAAGGCTAACAGTGGAAGTGCTAGGTGCCCTTATTGGAAACATGAAGATTATGCTATTTTTAAACCATGAAAAACAGCTGGAAGAAACTCCACACTCCATCGGTAGTATAAGAAAGCCCCTGACATTCAAAACGAGGCAATGAGAACTTCGTAAGTGTACGCGTTTATTAAGAAAACAATTTTTACTAGGATCTGTCCAATTCAGAAACAGAGATCGGTGCTTGTGTCTGTGTCACCACATGACCATGTTCACAGAAGCCTACTTCCTGCTTTATAATAAGTTTACCCTAACAATTATATGTGTGTCTGATCCAGTGCACAGCAACGGCTTTCCATATTTGTAGCAAAGGTGAGATGTAGTCAGCCTAGCTGGGGCAGCTGTGGTCTAGTGGTTAGGACGCTGGTCTTGGGATCAGAAAGTTGCAGGTTTGAATCCTGCTCTACCCTTGGCTGAAATGCCTTTGAGCAAGGTATCTAACCCCACACTACTCCAGGGACTGTGAGTCGCTCTGAATAATATTGTCAGCTAAGTGTAATAGTAATGGTTTTGGTCTCCAGGGTACCAAACGTGCACTTTGCCCACAACGCCAAAGAGTCAGGCTCGTTGGTGTGGCAGTCAGAGCACACCCACAACTGTAGTGATGGTCACTCCATCACACTGCCTTCCCCTTCGGGAGGCGCGCCCGTGCACTTCACACACTCAGGATGACATGATACTTCTCCCATCCAGGGTGCCCCACATACTGATGCTTCACCCATCACTGGGGTCCTCACACCAGGGTTAACCTAACCTGGGGGTACCCCATACCGCTCACACAATGATTTCACCTCCGATGACCTCACAGCAAGCCATCCCACCTCTGACACCATTTGTAGCAAAGGGGAGGGGAAGTCACCCTGCCTGGCTTCGAACCCAGGTCTCCAGGGAACTAAACATGTGCTTTGACTACAACACTAACAAGCCAGACTCCTTGGCGACGTGGCAAAAGTGCGCATTTGGTACACTGGGGACCTGGGTTCAAGGCCAAGTAGGGTGATTTCTCCTCCCCTTTGCTACAATTTTAAATTGGATGAATGTGGCTAAAAGCAGAAGTGAGGGATAGTGCAGTGGTAGCACTGGAGATCCCCACCCTCAAGGTTGAAAGTTCAAATCCCAGCCTGTTCAATAGCCCACTTCCTGTCTTTAATTAGTTTAACCTAACCTAACCTAACCTAACCTAACCTAAAGTAACCTAAAGTAACGTTTGTTTGATCCAGCGTGCAGCTGCTGATGTATGTACATTATAAAAAATACCAACGCTAAGGGCTCATAAGTGAAATATATCTAACAACAAGGTGTCTTCAGCCAGCAGGCAGACCAGTGGTTACCCTGCTCTGCTGAGCTCTCAAAGCTAAGCAGCTGTGGGGCTGGTTGCAGCTTGGATAGGAGACCTCCTAGTTGCTCCTGGGAGGGTGGGTGGGTGGGTGGTTTGCAGCAGGTAGGGGGCGCAGGTTCCTGTCCCACCATAGCTACAGGTTGTGTTGTCTGCTGTGTGTTTTTCACATTCATATTAGCACCAGCAGAGAGCTACAACACTAACAAGCCAGACTCCTTGGTGTTGTGGCCAAAGTGTGCGTTTGGTACACCAGAGACCTGGGTTCAAGGCCAGGTAGAGTGATTTCTCCTCCCTTTTGCTACAATTTTAAATTGGATGAATGTGGGTAAAAGCCAAAGTGTGGCATGCAGGAGGGATAGTGCAGTGGTAGCACTGGTGCTCCCCACCCTCAAGGTTGAAAGTTCAAATCCCAGCCTGTTCAACAACCCACTTCCTGTCTTTAAATACCTAACCTAACCTAACCTAACCTAACCTAACCTAACCTAACATTTGTTTGATCCAGCGTGCAGCTGCTGATGTATATTATAAAAATACCAACACTAAGGGCTCATAAGTGAAATATATCTAACAACAAGGTGTCTTCAGCCAGCAGGCAGACCAGTGGTTACCCCGCTCTGCTGAGTTCTCAAAGCTAAGCAGCTGTGGGGCTGGTCGCAGCTTGGATGGGAGACCTCCTAGTTGCTGCAGGGAGGGTGGGTGGTGCAGCAGGTAGGGGGCGCTCTTCTCTAGCTCAAAAAAAATACACTACTCCCAGCACAGTGATGGGATCCTGGGCTGGGAGATGTTGCTGCCTTACACATGGGCAGTGATGTGGCATGTGTTGGAAAAATGACAGACAGTTTCCTGGTGTCTTATAACATTTGTCAGGGTGCACAACACACAAACACACAAACACACAAATCCACAAATCAAATTACAGCACCTGATGTTGGTGGACTTTAACCACAGTAAGTTCTTTACACTACTGTTTAACATACAGAAATGAAGTCGGTCACCTATGTTGTGGTACATTCAAGTTTAGTGGTTATAAAGTTAGTTACTTGTAAAAGACAGCCAACTACTAATACTTTACCATAGATAGATAGATACCTACCTACCTACCTACATCTAATACTTTACCACTTTAGTTAGTATGTTCTATGACACCAGCAAACTTTCCCTCAGTTCCCAATGAGTGCCACAGCAGAGGGATCATTCATTCATTCATTCATTCATTCATTCATTCATTCCCTCCCTAGTGTAAGGCAGCAACATCTCCCAGCCCAGGATCCCATCACTGTGCTGGGAGTAGTGTATTTTTTTTTTTTTGAGCTAGAGAGAAGAGCACCCCCTACCTGCTGCACCACCCACCCTCCCTGCAGCAACTAGGAGGTCTCCCATCCAAGCTGCGACCAGCCCCACAGCTGCTTAGCTTTGAGAACTCAGCAGAGCGGGGTAACCACTGGTCTGCCTGCTGGCTGAAGACACCTTGTTGTTAGATATATTTCACTTATGAGCCCTTAGTGTTATGAGCCCTTAGTGTTGGTATTTTTATAATATACATCGGCAGCTGCACGCTGGATCAAACGTAACGTAACGTAACGTAACGTAACGTAACGTAACGTTAGGTTAGGTTAGGTTAGGTTAGGTTAGGTTAGGTATTTAAAGACAGGAAGTGGGCTATTGAACAGGCTGGGATTTGAACTTCCAACCTTGAGGGTGGGGAGCACCAGTGCTACCACTGCACTATCCCTCCTGCATGCCACACTTTGGCTTTTACCCACATTCATCCAATTTAAAATTGCAGCAAAGGGGAGGAGAAATCACCCTACCTGGCCTTGAACCCAGGTCTCCAGTGTACCAAACGCACACTTTAGCCACAACACCAAGGAGTCTGGCTTGTTAGTGTTGTAGCTCTCTGCTGGTGCTAATATGAATGTGAAAAACACATAGCAGACAACACAACCTTAGCCCTGCAGCTATGGTGGGACGGGAACCTGCAACCATGTAAACCAGCACCAGTGTCACTGCACCACTTTCAATGAGTTCACCCACTCCATTAGTCTTTATTCTATTGTTCTACCTGACACTAGCAACAAAGTGCAAAATTAGCCTAGTGAACAGGCTGGGATTTGAACTTTCAACCTTGAAGGTGGAGAACCTCCAAGGCTACCACTGCACTATCCCTCCTGCATTACATCTTTTCCCCTATTTGTTCATACTCTTTTCACTTCTATTAGTCACAATTATATTTTTCTACTCAACACTAGCAACAAAGTACATAGTTGGAAGCAACTTGAAAATAATAACCAGGGCAGAAACCAACTATTAGAGATTATGGTCTATATTTAACAAGGCCTGCTCTCCTTTCTACCATAATCTAATGTGAGACATGACCTTCTGGACAACATGTCAGCACTCTCCCACTGGATCACCTCCCCACACTGAAGCTAAGCATGAGTTCAGTGCCTGAATCCAAGCACGCGCACACACACACAAAAAGGGGAACAGGGCACACTAATTAACTGATTAATGAATTGGTTGACCTTTAATCCAGCCAAAAGTAGCCTAAACCTCATGAAGCCTCTCTCTTAATCACATCATACTATCATGTCTTGCCTTTATTTTCTTCGGGACAAAGTACATTATTTCTACTCTACTATGTGAAGTGCAGTGTTGGGGTCGTTACTCAAAATAAGTAATCCATTACACATTACTCACTAGTGTTAAATAACATTACTTTACTTCTTTACTCCTTACGGAAAGTAACTCCTTACATTCATACATTACTTTGCATACTTTGCAACGGAGCAAAACACATAAATTCTTATTGCAATTAGCCAGATGTACGGCAGGTCGTTCTTTCTTGCCCTTTAAAGAAAACAGACTACACCAGTTGGTGAAAATCTGAAAAGCACTGCACAGGGTCATATCAGTATTGCACTGCTGGCAGGCTTAAGCGGTTAAAAAAAAAACAAGCCAAAAGTCTAAAACAGGTTAACTTGATAATAGCACTCACTAAAAATAGAATGAATGAAATATCATGCAGAGACTGGCATAGCTATAGTATAAATGCCATAACAAAGTAGACCATTCAAATAAAACGTGTTACTAAATAAAATAACTCTGGACATCTAGCCACATTAGATGATGCCAGGGTAAACACGTTTTATTGGCGTGGTACAGTCTAGGGGAAAGGCACTTTGTTAAGTCAATGGGAGTGCTCCCCACTAAAACAATGATCATACTGCATGAGAAGTCTTTCAAATCTTTCATCTGACAACGTATTTGTCTGATCAAAAGCAAACATCTCCTTCTTAGCATAAGTGCTGTATGGCGGCAGGTTTCTGATTCTGCTGCGCAACCGTCCCCACATCACGGTGCAAAACACGACACGACACAATTCCCCACTGCTTCTCTCTTCTCCTCTTCCCTAAGCCATTGCACTTTAACTTCGGCAACGTCTCTCAACACATTAAAAACAATGAGCATATCTCCACCCCCGAACGTTATAGTAGACGGCTGAGCCATTTCCCTGAATTTAACAATCACCGACAGTTGCGTGTGGACATGTCTCGCGACTATTGTGCAAGCATGCACCTGAGGATTTTGGGGGACGGTCAGAGAATCCGTCTCAGATATCTGTGGTCAGACTGTTCACTGGGGAAGTTTAGTAATCAGCATATATGCACTATTAGTAACTGTAGTGTGATTAATGAACTTATAACAGTAACACTACATTACCGACAAATGTAATGTGAGTACAGTAACGCGCTACTTAGTAACACGTTACACCCATCTCTGCTGGTCGACGACGGCGGGGAGATGAGGGACTTCAGGGAGCAGCTGTAGTCACTTAACAATCAAAGACGTCTGGATCTGCTTTGCTAGGAGAATACTGTAAGGCTATACGGTTCTCTAAGGAGGTTTACCACTTTCTTTGAGTCAACCCACCACGGTTAGTCACCTGACCACTCACTGGTAATATCCCCCACGTGTACCCAAACTGTGGTGACTCCTCTGTAATGACGGGTGAGAGGGTAGACTAGAGTAGGCCCCTGTCTGAACATTTTACTGGTACCCGACGGCTGGCCAGTTCAACTCTCTGTCTGGTACTAAAAAAAGACGTGGTGGTGTGTGTATGTGTGTGTGTGTGTGTGTGTGTGTGTGTGATGGTGGTGGGGTGATTGTGCAGCACTCTCCCACAGCTACAGATGAGGTTCCCTTGAGCTTCCACCGCTCAGTGTGTGTGTGTGTGTGTGTGTGTGTGTGTGTGTGTGTGTGTGTGTGTGTGCTCTGAGAGTGTGTGTGTCTGTGTGTGTGTGTGTGTGTGTGTGTGTGTGTGAACTCTGAGTGTGTGTGTGTGTCTGTACTCTTGAGTGTGTAGTCTCAAATTCAAAGTCAAAGTCAAAGTCAGTTTTATTTGTCAATTTCTTCACATGTACTTGACATACAAAGGAATCGAAATTACGTTTCTCACTATCCTATGCGTTTACATAGACAACAACAACAACAACAGTAAAGTGCAAGTGCACAAGACAAGACAAATCCTAAGCTAAGTTATTGTAAATAATAAATAAAGTGCAGTTGCTTAAGGCTACTGTTACCTAGTGTTGCTAAAACTAAACCAGGTATGACAAGTCAAGACGACAAGACGAGACAAGACAAGACGAGACAAGACAAGACAACACTGAGTGTGTGCATTTAGAGGTAGTTGTTATTGTGAAAGTGATGGCTAGTGCAATAAAAATATAAATATAACAGCAGCATGTGTGTGCAATTTTGCATATGCAGAGTCTCAGTTTAGGTAAGGTGGGGGGGTGAGAGTCCAATGTCCCTAGACTTCTCCTGCCAGCCTGGTGTTCCTTCTGGCTGGGGATGAGGGTGAGGGTGAGGAGGGGAGAGAGTTCAGCAGTCTCACGGGTGAGGAGGGGAGAGAGTTCAGCAGTCTCACGGCCTGGTGGATGAAGCTGTTGGTGAGTCTGGTGGTGCGGGAGCGGAGACTCCTGTACCTCTTTTTGGAGGGCAGGAGGCTGAACAGACTGTGTGCAGGGTGACTTGTATCGTTGACGATTGTGATGGCTTTGCGGGTGAGGTGGGTGGTGTAAAGGTCTTGCAGGGATGGGAGTGGTACACCAATTATCTGTGTGTGTGTGTGTGTGCTCTGAGCATGTGTGTGGGCTCTGAGTGTGTATGTGTGTGTGTGTGTGTGTGCTCTTAGTGTGTGTGTGCTCCGAGTGTGTGTGTGTGTGTGTGTGTGCTCCGAGTGTGTGTGTGCTTGTGTGCTCTGAGTGTGTGTGTGTGTGCTCTCAGCATGTGTGTGGGTATGTGTGCTATGGGTGTGTGTGTGGGTGTGTGTGTGTGTTCTGAGTGTGTGTGAACTTGCAGTGAGCTCACTCTCACATGTGTGTGTACATTACCCACAGGATGCAGAGCACTAATCCCCCTTAGGATAATGAAGATATCTTCACGCACAGACGCATTCTTCACTTCACTTCACTCACAGACGCATTCTTATAGATATAGATTTATATTTATCTTCACTTATATCGTCACATATCTTCACTCACAGACGCATTCTTATGCTCCACCCTGCAGGTTCCACTTTGACATCAGCCCCTTCGAGGAGTTCTGGCCTGCTGTCTTTGTGTACATGATCCACAACTCCTGTGGCAAAAACAGGTATGAAACATGACCGTAAGCAAAGATGTAAAGGTCGTTTTCTTTTTTTATGCTTCATTAACTAATGGACATTAAAATCATCAAAAGGGAGCCATATAATTCTAACATGTTATCTGGAAAACACAACTCAGATCTTTAATAAAACTGTGCTGTTGTCATGCTTTTTCCTCCAGTAAAATCTATTTCACAACCTAGAGGGGGAGATAGTCAGTTGGCGATCCTCGTTTATAAAGCTGTTAAGCAGCACATCTGGGTCAGCTTGCATTCATAAGATTCAATAGCCACATTCATACAGGGTTATAATGCCTTCATTAAGCTTAATAATGGCAGGTGAAGCGTTATAACCTAGAATGCACTGTGCCACTTGAAGTTGGAATAGGGCTAATGACATAGCATGGTAATGCCTTGGGAGTACAGTCATGAGTATGTATAAATAGTTATGTATACTTTACATACTTTACTGTACGTATGCATATAAGCCTTTATGAATGTGCTTATAACGTCTTTTAAATACAAGCTTCATAGAAAGTGTTACCCACATGTGGGATGCTGTAATTGTTTACTGCAGATGCAGAAGCAGTGCAACCTGACCTCGGTCTGATTGTCAGCGTGTGTCCCCCATCTGATTGTCAGCGTGTGTCCCCCATCTGATTGTCAACGTGTGTCCCCCATCTGATTGTCAGCGTGTGTCCCCCATCTGATTGTCAGCGTGTGTCCCCCATCTGATTGTCAACGTGTGTCCCCCCTCCCATTGCAGCTTCGAGCTGGAGAAACTGTGCCGCTTCACCATGTCGGTGCGGAAGAACTACCGGCGTGTGCCCTACCACAACTGGAAGCACGCCGTCACCGTAGCGCACTGCATGTACGCCATCCTGCAGAAGGTCTCCGGCATCTTCACCGAGCTGGAGGTGAGGACTCTGCCCTGCTTTAGTCCCCTCACACCACTGCGCTCTCAAACCCCTGCAGGATATCTGCTTTAGTCCCCTCACACCACTGGGCTCTCAAACCCCTGCAGGATATCTGCTTTAGTGCCCTCACACCACTGCGCTCAAACCCCTGCAGGATATCTGCTTTAGTCCCCTCACACCACTGGGCTCTCAAACCCCTGCAGGATATCTGCTTTAGTCCCCTCACACCACTGGGCTCTCAAACCCCCGCAGGATATCTGCTTTAGTCCCCTCACACCACTGGGGTCTCAACCCCCTGCAGGATATCTGCTTTAGTCCCCTCACACCACTGGGGTCTCAAACCCCTGCAGGATATCTGCTTTAGTCCCCTCACACCACTGCGCTCTCAAACCCCTGCAGGATATCTGCTTTAGTCCCCTCACACCACTGCGCTCTCAAACTCCTGCAGGATATCTGCTTTAGTCCCCTCACACCACTGGGGTCTCAAACCCCTGCAGGATATCTGCTTTAGTCCCCTCACACCACTGGGGTCTCAAACCCCTGCAGGATATCTGCTTTAGTCCCCTCACACCACTGCGCTCTCAAACCCCTGCAGGATATCTGCTTTAGTCCCCTCACACCACTGCGCTCTCAAACTCCTGCAGGATATCTGGATGTGGACACAGGGAAAATAGATGTAGAGGCATACATACAATATACATTTTCCATTTTCAGGCAATCAATCAGAGAACATTCTTTAATTTTGCTCTCTCTCGTTCTCTCTCTTTCTCTCTCTCTCTCTCTATCTCTTTGGCCCTGTCTCTCTCTTCCTTTGACTTTCTTTCAAAACCTTTTACTAACTCCCCTGTTTTGTCCTTCGATCTTTCTCTCTCTCCTTTTATCTCTCCCTCATTCTTTCTGTCTTTCTACCTCTCTTCCACTCCCCCCCCCCTCTCTGCCACCCCCAGAGGAAAGGGCTGCTCATAGCCTGTCTGTGTCATGACCTGGACCACAGGGGCTACAGCAACAGCTACCTGCAGAAGTTTGACCACCCGCTGGCAGCCCTCTACTCCACCTCCACAATGGAGCAGCACCACTTCTCCCAGACCGTCTCCATCCTGCAGGTAGAGATCCTCTACATCATAGATACTCTCTATTAAGCTCTTCTCCTCTCTCTCTCTCCATCCCTCTATCAACTTCTCCCAGACCATCTCCATCCTGCAGGTAGAGATCCTCTACATCATAGATACTCTCTATTAAGCTCTCCTCCTCTCTCTCTCTCCATCCCTCTATCAACTTCTCCCAAACCGTCTCCATCCTGTAGGTAGAGATCCTCTACATCATAGATACTCTCTACCAAGCTCTCCTCCTTTCTCTCTCTCTCCATCCCTCTATCCACTTCTCCCAGACCGTCTACATCTACATCATAGATACTCTCTATCAAGCTCTCCTCCTCTCTCTCTCTCTCTCCATCCCTCTATCCACTTCTCCCAGACCGTCTCCATCCTGCAGGACAGGTAGAGATCCTCTATATCATAGATACTCTCTCAAGCTCTCTCCTCTCTCTCTCTTCATCTCTCTCTCTCTTCTTTATCTTTTACCCTCCATCCCTCTATCCTCTTCTCCCAGACCGTCTCCATCCTGCAGGTAGAGATCCTTTACGTCATAGATACTCTCTATCAAGCTCTCTCTTCTCCTCTGTCTCTCTCTCTCTGTCTCTGTCTCTCTCTCTATCCTGCAGGTAGAGATCCTTTACATCATAGATACTTTCTCAAGCTCTCTCTTCTCCTCTGTCTCTCTCTCTCTGTCTCTCTCTCTGTCTCTCTCTCTCTCTCTGTCTCTCTGTCTCTCTCTCTCTATCCTGCAGGTAGAGATCCTTTACGTCATAGATACTTTCTCAAGCTCTCTCTTCTCCTCTCTCTCTCTCTTTTCTCCCCTCTATCTCTTTTCATTCTGTCTCTTTCTCTGCTTTACCTTTCTTCACCCCTCTCTTTCCCCTACTCATTCTATTTCACTCTATTTTCCTCTCTGCTCTCCGTACAATCCATGCCTCTCTCTGGTTTCCCTCCTCGCCCTTTCTCCCGTCACTTATGACCATGATTATGAGGGACTTTCCCTTCAGATATGTGGATTCTGAGTGCCCGCACTGGAACAAAAGGAGACTTACGAACACACAGACACACACACACACACACACACACACATTCCCTCAGGGTTGTGAGACTTGCTGAGGGATAGGGGTGCTCCCCAAATCCATTACAAAGTCAACATATTCGTTAGAATTTTCCGGAAAACTAAGCCGAGTGTTCACTGGGAGCAGGATTTGGTTAAAAGGCGACACCACAGTCCTCTGACCACAATCTCTCTGCACATCTGTGCGCGGTCCAGAAAAGCGGCAGATATTAATATCAAATCTGGCATGACTTTGAAACGTTAGCTTAAAACCATGCTAACCACAGCCCCTTTCGGCGGTTAAAACTGTCGTTTTTGGACAAGCAGCGAGGGGGCTTTTGACACGGACTGTTTCACGCTGACAGTTTCTCACAGAGTCCCGCCAAAGAGTTCGCTGACCCGACACAAGACCGCTGAGGGTGCTGCCCCCTCACTGCCCCCCCTCAACCCCCTTCAGGGGACCCACCCACACCCCTCAGCCACCCCCTCTCGCCCACCCGCCCAGGAACTCTTTCCCTATGCCACTGCAGTCCAGTCTAGCGGAGCATTGAGTGAGGCAGACAGGACACATCATTTTGCCTAGTTTGGTTTCAAACCTTACGTGTTATTCATTTTAGGAAATAAAAGTCTTAATTCTATAGCCCCACCATCACAGCAGTGAAGTGACAAGTGGGACATCAACATCTCACTCCCCCACTCTCAGTTGCTACCCATGACCACTGCCGCCCCCACCCCACCCATTTACCTAGTCACCCCCCCCCCCCATCCAGGAAGTGTTTCGCTGTGCCACTGCAGTCTAGGGCAAACTCTAGATGGGATACATTAACAGCCAGAAGTGACAGTAACTCTACCATGATATTATCCCTTGAGACACAGCTAGCACTTGTAAACACACATGGCGCCTTACCGAATAGCTAGCGAAGTACTATTTGTCAGTATACATATTGTATTTATTTATCACTATGGTTAGGGTTAGATTTAGGGTTGGGGTTAGATTCTCGGTTACACTTTTATTTATGCTTTGTGAGAATTTACGTCAATTCCGGTTAAATTCACATCCTCATCTAGTGACAAGCGCAGTGTAGTTAAGCGCAGTGTAGTTAAGCCGCACCCCTCGTAAGTGGAGCATTTGCTTTTTTATTGCTCTCTTTGTTTCCCATAGCTGGAAGGGCACAATATTTTCTCCAACCTGACTTCCAGTGAGTACGAGCAGGTCCTGGAGATCATCCGCAAGGCCATCATCGCCACCGACCTCGCCCTCTACTCCAGCAACCGCAAGCAGCTGGTGGAGCTGCTCACCACGGGCGGCCTCGACTTCAACAACCACGCACACAGGTCAGAGGTCAAAGGTCAATGGGGCTCGGCGCCACTTCCTGTTTCCTGCTTCCTGTCTGGCTCCACGTCCTGTTTGTGCCCTTAACAATATTCCCTACCTGATACACCTGTCTACCTAATACACCTGTCTACCTGATTCACCTGTTCAGCCAATGATTTGTTTGATATCACACATGGATCTATCTGTGAATACCTAATATTGATAGCTGAGTATTGCCAAAATTGTGATTTCTGATTGTCTCTGAGGTTTATTTGTCCAACTAGTGGTGGTCGAAAAGTGTTTTTTTATGCTTTTTGTCACAGTTTAACCTTTTTGTAGCTGATCTGGTGAAGGTTAATGCAAGTGTGGCTTTTTTTCATTCCCCAGCAAGTCATGTGCCTTATTTAAAACCCACATTAAACTAACGTCAGGCACAAGCACACGATTAAGTCTAATGAATTGGACGACTGTGTAATTTGATTGCTGGCATTACACACATTTCATTCGCTTTCACAGTTGAAAACTTATGGTGCCCAAGAGGAAATTAGTCTTGGGCTTCATAGTCACCGCATCACAGACACACACAGCTCAAACATAAATAAAAACCAATACAGCACCACAACACCACAGTAACACTGACACACAACTCAGTCAGAACTGTGCACTGCATAACATATTATAAGCAAGATAGCCTGCTATCTGTTGTTGAGCACCTTTATAGCAGCTAGTATAAAGGAGTTTTTATATTTGTTTAATCTGTAGTCTGATGTCCTAAAACATCTACCTGAGGGTAGCAGGACAAATTCCTGAAGCAGCCTCCTTGAGCACTGACTTTAGACAGACACTGCATTACACTGCATGTAGCACTGGTCTGGGTGACACACACACACACACACACAGACACACACACACACACACACACACACACGGACACAGACACTACATGTAGCCCTGGTCTGGGTGACCTGCGGTCTTCAGTGCAGTTTTGACCAGACGCCCTAACTTGAACTTTAACTGAACTGTCAGCTTACCATACCAGGTTTGCATGCCATACTGTGTCACGTTGTCTTAGTGTATTTGAAAAGTGGTATCTGTTAAAGGTAGAATAGGTACGTTTTACGTGATTTTTATAACTTAGAGGAGGAGTGAGCGATTTGTATAACTATTTCAGGTAGAGAAAGGGATACTGTAGAGAGACTGTCTTTTGAACAAGCATGAACACGCATTGGTCTGATGATGTGTCTGTGATCTGCAGAGACCATGTGATTGGTCTGATGATGTGTCTGTCATCTGCAGAGACCGTGTGATTGGTCTGATGATGACGGCGTGCGACCTCTGCTCTGTCACCAAGTTGTGGCAGGTCACGCGGCTCACGGCCAACGACATCTACGCTGAGTTCTGGGCTGAGGTAGGCGTCACAGATGAGACCCCAGTGCCATCACTTACGTGTGTGTTTTACATTGTGGTATTTAGCACTGGAAAAACAAAAAACAAAACATCTGATGGGCCATGTACAATTTTACACATAAATGTTGCCAGTTGATGCATAGAAGCACTGTGTAGTAAGCCACTGACTAAAACAGTAGCTCCCATAGCCACTAAATAAGACACCAGCTCAAATTTTACCTGACCTGGACACCCCAGCTACAAAGAGTTAAAAGACCAGTCATGTTTTGCTTCTACCTGTGGACACAACACAGATGATTTCACTAAGGAAGTCATCTACACATTGCCTTGCAATTCTCTTGTTCTCTCTCCCTGTCTCTCTCTCTTTCTCTCTCCCTCTCTATCTGCCTTTCTCTCCTTGTCTCTCTCTCTCTCTGTCTCTCTCTCCCTGTCTTTCTCTCTCTCTCTCCCTTTCTCTGTCTGCTTTTCTCTCTCTCTGTCTCTCTCTCTGTCTTTCTCTTTCCCTCTCTCTCTCTGTCCCTCTCTCTCTGTCTTTCTCTCTCCCTCTCTCTCTCTGTCACTGTGTCTTACTCTCCCTCTTTCTGTCTCTCTCTCTCTGTCTCTCTCTCTCTCCCTCTCTCTCTCTCTGTCTTTCTCTCTCTCCCTCTCTCTCTCTCTATCTCTCTCTCTGTCTCTCTCTCTCAGGGTGATGAAATGAAGAAGATTGGAATGCAGCCCATGCCCATGATGGACAGAGACAAGAAGGACGAGGTCCCACAGGGGCAGGTAAACAATACACACACACACACACACACACACACACACACACACACACACACACACACACACACACACACACACACACACACACACACACACCTGGCGCTTGTTTCGGGTCTCAGTGGAGCAGCACAGGTGTAACACACGTACGTAGGTTTCTCTCTCACACTTTTTACAGTTTCCTGCACCAGTGGATAGTTTCCAGCAGTGTCAGTGAATAGCCCTCAGCTCTCCATCACTGTCCCACACACTCCAACCCCCCCTAGTGACTACCCCAGCCCCCCCCCCCCCCCCCCCCCCCAGCAACCTCCACTGTCTCTCAAGACCCCCCCCAGCAACCTCCACTGTCCCTCAACACCCCCCCCCCCCCCAGCGACCACCACTGTCCCTCAACCCCCCCCAGTGTCACCCCCCAGCAACCCCCCCCCAGCAACCTCCACTGTCCCTCAAGACCAGCCCCCAGCAACCTCCACTGTCTCTCAAGACCCCCCCTGACCCCCCCCCCCCCCTCAGCGACCACCACTGTCCCTCAACCCCCCCCAGTGTCACCCCCCCAGCAACGCCCGCCCCCCAGCGACCACCACTGCCCCTTAACCCACTCCAGTGTCACCCCCCCAGCCCCCAGCAACCCCCGCCCCCCCAGCGACCACCACTGTCCCTCAATCTGTCCCCCCGCCCAGTGTCACCCCCCCCGCGACCACCACTGTCCCTCAATCCCCCCCCCAGTGCCACCCCACCCATCAGCAACCACCCCCCCCAGTGACCCCCCCCTCCCCTAGTGACCACCCCCCAACCCCCCCCCCCCCCCCACTGTCCCCCAACCCCCCCCACTGTCCCCAGCAGTGTGGCATTGCGTTGGGTTGTTGTTTCCTCCTGAGGTGCATCTAATGACCATGCTGACGTTAGCACAGAGGGGGTGAGGGGGCTGGTTGGTGGGCTGTGTGTGTGTGTGTGTGTGTTTGTGTTTTTGTGTGTGTGCGCGTGTGTGTTTGTGTTTTTGTGTGTGTGTGTTTTTTTTGGGTGTGTGTGTGGGGGGGGGGTTGTTGTTTATACACAGTTTTTCCGTCTTGTTTTTGGAACTCTGTTACATCATGCTCTGTAAATGTCACTGCCGTCATAGTTTACCATCCTTCCCCCTCTGTCTTTTCTTCTCTCTTTTCTTCTCTCTCTCTCCCCTTCTCTCTTTTCTTCTCTCTCTGTCTCTCTCTCCCTCTCCCTCCCTCCCTCCCTCTCTCTCCCTCTCCCTCCCTCTCTCTCTCTCCCCCTCTCTATCTCCCTCTTTCTCCCTCCCTCCCTCCCTCTCTCTCTCCCTCTCTCCCCCTTTCTCTCCCTCTCTCTCTCCCTCTCTCTCTCCCTCTCCCCCATGCTGCTGTGCCAGGTGAGCTTCTACAATGCTGTAGCTATCCCCTGCTACACCACGCTGTCCCAGCTCTTCCCCGCCGCCAAGCCCCTCCTCAAGGCCTGCAGGTGAGCACGCCCCAGCCTGGCTTTCTGTTTGTTTGGGTGGACTTGTTTGTTTGTGTGTGTGTTTGTGGTTGTATGTGTGTATATGTGTGTGTGTGTGTGTGTGTGTGTGTGTCTGTCTGTCTGTCTGTGTGTGTTTGTTTGTGTGTGTGTATATGTGTGTGTTTGTGTGTGTGTGTATATGTGTGTGTGTGTGTGTGTGTGTGTGTATGAACATTTACATGACTTTGTGTGTGGATATTTGTGCATGTGTGTATGTCGGAGCTGTATCTGGCACTGTCACACTGCCGAGAGCAGAAGAGTCTGTGCATCACATGTCGTCATGGAGACATATGGCCGTGTGTCATCAGCAATGGCTCTGGGCATTTAATGGAACTGAAACAGTCACTGGGTGTTGTGGCGAGGGAGAGCTTTGTTTACTGCCACTTGGGTCTGTGTGTGTGTGTGTGTGCGTGTGTGTGTTTGTGTGTGTGTGTTTGTGTGTGTGTGTTTATGTGCGCATGTGTGTGTGTGTGCATGCATGTGAGTGCGTTTGTGTGTGCATATGTGTGTGTGTGTGCGCATGTGAGTGTGTGTGTGTGTGCACATACAGGGGTTAGACAAAATAATTGGAACAGTGCAAATTTCACTTTAGTATTTCAATGACCTATTGTGTCAAGAATATTGATTCAAATTTCTTTATGGGAGTTTATATCCATTGTAGATAGGTTTATTTAACTATTTGACTGTATATTTCTAATTCTTTTTCAAATTGTAGCAAAATTTAAGTTAAAATGCATGACCTAACTGAGTTTGAAAAAGAGCAAATTGTTGGAGCTCGTTTAGCAGGAGCCTCGATCACCAAGACAGCTGAACTGCTTGGTTTCTCGGGAGCTACCATATAAAGGACCATGACGGAATTCAAGAAGAATGGAAAAATCTCTAGCAAACGGCGTAATTCTGGCTGGAGAAATAAACTTTCTTTGAATTTAACAAGTGTTCCAATTATTTTGTCTAACCCCTGTATGTATGTGTGTGTGTGTGTGTGCACGTGTGTGTGCGCGCACATGTGTGTGTGTGTGTCCAGGGAGAGCTTTGTTTACTGCCACGTGGGTCTGTTGATTCTCTCCTGCGTCGCGCACTAAACACTCAGGGCTCCAAATAAACTCGGCACATGACGGCATACGAGCGGACAGCTCAGACACACGCGGGCGCCAGACGCAACACTGACAGCTGGCATTGCTGTTGGCTGGGCTGGTTCCCACCGTTGGCCCCGGTAACCCATTCAGTGGTAGTCAGTAGTGAGAGTG
>CM050204.1:28936041-28963541 GCA_027475355.1 Coilia nasus
CGGGAACGTTTTTAGGTCAAAACGGTGAAGTATTTTATCATTTGTGCCTCTTCGTCCACATGCCACTGGAGTTCTGGGTGGGATGTTTTTGGAGAAGGGCTTCCAGAGTGGAAAAACCTGACAATGCCGCCTTTGTGTTGTTGTGTGGACAAGCAAGCCACTGCTTTTTAAGAATGATGACGTCGCCGCCCCCTCTTGTGCACACAACAACAACTTTAAACTTTTACAAACGGGTTGTTGTGGGATAATTTGTGGTATAATTCGCCTGCAATGCAGGCTGGGCGCAATGCAGTTGTTTCTACTTTTTGCCATTGAACCACAGGCTGTTTTTTATCACTAGAAAATTGTACCATATAACAAAGACTTCTCAGAGGCTATCATTATGCTTATTTAATAAAAGAGCAACTGTCACAGCTCCCAAATCCCTTAAATAATAACCCACATTGCTAAAGTCAACATATAACATGTTTTAAGAGAATCACTGCTCAGTTGCCTCAGAGAATTTTTTGCAGCCCATTCCATTTTTTCTTTTCTTTTCTGCATAGCCTATCGTTTGCAGGTGGGTCGATTAAAAGATGCGTCTGCATCTTGCCCACTTACTTAAGCACATCTCACAACAACAACTTCAAACTTACAAACAGTTGTTGTGGGGTAATTTGTGGTATAATTCGCCTGCAATGTAGGGTGGGTGTAATGCAATTGTTTCTACATTCTACCATTGAACTGCAGGCTTTTTTTTTTTAAATCTCGCTAGTAGTTCGTACTGTATAACAAAGACTTCTCGTGTCATTATCATTATACGAATTTAATAAAAGCGACTGTCGCTGCGTCC
Source organism: Coilia nasus (assembly GCA_027475355.1). Classification (NCBI taxonomy): domain Eukaryota; kingdom Metazoa; phylum Chordata; class Actinopteri; order Clupeiformes; family Engraulidae; genus Coilia; species Coilia nasus. The sequence continues at coordinate 28,936,874 of CM050204.1, forward strand.
GACCCACCTTAATAACAACACAGATTGCTAAAATCAACAAAGAACATGTTGAAAGCGAATCATTGTGCAGTTCTCGTCCTGCAGCTGGGATGTGCACATGTTCCCAGCAACAACATTGCGTCGGGACAGTCAGTGTGTGTGTGGACGCAATTTTTTTTCCACCCACAAAAAAAACAAGCATTGCCGTGTGTACAGGCCCTTAGACACACATACCGTACAGTCGTACGTAGGCATACACTCATACACACACACATACACTCTCTCACGGACGCACACACACACACACACACACACACAAACCCACATGTGCACTCATACATACACAGGCATACATACACAGGCATACACACACTTTGTCGTTGGCCTCCCTGTTGAATGAACTGAGAGACACAGTCATTTCAGTGAGGAGGCAGAAGAAGACAGCGGATTTGTTATTTTGTTTTGTGCTGTAGTATTTATGTTTAATGCAGAATTGATGAAAATGCCTACATCAGCCATGGAAAGCCATGCCCTGCCTTCAGTCCTGCTGTGTTTTTGAAGTGTGCACGTATGTGTGTGTGTTTGTGTGTGTGCGTAGGCGTTTGCTTAGGGGGAGAAGAAGGCAGTTAGGAGCAAAAGACGTGCAGCAGATAGCCCCCCGAGATCCAGTCACGAGATTGGACACCCCATAATCTCTGTCCATGACCATGTACCACACATTGCTCCAGTACTGTACCCTGTACCCAACTAACTGTAAGTCGCTCTGGATAAGAGCATCAGCTAAGTGTAATGTAATGTGATGTACCAAAATCTTGATACCCGAGGGGTCAAAGGTTGTGTGGATCACTGTTCAAAGCGCAAAAGGACCATGACTTAGGTCTTCATCTTGTAATGTACCAAAATCCTGATACCCCCACAACACCCCCCACCCCCCCCACCCCACTCCACCTCCCTCCAAAGCCACAACGTCAGTGCAACACTGAGCAAGCATCATGCTTTAGCTGGGAGCTACGACTCTTGTGGAGCTTCTCTTATCGGTTGTTTAGTCCCTAAGGTGCACGTTCTAGCCGACCCATCGCAGTCTGCTACACTGTGGACAGGACAACTGAGTGAATGTAATTATTATCAATAGTTTGGGATGTGGAGTTGATTTGTGTGTGTGTGTGTGCATGTATGCAGAGAGGGATACACCCGTGGGTGTTAGTAACCTGTGTTTTCAAATCAGCTTCCAGCGTGGTAAACCTGTGCGTGTGTGTGTGTGTGTGTGTCATGTACATGTGCAGAGTTGGTTGTGTGAAACCTTGTTAGATTTGGCAGAAGTAAGCTATCCACTCTTATGGTGCTAACTGTGGCAGTCATGCACTTTCAGACTCTGTGTGCAATGGCTTCTGACTGCCCTGCCCCACCACCCACCCCCCTAACACACACACACACACACACACACACACACACACACACACACACACACACACATACATTCCACCACCCAAAAGGAAAGGTTCCATCGCATTGTACACCCCCATCCAATCCCACTCTATCTGAATCAATTATCTCCCCATGTCTGCACTATGTTTAGCAACTATTATAATTATTAATTATTATCATTATTAATTATTATTATTACTATTGTTATTTTCTTAATTAGATTTAAATTTAAATTAACTTATATTTTTTATACAAGAAAGACAGCATTTTTGTTTTGTACAAAGTGTACGTTATGGAACACATAATGGTTTCCTGAAACCATTGCATACTGTTGCCCAAGAGTAATGAGGAATGTCTCAATGATAAATGTAAAAACAGTAATTACTTTTATTAAATATTTCTGAAAATCCGCATATGTGTCAAGAGTGGTTCATTTTGACTGTTTGGCTGGAGTTGTTGCGTATCAGCGTTATATTGCTATGCATGGAAGACCACCTAATGTAACCTTGTGCACTCGGTGCTTTACAGAGCAGGGGGAGGGGGAGAGGGATCGCCCATTGACGTCAGAGCGCACACCTACCGGAACATAGGACCTCTGTAGTGCGTACATCGCCATCTACTGGAGAAGATCGGCCAACATCTTATTGTAAATAATTGAATAAAACACAACTGCACTGCTTGGTATAGTGTAGCAACTATGCTACTTTCCTAAAAAAAGAACATTGTTTTTTTAGGTTTGCAATCTACTAGCCTACTAATCATTAAAACTGATTACAATAAGTCAAATCATCATCTAAAGTTAAGGTGGTTTCTTTCTCACATCTGCAAAATAAATAAGTATAAACTTACTCATGTCCTCGTTAATTTTATCACTGAACATTGGAAACTACGCCGTAGGCTACTTGTCAAAGTAAAAACAAGCGCCTGAAGTAAATCCTACCTGAATCACAGAAAGTCTGAAGAATGCAGCGCTTAGCAACCGTAAACAGAACCTCTGTCCATCTCCCCCGACTTGTTTACATGCGCGAAAGGCGTCGATGTCTCGACTGAAGGATAAACAAAATCTAGGTAAAGATGTGACATGGTTATTTTAGGCGATGTAGCTGTGTATGTTGAGTTGCGAGAACTTGAAAGATTCACCAACTAGTCGTTATGGTAAAAAAAAAAGAACTTATAATAGATCTGTTTCAAATATGAAAATACAGATTTGTACACGTATTTTCAGTATTTACGTGCATTCTGACATTAAGTATGTGGTACTGGTCAAAAACAGTATGTAATGCTGGGCTTAATAAGATTATATGGCATACAAATCGTATTGGAGCATAATCAATTAGGCTAATATTATATCATATTTTGAAATGCATTGACGGGGGATAGGTTATTATTATTCACCTTAATCAAGTTAATATCTCTCATCACTCAATATGCCATCACTGCTGTTTCTGTACATTTGAAAATAGCCCCAATAATTTGTCAATGATTGGCACACAAATATTTTTCCTATTCAATCCAGTTATATGCTTATCAGTCCGCTTTAGTGTTAAACAAATGATCCTTATCCCATTCACTCCTGTTGCACATCAACGGCAACAGCTTTTCTATTCCAAGTCTGCATCTGCTCTTTTCCTGTCCTCTCCCCAGCAATGTGTGACCCACACAGGCAGAGCCCACAGCCACACAGGCAGGGCCCACAGCCACACAGGCAGGGCCCACACCCACATAGGCAGACCCCACAGCCACACAGGCAGGGCCCACACCCACCTGGGCAGAGCCCACAGCCACACGGGCTCCTGTGGGATCGCCAGAGGCTTCTTCAGGACCTGGAGAGGGCCCACAAGGCCGACATCAAGAAATACCTCAGCGGGCACCTTCGCCCCGACAGCCTCCATCAGAAACGGCCGTACCTGCAGCCAAAGCAGCCGATCTGGGAGATGGCGGAGGCCTTGGACGACGAGCCGGACTGGGCGGCCTGCCTGAAGGAGCAGCAGAAGAGGGCGATGCTGGTGGAAGACATGAAGGAGGCCATGACCATTTTCACCAGCGCCACCACCTCCCTGCACGGCCGGGGCCTGAGGAAGGCCAGCGAGAGTGACCGGAGGCCCGAGACAGCAGCGACAGCAACGACAGCAAGAGCAGGGCAGCCCAGACCGGTGCTGGACACAGCCGAGGTGTTCCTCTTCAAACCCTGGCGAGACCCGGAGGACACAAGACCACCACCATCGCCCCCTCCTGGAGCTGAGCGCGGAGAGGTGGACCAGGGTAGGTTCTGGTTCACTCAGACGCACCTGGCCGGCCTGACCCGGAAGGACCAGCTGCGCATGATGAGGGAGTTCGGCCGGACTGTCCTGAAGAGACAGGACCTGGTGGAGAGGAACTGCATAAGCGGGAGCAAGGTGGCCGAGGCCCACCACAGGAAACTGGAGCAGGTGAGAGATACACCTGGGCAGGTAAGGTGGCCCAGGCCCACCACAGGAGACTGGAGCAGGTAGGAGATACAGTGCACCTGGGCAGGTAAGGTGACCCAGGCCCACCACAGGAGACTGGAGCAGGTGAGATATACACCTGGGCAGGTAAGGTAGCCCAGGCCCACCACAGGAGACTGGAGCAGCTAGGAGATACAGTGCACCTGGGCAGGTAAGGTGGCCGAGGCCCACCACAGGAGACTGGAGCAGGTAGGAGATAGACCTGGGGCGGTAAGGTGGTCGAAGCCCACTACAGGAGACTGGAGCAGGTGAGAGATACACCTGGGCAGGTAAGGTTACCGAGGCCCACCACAGGAGACTGGGGCGGGTAGGAGATACAGTGCACCTGAGCAGGTAAGGCAGGTAAGAAGTTTCACATTAAACCGGGGGAGGTCACACATTAACTTTTTGTCTCAGCTGTACAGTATGAGTCTACATATTTCTATTTGTCTATTATATGGTATTGTATATTGTATTATATGTATACTATTACACGTCTATATGTTGAATGTGTAGCGAGCTAACATCTTACGAGTCAAATTCCTTGTAAACGTAAGCGTACTTGGCCAGTATCACTGATTCGGATTCTGATTCTGATTGTGTGTAGGGGGGTGGGGTGGGGTGGGGTGAGAAGTTTTGCCTTAACCCTTTGTGTGAGATACCTGGGGGAAAGGGGGGGGGGTACACCTTAACCCTTTGATGCCCTGGGGAGGGGGGGTGTTACACCTACACTCTTTAACACCCTGGGGATGTCATTATGAGTCCTTGACATCATCCCCCTTCCTCCTAAAATCAGCACCCAGTGGAAACTCAAACGGAAATAAATCATGCTCTCCGTGCGCGGTGTGTGAACACGCATGACGCATGTGGTGTGCGAGATGAGTAATGGTCACTTTAAATGGCGATGTCCGTCCTGTCCAGAAGAGCTCTGGACTGGAGGAGGCTTGAGCTTGAGCCTGCCCGCCATGGGAAAGTCATAAATCAAGGAGTGTGTGTGTGCCAGGACAGGCTATTTTGGCCAGTTTGTCTCCCAGGTGAGGATTGGTACAATTAGCCATGTGTGTGCCTGTGTGTGTTTTTGTGTATGTGTGTGTCTATGTGTGTGTGTATGTGTGTGTCTGTATGTGTGTGTGTGTGTGTTTATGTGTGTGTGTGTTTGTGTGTGTGTGTGTGTGTGCATGTGTGTATGTATGTGTGTGTGTTTATGTTTGTGTGTGTGTCTGTGTGTGTGTGTGTGATCCACAGGAACTGCAGAAACTCCCTGTCCAGCCGGGCCCTAGCAGAGTTCGTCTCAGGGTGTTTAGTGACGTCTTCGCTGACGTGTGTGACAGGTCGCCTGTGTTCGGCGGCCTCCTTCGAGAAATCAAGGTTTCCTTCATCCCCCCACCCCCCTCACTCACCGCGAGGACATTTATAGAGCCTGAAACCCTAACGAGCAGCAGTGACTGGACATGATTTTTCCTTGCTGTAGGCCCACCCACAGCCAAGTGTCACTAATTACTGCGATACCTGAAATAACTCCAATCCTAGCCTCCTTTAAATCCTCTGATGAGCACTGAAGTGTCAAATCAATGTCCTTGCAGTAATGATGTTGTACCACTGCTTCTTCTCCCCCTTCTGTGTTCTTCTCTTCTTTCTCCGTCTTTGCAGGCAGAATATGACTCCTACCTTGACGCCACACTTCGTAGGTTCCAGCCCTCTCTTCAGGATGTGGTAAACACACGCTAAACAACAAACATTCCACCTCGCCGGTGATGAATGGCACACAGGCCCGTGACAACAAAAAGGGCCTTTTGTAATTCATAAGAGCCGCTGGGTAATGGGGAACAGAATGGGCTGAAAAAGGAGGCTAAATGACTTCCACCGAGCCCGCGCAGGTCCCTAGTGGGGTTTTTTGTATGGGACATTACTGTTGTCACGGTGATGAAGCACTGTGGCATTTTGTAGTCGAGTAGTTCTGGAGTTCTCTTATGTGGCGTACAAAAGGCCAGTCGCGATTAAAAAACGCTCCTATTTACTGCCCTACAAAGGCAAAGTGCAGTAACTACGCCAACACTGAAACAGAGAATTATTAAATTACATTACACTTAGCTGACGCTCTTATCCAGAGCGACTTACAGTTATCTACAGGGTTTCAGTTACAGTCCCCAGAGCAGTGTGGGGTCAGATTAGCCTGGTAAATCAGCCCCTCGTACTTCATTGCATTTTGTACAGAGGGTCTGGACCAGACACCGTCAGAAACGATTTCGTCCTGGAGGTGTGGAACTGCCGAAGTTTAGAACAAGCCTCTGCCTTTACCCAATCACTAACGCCTGGTCGGCACTACAATTCAAATGTAGCACACAAGGTCAACGTCATGGCTAATGAACACACCCTCTGTTCCCTGATTGGATCGGTCTTGCTGGGGACGACTAAATGACCCTCAAGAGATTCCGGTCCAGACCCTCTGTACAAAAAAAAATGAAATACGAGGGGCTGGTTTACCAGGCTAGGGTCAGATGCCTTGCTCAAGGGCAGTTCAGCCATGGTTAGGGCGGGATTCAAACCCGCAACTCTCCAATCCCAAGACCAACTCCCTAACCACTAGACCACAGCTGACAAAAATGCCTTCGAAGTTCTCATACTGCCTAGTCAGACATGTTGTAGGCATAATAGTGGTGATGCTTTAGTTATCCGGAGTGCCACAGAGGGAGAGTGTAAAAACGTCCTTGTGTTCTTTACCTCCCCTCGGTCTGTGCGAAGTCAGAAATGGCGGCTCTGAGCGGGGAGCTGGAGAGCGGGCTCGTGGGGGAGAGGGAGCTGGCGGAGGCCGAGAAGGAGGTGTTGGCGCTGGCTGCGGAGGCGAGGAAGGCCCTGGAGGAGAACAACAGGTGAAGGAGCTCCATCAGGACTTATGCTGGTTATGATGTCCCATCAGGATACATTAGGGTTCAATTAAATAAAGTTGTGTTTTTATTTCTTTGTGTCCAAAAGAGTCAGACAGCAGTACCAGCTTGCACAGGAAAGATGTCCAGACACCGCAGAGGAGAATGGTAACTGCTTTCAAAGTGCTTTCGCTGTCTTCAGTACGTGTTTTTTCTGCACCATATACTGTATGCCCTTCAGGTTATTTTACATTACATTACATTACACTTAGCACACGCTTTTATCCAAAGCGACTTACAAAAGGAATTATGACGTTGTGATTGTTTTGATGTTATGATTATTTAATTCATTACTTCCGAATCAATCAAACCATGTACATCAGATCCAACATCTTGACTACATTACATGTCAGAGTGGAAAATGGGGAATGGCACTGGGTTCTGAAGTACTGACTCTCCTGTGTACGTTTTGTGTACTACACACATGGGACTCCGGACTCAGTTGGGGCCCCTAATAAAGTCCCCCCACTTTCATTGCAAACTGTGTTGACACTGGTGTAGTTTAAAGGTTGTCTGAGGTCCTCTAGTCACCTAGGGGCCCCAGGCAGTTGCATGTGTTGCCTGTGTGGTGCTACACCTCTGGTTCCAGATCATATGGGGTGTTGCATTCAGATTTTCAGTGCAAATTATGACCATTCGAATTCGTAATCCAAGCTGGTAACACTTCGCAATTTGCATAAACTCTTTTAGGAAAAACTAAAGTGGTGCATTTTCTTGAGCCAAATGTCATAATATGTGCATACGTATGTGCGAATACGTTAAATGGAAACTCAGTGGGGGGTGCTAAGTGCGAGGTGCCCGCGGGGACCCAGGTTCAAGTCCAGCCTGGGTCATTTCCCAACCCTACCCCATCTCTCTCTCCCACTCATTTCCTGTCTACTCTTCACCATCCTATCCAATAAAGGCACAAAAAGCCCAAAAATATACTTCAAAAAATGGAAAGCCAGTAATGATAGGTTCCTGCCCCTGTAGTGTCCCCAGCAGGGGAGCAGGAGGTGGAGGCCTGGGAGCAGCAGGAGGAGGTGGTGGTGGCTGTGAGGAGCATCCAGCCCAAGAGGAGGCTGGTGTGGAGCGTGTGGGAGGAGGTGCAGGCCCTGGAGAAGGACATGAAGGAGAACATGGTGTCCACCACCACCACCTCTGCCACCGAGAAGTACATCCGAGACGCAAAGGTGCTCTCTCTTTCTCTGTCTCTCTGTCTCTCTATCTCCCTTTCTCTGTCTCTTTGTCTGTCTCTGTCTGTCTGTCTCTCTCTGTCTCTTCCTCTGTCTGTCTCTCTCTCTCCTCTGACTCTTTCTGTCTCTTTGTCTATCTGTCTTTTTCCTCTCTATCTCTCTCTCTCTCTTTCTCTCTGTCTCCCTGTCTGTCTGTCTCTCTCTCTCCTCTGTCTCTCTCCGCCTCTCTCTGTCTCTCTTTGTCTATCTGTCTTTTTCCTCCCTCTCTCTCTATCTCTCTCTCTGTCTCTGTCTCTCTCTGTATCTCTTTCCTCTGTCTCTGTCTCTGTCTCTGTCTCTGTCTCTCTCTCTCTCTCTCTCTCTCTCCCTCTCTCTCTCTCTGACTGCCTCACGAGATGCTTGGGATACTTGGACCAATGCTGCAATACTGTTTGTTGCAAACGTTCACACAAAATGTATCGCTACAGTGTCACATAATCTTTCATATACATTACTGTGTTTTTGTACTGTATTTTGTCTATTAGATATTTCCATATGTCACACAAATGTTCATTTGTCGCACAGTTTATGCAATATGTATTGTTGTAGCATTACACAAAAGACCATTAGAAATGGCATCATGTGTTCCCCCTTAGACTGAAATTCTGCATCTGCTGACTGCAAATGAGCACCTGAAGACTAGCAACAAGGCAAGTAAAGTGCAAAGAAGCAGATACATATCTAGCTAACGGTGCTAAGATTATTTTACGGGGTACATGAAGTTGTTTAGCTGCCTAATAGACACCATGTGACAATAAGAGCTGGTTTTACGTCTATGACAGTCACACCACTGGCATTACAGTACAAGACATTACAGTGGCTGCTCTATAATGTCAGCAGTGTAACAGTACATTTGTACACACAACAGTGTTATATCTCCACACTTCTGTTAGCTTGCTGTGTCCTCCTTTTGTAAGTCGCTTTGGATAAAAGCGTCTGATAAGTGTAATGTAATGTAATGTTATATCAACTGGGGTAACACACTGAAAAGATTGAGCAGGCGTAATGCTTGTCTTGTGTTATCCTCTGCGCAGGACATGGAGGACAATATTGACACTGCACTGGACGGAGTGGTAGCCAATGAGAAGATGAAGGAGTATGCAACAACACACACACTTACACACTTCAAGACCATAGTAAATACTAGAAAAGCACTCAACACACACACTTACACACTTCAAGACCATAGTAAATACTAGAAAAGCACTCAACACACACACTTACACACTTCAAGACCATAGTAAATACTAGAAAAGCACTCAACACACACACTTACACACTTCAAGACCATAGTATATAATACTACAAAAGCACTCAGAGAGCACAGACCCCCACCAGGGCAGCTCAGATCACCACCAAAGCCTAATCACTTAAGTTAGCCCATCTTTGACCTACCCTGAAAAATCCATCAAAATCCATCCATAACTTTTTGAGTTATGTTGCTTACTAACAAACAAAGAAACGCTGATGATTACATAACCTCCGCTGGCGGAGGTAATAACAGTAGACACAGAGTTTAGCCAGTAGGACCACAACATATACCAAAACAGGCACATACACTGTAAGCGGTTTACCCAGCATTTTGAGTTAGACAGCACAACAAAATAATATTGACACACAAAGTAGGCAGTATCTCATATATATGATATATATATCAGTATATCAACTGACAGAAATGCATTACACAAGGCTTCACCAAGGCCTTGTGGTCTGCTGCCATTATGTGTGTAATTATATATACAGTAATTAGTGTTCATGGTCAAAGCTTGAAGTACAGCACTAAGGTGGTTTCATTCATTACTTATGAAGTGTGTCCTCAACAGAGAGATGTGGAGGAGCATCAGGAGTGCTTTGGGCATGGAGGAAGAGGAACACGTCACTGGCCAATAACCTCTTACTGCTGGATGGTACTCCTGTCACTACTTGCAAATGTGAACTAGTAAAATATGATTATTAAGTGCTTTCCTGGTTATTCATTTATTAAAGTCACTAATACTAATATGAATACTAATACCTACTAATAAAGTAAAGGGGGAAAGAGAAAAATAAAACTAAAATAAAGTGGTAAACCCAACAACCATTTTATCAAAACCACAGTGGAGTGGACAATATTCTTTGTGTGTGTACATAATCAAAATATGATCAACTGAGTTTGCTCTTAAAATGTATCATTTGTTCAATGTCCTTGTCTTGGTTAAAGTATAGTTTAAAAACTGCAGTGACTTCAAAGAGGATGACAGAATTATTTTGGGTGTGTCCAGGGCACCGGTGTTTTATTTATTTGTTGCCAAGCTTGTTGTGCTGAACACTATCTTTAGCATCAGTGACATGACCGATAGACCTTGTCACCTTCATACGTACTCTTAGACTTTACCCTACTTCACCCCAACACGGCAAGCAGCCTTCCAGCAGCCAAGCCAAAGGTCTCACACACCCATATCTCACACGCAAACACTTCCCCCCACACACATATCTCACACACAAACACTCCCCCCCACACACATATCTCACACACAAACACTTGCCCACTTCTCAAACAAAAAGAGCATTTCTAAAGTGCTATTATAACTTTAATTTAGTATAACTCTCATTCAGGTCAACCACTCACTATATTCTGCATCGTGACCGCAAGTAACAGGGCCACTCCAGGTTTTTGTCTGATTATATATATATAACATTATTGGGCGAATGTAACATTGCATAATGTATACCAGATAACGGAGTTTAGATAATACAGCACTAAGGCCTACTAACATAGATAAAGATGCTTCAGACACTGATGCAAACAGTACACAGTGTGCTAACTATAAACGTCAGTCGTAGTGATGTGTACGTCCTTAGTTTAAGGCCAGTTTAAAGTCTGATTGGATGCATGTTCCCCTCAAGTACACTAGGTGGTGGTCTTTCTTTGGGAACTTTTTTATGACCTCTGATGAAGAAATGCACATATCAGTGTGTGTCTCATTTTTTTTTTACTCCAGTAGGACAAAATTTAGTTTTGGATAGATTTAATTAAAATGTAAATAAATACAGAAACAAAAATGAAATACATGGCAGATAACCTCTTGTACCATGCATTTTATTCCTTGTTGACATTTCTAATCCTTACAGGTGCCTGCTTTGTTAAGGGTATGTGGCAGTCAAACATACACTGAAACACTCTTCAAAATGCCTAACTTAGGTTCCTTTTGTGAAATCCCAGTCACCAACACAGCACAAAAGGTCCTGCTCTTAACAATAACAATGTTTAGGAGGAAAGATCTTGAGGCAATACCTAATACCTGACAGCAACCAGCATTTTGAATACTTAAACCCTGCTCAAGACATAAAAGGATTATTGGTATCAGACAGAGGGACGTTATACTCTGACGACCAAGATGAAAAAACAAGAGCAGGGAAGTGAGTGTGTTTGTGTGTTTGTGTGTGTGTGTGTGTGTGTTTGTGTGTGTGTGTGTTGGGGGGGTGGAGGGGGGCACAAAGAGAAACAGTACAAACTCTGCCAACACGCGAGATAGCTGTGGACCTTTGGCCCTTGCGCCAGTGATTGCCTAGCTGTCGGTCTGATCTAATCACTGGCCAAAGTCCAACCAAGCGATCGCGAACGCCTAGAGAAGAGCTGTGTCGTTTACTCTCCCGTCAGTCTCTCGGACTCGCCGCACATCCACACACAGCACACACGGACGGACACACACATGCTTCTCCACGCAGCTCGTCTTCCTTGTTTCTCTGTCCTCACCGGCCGGCCTCTCCTTCCTGACAACACCGTCGCCACCATGCGCCTCCTGCGGCTCCTCGCTCTGCTCCTGCTCTGCGCCTCCTCGGGGATGGCGGCCAGTCTGGGCCACTCCAGACAGGCGCTGGAGGAGGCAGAGGAACCCCCGGCCGTGCCCGAGGAGCCCCAAGTTGTCGGGGCCCCCGAGGCCCCCCAGAACCTGGTGGCTGATAGCCCCGCAGCAGAGGAGCTCGTAGTTCCAGATAGCCTTGCAGCAGTGGAGCACCTAGTGGCTGAGAGTTTGGCAGCAGAGCAGCCCTCAGTGGCAGACAGCCCCGTGGTGGAGGCCCCTGCTGAGGACAGTCCTGCCATGGCTAGTGCCCCTGTCGAAGATGCACCGGTGGTGGTGGCAGACTCACATGCTGCTGACGCCCCTGCTGCCGTAGCTGCAGACACCCCTGTGGAGACACCAGTTGAGGACGCCCCCGCTGGGGACTCCCCTGCTGCCGCCCAGGCTGAGGACTCTAATGGCCCTGCAAGGGCTGCCGAAGTGGCCAACAAGGATCCCGCGATTGGTGGCCCGGCTGGGGAGGCTGCCATGATGGATGCCCCTGCTGATACCCCAGCAGCTGTGGATACCCCAGCTGGTGACGAGGCACACGGGGACACTGACACCCCTGTAGCTGCTGACGCCCCTGTTGATGGAGAGATGGCTGCTGATGCCCCTGTTGATGGAGAGATGGCGGCGGACGCTCCTGCTGATGATGGCCCAGCTGACCTGCTGGAGAACCTGATCCCCGAGGGGGATGGGGAGGGGGAGCACATCGTGGCCCCCACAGACGACAGCTGGACCATGAACTCCATCAGGAGCAGCTTCCAGGCCGTCAACACCTACTTCGACTCGCTGGTGGAGATGATGGGAGGCCGGAACGGCGTGTGCCAGTACCGCTGCCGATACGGTGAGTGTGTATCTGTGTGTGTGTCTGTGTGTGTGTGTGTGTGTGTGTGTGTGTGTGTGTGTGCGTGCGTGTGTGCGTGTGTGTGTGGAGATGATGGGAGGTCGTAATGGCGTGTGCTGGTACCGTTGCCGATACGGTAAGTGTGTGTGCGTGTGTGTGCGTGTGTGTGTGTGTGTGCGTGTGTGTGTGTGTGGAGATGATGGGAGGCCGTAATGGCGTGTGCCAGTACCGTTGCCGATACGGTGAGTGTGTGTGTGTGTGTGAGAATGTGTGTATATGTGTGCGTGTGTGTGTGTGTGTGTGTGAGTGAAAGAGAGAGAGAGTGTGCGTGTGTGTGTATGTGTGTGTGAGAGAGAGACAGAGAGTGGTGTATGTGTTTTTATGTGTGTGTGTGAGACTGTGTGTGTGTGTGAGAGAGAGAGAGAGAGAGAGAGAGAGTGTGTGTGTGAGTGTGTGTGTGTGTGAGTGAGACAGAGTGTGTGTGTGTGAATGTATAGATCTGTGTGGGTGCTTTAATTATGCTGGCTTCTCTGCGGGGCGCAAATCATGTAAGGAAAAATAATTTAGCCGTTGGCAGTTTATGATCTGTTAAGCAAAACAAAGATGCATCAGTATTTCTGCCTTTAGCCTGATGGCAGACACAATTGCATTGTGGGGGGGACACTAATGATTATGGTGGGGGGGGCACTAATGATTACAGTTGTGACAATCGCAGTGTGGTCTCTCTCTCTGCAGCTTTGTTATGCTGACACACTCACTTCAGTAACACACACACACACACACACACACACACACACACACACACACACACACACACACACCGAGGTCAGCACAAAGGCAAGGCATTTAAATGTCACCCAACACACTCATTTATTTGAACACTAATTCAGTGTTTACATGGTCACAGCAAACCACCAGCAGCACACACTGACCCCCTCAGCTGGCGCAAAGCACAGATGTGTGTACGGTCACACTAACCAAAGCACAGATGTGTGTACGGTCACACTAACCAAAGCACAGATGTGTGTATGGTCACACTAACCAAAGAGGGGGTGTTGACTTAGTAGGAGCACTGGGATACTCAAACGATCATGGCGATCCCGCCAGTCGAAGACCTCAAACATAGAGGCGTAGGTCTGGCCGGAGTACATAAAAAAAACACATTTGTTCCAGCCATTCCCTAAACCAGCTGATTCTGATTAACATAACACTGCAGCCAGGCAGATGACCTAATTAGCGGACTTACCTGGGTGAAGTGCCGGACATTTACTCTTATAAGCTGGGGCCCCACACCTCTCAATTAAAGCAACACTAAGTAGTTTTTTTTTTTTTTGTTCAAACTTAAAATAATGTTTCCAAAATCATTTCAGTGGTTCATCAACTTTTAACAGGGTGAAAGGCATTTCTGAGTTCGCTTTGCTGCCCTCCATGGGCTACAACCATACTAAGTAGATTTGGAGGAGCGGGTCGTCTGTCTGTAGTTCAAATAAGAGACTATTCTGCTTCCCACCTGTAGGGCAACAAAAGACAAAAAACTTCTCTAGTGTTGCCTTAAGTAGACCAGACTTTTGTGTCACCAAAATATACACTGAGCAGCAGCACTGGGGAACCCAGGCCTACGAAGCAGGGGGTTGCACTACTCTACCTGGCTGAGGAATGACGTTAATGTTAATCAATCAGAATCGGTTGGCTCAATGGACGACTGGAACAAATACAATGTAGGACGTTTAGCCTCTGAAGCTAAATGGGTTTCCCAGCAATGCTGAGTGGAGGGCAGTTTCATTACACTAGAGTACTGCATCAAGACTGCACAGAGAGTACTGCATCGAGACTGCACAGAGAGCGCTGCATCGAGACTGCACAGAGAGCACTGCATCGAGACTGCACAGAGAGTACTGCATCGAGACTGCACAGAGAGTACTGCATCGAGACTGCACAGAGAGCACTGCATCGAGACTGCACAGAGAGTACTGCATCGAGACTGCACAGAGAGCACTGCATCGAGACTGCACAGAGAGTACTGCATCTAGACTGCACAGAGAGTACTGCATCGAGACTGCACAGAGAGTACTGCATCTAGACTGCACAGAGAGTACTGCATCAAGACTGCACAGAGAGCACTGCATCGAGACTGCACAGAGAGTACTGCATCGAGACTGCACAGAGAGCACTGCATCGAGACTGCCAAGCACACCATTTGCTTCTCTTTCACACACAGCTCAGAAGCACTCAGAAACAAATCAAAGCCGATCTTACAAACAAGCCCAACTCAAGAGCTCGCCAACATCAGCTCGAATGCAAAGATTGATTTGTGCTCCAGCTTTGTAACAAACCCTGTTTCAGTTCTTTATTGTACAAATATATTGTATGGACTTTTGTTAATGAACATCTTGTAATGTGTACATTGTAAAGATTTACTTTTTTCACAGGTAAAACACCAACCCCCCGCCCCGGCTACACCATGCCTGAACCCAACGGCTGCAGTTCCTCCTTGCTGGGCTTCGAGGTAGCTGATGCTGTATGTCACCCTTCTACTAACAGCACTAATACCAGTGCTTTCTCTGCACCTAATGACACACATTCACCCTCTATAACACACCTAATAACACACACTCACCCTCTACATAACACACATAATAACACACTCTCCCTCTGCATAACACACCTAATACCACACACTCACCCTCTACTTAACACACCTAATAACACACACTCACCCTCTCCATAACAGACCTAATGACACACACTCTCCCTCTACATAACACACATAGTAACACACACTCACCCTCTCAAGGATGGACTGGGACCAAAAAAACGGCCCTGGACTCTGGGGTCTGGGGATTGGTGTTACAGTAAGAAGTGCATCTCATTAAAATATGCTTGTGACTGTTCATTTGTGCATATCTATTTGCAATGCCAACATTTAACCCTGTTTAAACATCAAAACCTATTTAAAAAACAGCCAACTTGGGTTAATCACAGCATTTGATACAGACAAGAACAATGAAAACAGATTTGAAAAGAGCTTGAAATATTGTTTCAGGTGGAAAAGGTGATCTGAAAAAGGTG
Organism: Coilia nasus; assembly: GCA_027475355.1. Lineage (NCBI taxonomy): Eukaryota > Metazoa > Chordata > Actinopteri > Clupeiformes > Engraulidae > Coilia > Coilia nasus. The sequence goes on from CM050204.1 coordinate 28,952,621, forward strand.
ACATTTCACTATGTGTAGAATTCTCCTAGATCCCATCACATATCCTGTCCATTGCGTGTAAGAATTAGTCCGCATGATGCATTTTATAGTTTTAATATTATGCTGCACTTTGGTTAGGTTACCTTATATGCAGAAATTAATTTGCTGTGCATAAGGAGATGAAATCGCGGTCATTTACTGTGCTTGCTTATTTATTTATTTATGTATAGCTGTTGCCAACTTAGCTTGGTAGGCATTCGTTCTGACAGCAATAAGCCACATGATGTTTCTCATCATCACAACGCAAATCCAGTTACTAGAACCTGACTATGAGAGGGGTCAATAACCTAAATGTAACTTCATGCTTTATGTGCTTCTCACTTACCGGTACCTCTTCCTCCGCTGAAATTCCCCTTGCTGTCTGTCCCTCGTCATGACCACCAGCATGTTGCTTATCAGGTTCAATTTCCACCTGGTTCTCAGTCTCGCTAGGTTATTCAGTAGGTCACTAAGATAGCTTACTGTTGCTGCTGGCAGTTTCACTGCAGCCAAAAACCTATGAGCTTTTTACATTTTGATGTATCATTTGTAACTTTGCTTGGCTTTGTTTTCTTTTAACGTTTTCAATCCTTTCTCCTTACATTTTCTGCTTGTCATATTTTTGTTGAAACTAACAATTCCCTCACCCTTCTTCGTTAGCTTTTAGGCCTATGGAAATAATGCTTAACGTACAGATTATCGTGTTATCGCCCCCTGGTGTTGTTAGTCGTTAGACTCTAAATTTTGGTTATTGAACAGGGCCGACTGACGGCCGTAGAGCAAACGGCCGTTCTGGACTTTTCCAGAACAGATTGCCAGTCTGCCCCTGCACCCTCTACATAACACACCTAATAACACACTCTCCCTCTAAATAACACACATAGTAACACACTCTCCCTCTACATAACACACCTAATAACACACTCTCCCTCTACATAACACACTGTCTCTCTATATAACACACCGAATAACACACTCCCTCTACACCAGCACTTTCTCTACACGTCATAACACACACTTTTACTCTACATAACACACCTAATAACACACTCTTTTCCTCTACACCAGCGCTTTCTCTGCACGTTAACATAACTCTCTCTCTCTCTACGTAATTACACACTCCTACCCCCTACATAACACACACCCTCTGCCCCTACATAACTCACTCTTTCACCTCTACATAACACACTCTCTGCCTCTACACCAGCGCTTTCTCTCCTGCTAACACACACTCTCCCGCTCCACAGGACAGCATGAATCTCCCTTCCCTGCTAGCTCTGTACAGCTCTGACTATTACTACTAATAATGATGAAGCACAGCCATTAAGTCTGCCCTGTTTATGGGGCTCGCTTATAAATGTTACAGCTGTGCCTTAGCAGATGCGATTAGCGCTTGTGAGCTGTTACTGCTGACTGTGTGTGTATACGGCTGCAAAATCACTCACACTGTTTTAATAACTACTACATGCCATATCTCAAACCTGTACATTTGCACTTGCATCTGCACCAGTTATTTCAGTGTTTATTTTTACATTTTCACATGCATCTATGGTTTTTATTGTATATGTCATATGTAAAAGTATATGGATGAAATTACACAGTCTATCACCCCAGTCCTCCAATGGAGTCACTTTATCTTCATGACTCATGTTGCCTTCCGTAGTTTGACCTGGGCATCCCCGCCATGACCAAATCATATAGTTAGGCCAGTCCTCTATTGTAGTCACTAACCCTTATGACCCATGTGGCTTTCCGTAGTTTGACCTGGGCATCCCCGCCATGACCAAATCATATAGTTAGGCCAGTCCTCTATTGTAGTCACTAACCCTTATGACCCATGTGGCTTTCTGTAGTTTGACCTGGGCATCCCTGCCATGACCAAATCATATAGTTAGGCCAGTCCTCTATTGTAGTCACTAACCCTCATGACCCATGTGGCTTTCCGTAGTTTGACCTGGGCATTCCCGCCATGACCAAGTGCTGCGACCAGCTGGACGTGTGCTACGACACCTGTGGTGCTAACAAGAACCGCTGCGACTCCAAGTTCCGCTGGTGCCTGCACGGCATCTGCTCCGAGCTCAAGAAGAGCCTGGGCTTCGTGTCAAAGGTCGAAGGTGAGCCTTACCTGCCCACCTGCCTGGAAACAGTCTCACCTGTCCTGTCCAGGGACTGTGGAAAGGAGCACACACATGTACCTGTCCTGTTTTAACCTCGTATACCTTTTGTAAGTGGCTTTGGATAAAAGTGTCTGGTAAGTGTAATGTAATGTAATGTATGCTTGTATTACTCAGACACATGGTAGGTTGGTTAGTGCCTGCTCTGGACCACTGTCATTTGCTGAGTTCATTTTCTGTCTCACAATCAATTGCACTGCTACATTATGGGATCAACTTTAAAATGGATTTATGCAGCATTGCCATAAAAATGCAGACGAGGGCCCAGGAAGTAATAATAATAATAATATTTTTTATGATATAAACAACAGCATTTTTAATAGAGCAGCTGGTAAACAAGCTGATAAAACCTTGCCTCTCTTCTCTAACCATGCACCTCTCTTTTCTCCTCTCTTCTCTTCTCTTCTCTCATTCTCTCATGTTCTCTTCTCTTCTTTTCTCTTCTCTTGCGTTCTCTCTCTGCCTCTCTCTTTCTCTCTTTACCTCTCTCTCTTTCTGTCTCTCTCTCTTTCTGTCTGTCTGTCTCCCTCCCTCTCTCTCTCTTTTTCTGTCTCTCTCTCTCTCTCTCCCTCCATCCTTGAACTCCTGCTGCAGTGTGTGAGTCGATGGCGGACGCGATGTACAACACGGTGTGGACGCTGGGCTGCAGGCCCTACATGAACAGCCAGAGGGCAGCGTGCTTCTGCGAGGGCGAGGAGAGGGACGAGCTGTGAGGCGTACGGCCCCAAAGCTCCTGCACCACACCCACCAGCCACCGGGGGGTGCACTTGGCTTTTCCCAGAATTACAGTAAATTCAAAGGAATGCACCATCCAACAGTGAACCACACACACACACACACACACACACACATACACACACATACACACACACACACACACATACACAGGAGGAAAAGAGAGAGAGAGAGAGAGAGAGAGAGAGAGAGAGAGAGAGAAGGGGGGAGAACAAGAGGAAACACCCACACCACAGCACAGTGATTCAGCAGAACTCTGAAGTAGTGATGTTTGGATGCAGCTGTATCCTGCGTCTCTCTCCCTGACCAGTATCCACCTATCAACACCCTCAGTTACACTCCCCAACTCCCAACACACACACACACACACACACACACACACACACACACACACACACACACACACACACACAAACACATCCTTGCACACACACACACACACACACACAAGTATACCCATCACATATACCCAACATATACTTACACTCCCCCACCCCAACAAACACACACACATCCTTGCACACACACATATACCCATCACGTATACCCAACATATACACCCCACCCCAACACACACAAATATAAACACATAACAGACACACACACACACACACATGCATCCTTGAACACACAGACACAGACACACACACAGCCAGACACACAGTGTCTTGTTCAATCAGAAATGGCTTACATAACTGTAGGACATCATCTATGAACTGCCACTGGTAAAGTACAGACCAATATAAAGAGTAGAAGAAAGGAACCACTGTGCTAGTTGGATTAGAGGTACACTGGAGCATGAACAGGATGTATTATACATATTTCGGATGTGTAATTTATTTTAACGGAGCACTTTGCTCCACACTAATTGGGAAAGTTATTTTCCCGGTCCAGGTTATATTAATGTGGACACAATTTATAACGGCTGCAAATGCTAATGCTAAATGATGACTAGCCAGACTGTGTTAAATTATTTTTTACTGTGACCTCCGTATGTCTTTGTTTTCTGTTGTTTTGCTCTGGCCAAATGTCTCCACAGCCTGAACTACCTGGAGCCTAAACTGGCCTTATCTAAATACCTCATTTCAAGGATGTAAAATAAATATAACTTTTAAAGAAAACATGGGACTGCTTGTTGTCATTTGGTACTCATTTTGGTGATTCACTAACTCTACACTAACTTTTCACTAACTAGCTTTAAAAGCAAACCCAAGTTGGAACTGGAATCAGTACCATGCACCAAGATAAAGTCTGCACGCATCCAAAAACACATTAATGTAACTGACAGCAACAAAATCATGAAAATATTGCTTCTTAAAATAGTTATTTATTAAGGATTGAATTATTAAGGCAAGACATATCAGAAAGCTTACAATTTCACGCATTGCATAAGCCTGTATCAAGTCAGTGCAAATTTTCAAGTGCTATTTGGGCCGGTTACACACTTTCTTTTCTTAATATTTCCGTTTGTTGGAATCAAATAAAGTCCCGAAAGCTTGGAGATACATTGAGAGGCATCACATCAAATCTCACTGGGACTGCATAACCACTCCCTGGCTGGTCTCTGTGATATGAGAGATGGGTGGTGCGAATGCACATTGGGATTCGGCTGAGCAAAATGATAGACGGAGAGGCCTCCGCGCGTCTCCTAGTCTCCTGCCCCGACTGATAAATTAAGCGCAGCGTGACTCCCAGTGACTTGAAAATTGCACGTCAATCTCTCGGATGTTACTAAATTACACTAAGTGGCTGAGAGCGATGAGCGTGGCCTTACGGGCGAAGAGTTAAAGTATTCTCTCTCTCCCGACGGCGGAATTACATAAATCTGCTGTAGAAATATGGTTGATATGTGTCAGAGGACTGATGCGGAGGCTTTGCCCAGGATGTCTGGACTATCAGAATGAGTGCATGCACATGCATAGCCTAATGTTCCCCTGGATGCTCCTTTTTGGCATATTTGTGTTATGGCATAGGAGTATGTTTTCAGAAAGCAAGTGTTCCATGTGTTTGTGTGGCAATCCACTACCATTAAAATTGGGTCCCTACATAGCACGTAATGACTGTACATTAGTGTGTGCATGTGTGTGTGTGTGTGTGTGTGTATGTGTGTGTGTGTGGGGGGGGGGGGTTACATGTATGTGTGTGTTTGTATGTGTGTGTCTGTCTGTCTCTATGTGATACTGTGTGTGTGTGGGGGGGGGGGTGTTACATGTATGTGTGTGTTTGTATGTGTGTGTGTGTCTGTCTCTATATGATACTGTGTGTGTGTGTGTGTGTGTGTGTGTGTGCATGTGTGTGTTTGTGTGTCTGTCTGCCTGTATGTGTTAGTGTGTGTATTAGTGTGTGTGTGTGTGGTAGTGTGTGTGTGTGTGTGTAAGTATGATAGTTAGGGCAGAATGTGGATGGGGCCTCCGACGAGCACGGTCTGGTCGTGGTGCTGGTTGGTCCACAGGTCCCTGCGCAGGCGTCTTCTGCAGCCCTGCACACAGCGGGACTCCCCCTCCCCCTTTCCCCCTTCCCCTCCCCCTCCCCCTCCGCCTGCCCACACACCAGCACACGGCAGTGCAGGAACACCTCCTGCATAAATAAACACACACACAGAGGCACACACTGAAACACATGCACACAAACACACACACACACACAAATACACATGCACACACTCAAACACTGACACATACACACACAGACACACACACACACACACACGCATACACGCACACACGCACAAACGCACACACGCACACACGATTCAGCAGAGACAAGTGCAATATGCATGCACAAACACATGCAAAGAGGCACACACTCAAACACATGCACACATTCACACACACACACACACACACACATACACATGCACACACTCAAACACAGACACATACACACACAGACACACACACACACACGCACACAGGATTCAGCAGAGACAAGTGCAATTTGCATGCACAAACACATGCAAAGAGCATCGTCTCTTGGTTCCAGTCAAACAAATGTTGTTCTTCTCCAGCACACAGAAATGTAAATAACAATGCATATATTGGACACACACACACAACTACACTCACTGACGCTGACACACACACATGCACACACACATGAACACACACATACACACACACATACATACAAACACACACATACACACACACACACACACATGCACACACACATACAAGCCAGCCTGCAATCCTCTGAGATACTGTATGATAGCTTCCAACAGGAAGTCTCTTTGATGCTCAGCAACAGACACACACACACACACGTGCACACTAGCACACATTAGCACATACAGACAGACACACACACACACACTGATGCTTAGAGGAACATGCATCAATACAGCTCACGTTAACATGACCCATGACAAACCACCCCCCACCCCCCACAAGCAGCTGCCCCCCACCCCCCCCCCCCCCCCCCCCCACCCCCCACAAGCAGCTGCCCCCGGCCCACCCACCCCAGCAGGCCCACCCCCGCCAAAATAACTTACCCCGTTGTCCTTGCCCACAAACTTGAAGACGGGGACGTGGTAGTGCCTGGAGAGCTGATCCTTAGTGCTGTACTGGTGCACTGTCTCATCTGAGATACAGCTAAACAGAGAAGATCATTAACACTGAATTAGTCATCATGGGAATGCAGGAAGCATTGATTAAACAAAGGCTTCATAATTTGCAACTCAACGAGAGAGGATTTGGAGTTCAATTAATGGATTTTTTTCTGATGTACAGTGCTCTTTTTATTGTCTATCAGCAACAACTTGTAATTTGTAATTGAACATTCAGTCTGTGATCATGTACTGCAGATGCATTCAGAGAAAGAGAAAGTGATAGTGTTTCACACTCTAAAACGTTTTAAATAACACTATTAAAGCAAGCTGAATGGGACCCAATGTGGGAATATTCAACTCCTAATATTACAGTGAAGAGATAATGACATAATTCATCAGTATTTTTTAAGTATTTCAGAACTGGTCCTCTCATGCGCTTCTTTGCAAGCCTTTATCCACTCAAGGGCACACTTGGCCCCAACAGCACTCTCCCTACCTCGCCTCTGCCTTAATTAACATTTCTTCTCCAAGTTGCCCTTGGTTGCCCTTTCTTTATTTCGACCTCAGGTCACTTAGGTGTGTTCTCACAGCACACAGCAGTTGCTATTGTCCAGGTCATTTCCATGACCTAAGCTGAAATGCTTCACCCACTCTTGGTCTTTAGTCTGGGACAACTTTTGTTAGTCTTCATTCGAAATGACACAGAGCCATTTGATTTTCATAATCCCTCTGATACACAAATCCTCTGCCATGTCTCCTTCACTGGTTATCCAATTGCCACTCCCATGAATATACCTAACAGCACCGGTTAAACTAACAGTTAGAGAGGTTTGGTAAACAATAAATAGACTTAAGTCTTGAAGACAAATTGTGCAAATCATTTTGAGTGGCCCCCATGTTTGTCATTGAGTGCAAGTACAGCCTGTACCTTCCCCTTGCCCTCTTACGTCTCAACCCCAATGGGAAAATTACATGGACGTTTCATCTCTTATGTCTAATGGGAACTGCTGGCTCAGCCTCCAAACTAATTTTATGAAATGTGAACCTTCACCAGCCAGTGACAAATAAAAGGTAAAAATCACCAGCCACTCAACAGTAAATCATCATTCTGTGTCCAAAATCTACCAGCTACTTTCATATTTTACCAGCATTTGGCATTTGGCTGGTGGCTGGGGTGCCAGTTTCCATCCCTGCCCAGCTCTGCACCATTCCCTCTGTGACTGATGAGGTTGCCCAGCACCCTTGCAAAGGGCATTGATCCCAATGTCCAGCCTGGCGAATTACCATACCGACTGTCTGTCAGGTCACCCGTTTTGGACACTTCTCACCCTGTCCAGTCATCTGCTGGGTGTCCTGCACTTGGACTTCAAAAGCTGATTAAGTACAATTATTTTATCTTTATCTCAGCCACTATCCTATGTCTGCTCGGCAGTGTAGCATTTGGCATTCCAGTCCAATCCCAGTGCCTCATACTGCTACTGCTGATGTCATTTATTATTATCTGCTGGAGGACAGGCTCATATTCTCAATACAGGGTCATATTCTCAATATATTATTTAAACAGGATCCTGCAGTATCACCGTCAGTATTGGGCTATTCAAGATGCCTCATGGGTGCTCTCTTCATCGAGCTCTTCCACTTGTTTTTTTCACTCATATATTTGTAAATAAAAGTAAATTAATACATAAACTGCAACCTGGTATCTAACATTACTATTAACATTAAGCTACAACAAATTCAGAACAGCATTGGTTGCTCCTCCGTTATGAAAAAACACTGTCTCCTTACAGTGGCCACCTGTAGGACTGTCAAAGTGCAGTAACTATATGCACATAGAAACAGAAAAATGCCTTTAAAGTTGTCACGCTGCCCTGTCAAACATGCTGTAGGTATAATAGTGGTGATGCTTTTATGTACTTTCTTAACAGGAAGAAGCAAGAGAGTTAGTCACAAGACAAAGTAAGTGTTACTGTATATAGTCAATTTCCAGTCTAATCTAAATTTGACAGATTATGCAGTTACTGCTCTTTGGCTTTGTAGGGCAGAGTACATACAGCTCTGGAAAAAAGTAAGAGACCGCTGCAAATCTTCCTAAAATCAGCATCTCTACATGTATGACAGCCATTCTTTTTCGATGTCAGTTGAATTTGGAATTTGGGAAAATTGTTGTCAGTAGTTTACAGAATAAAACAAAAATGCTCACTTTACTCACACATATACTTGTAAATAGTAAAATCAGAGAAACTGATCATTTTACAGTGGTCTCTTAATTTTTTCCCGAGCTGTATATAGACATCATTGTGGTCATCTGGTCATCTGCTCCCTGTCCTGTCCTCACCCGTCCTTGATGAGGTAGTACTTGATGGCCTGGTCGGCCCTGGCCTCTTACCCGTCCTTGATGAGGTAGTACTTGATGGCCTGGTCGGCCCTGAGCTCCTTACCCGTCCTTGATGAGGTAGTACTTGATGGCCTGGTCGGCCCTGAGCTCCTTACCCGTCCTTGATGAGGTAGTACTTGATGGCCTGGTTGGCCCTGGGCCTCTTACCCGTCCTTGATGAGGTAGTACTTGATGGCCTGGTCAGCCCTGGGCCTCTTACCCGTCCTTGATGAGGTAGTACTTGATGGCCTGGTTGGCCCTGGGCCTCTTACCCGTCCTTGATGAGGTAGTACTTGATGGCCTGGTCGGCCCTGAGCTCCTTACCCGTCCTTGATGAGGTAGTACTTGATGGCCTGGTCAGCGCTGGGCCCCGGCGTGGCGAAGCAGCTCTCCACGAGCACGGCCAGCCCGTCCACCCTCTCGCCCTTGGGCTCCACACCGAAGTAGAGCCAGTCGCGCAGGTGCAGCTGCGGGGGCACGCGGTACGGCTCCGAGAACTCGGCCGTCTTGAAGAGCTCCAGGCGGAAGGGGAACTGGCCCTCGCTGCGGCCCGCCAGCTCCAGCGCCGAGCCGGGCAGGCTGGGCAAGTAGCCGTCCGACACCTCGTACTGCCGCGGGAACTCGCAGATGATGGGCAGCAGGAGCTTGCTGGTGCGGATTATGAGCTCCCCGCTGTTGGCGCCGCCACCACCGCCGCTGGGGCCCGAAGGCGGGAGCCCTGTCACCAGGTTGGTGCCCACAATCTTGTCGTCGATCACCTGCTGGGGACACAGATGGGGCTGAGGACACGACAAAGAGGGCAGCTCTGGTCTAGTGGTTAGGGAGTTGGCCTTGGGATAAGAAAGTCACAGGTTTGAATCCCACCCTACCCATGGTTGAAATGCCCTTGAGCAAGGCATCTAACCCTACACTGCTCCAGGGACTGTAACTGAAACCCTGTACCTAAATAACTGTAAGAGCGTCAGCTAAGTGCAATGTAATAATAATGTAATAAAGAGACTCGCTGTCTATCACCCTCTCTGGCCCAGTCTATTAGCTATTAGGGGCAATGTCACAAGAGGACAGTTCTCTCTCTATGATCAGCTTTCATAGAAATGCATTTACAGTAACTCTCTAAAGTTACAATGTCACACGTTTAACAAGCAGATGCTTTCATATAAAGTTAGAGGGACTCATATCATTGGGAGTCAAACCAAGGTTGACTGCTTACCAGATGGCAATGCCACCAATGCCGTACCTCAGTGACAACCTGTATACTGCCACCAATGCCCTACCTCAGTCACAACGTGTTTACCGTATTTCAAACTTCATGTGTTGACGCGTCCTTCCTAGGACAGTTTTTGCATTTCCCCTCCCAAGCCCTTTACTTGTCCTTACTTGTCTGTCTGTCTGTCTGTCTGTCTGTCTGTCTGTCTGTCTGTCTGTCTGTCTGTCTGTCTGTCTGTCTGTCTGTCTGTCTTTCTTTCTTTAACGTGACATAGCTGAGCCCCATTTCAGCAGCTGGATGAGGTGCATGTAGGGCACACACCTTCACCCACCACCCCCACTACGGTACCACACCTTCACCTCCCTCACCCCCACCATGGTACCACACCTCCACCATGGTACCACACCTTCATCTCCCTCACCCCCACCATGGTACCACACCTCCACCATGGTACCACACCTTCACCTCCCTCACCCCCACCATGGTACCACACCTCCACCATGGTACCACACCTTCATCTCCCTCACCCCCAGCACGGTATCACACCTTCACCTCCCTCACCCCCACCACGGTACCACACCTTCATCTCCCTCACCTCCACCATGGTACCACACCCCAACAAGGCCCCTCACCTCCACCATGGTACCACACCTTCACTAGGCCTTAACCTCCACCTAATAGGACACACACCTCCACCACCCTCACCTCCTCCCAGGGTCCTCACCATCACCAGGGTACCACACCACCACCACCACTAGGCCCCTCACTTCCACTCAGGTACCACACCACCACCACCACCCTCATCTCCACTACGGTACCTCAACTCCATCACGGTACCACACCTCCACCACGCCCTCACCTGC
>CM050204.1:28968541-28971041 GCA_027475355.1 Coilia nasus
TCACCGCATCATTCACCATCATGGTAGTGCTTATGGTTTCTCATCTCCTATTTCTTACACACAGGTCTTTAGGCCAACATTTCCCCACATTTCATCCCTGAGGGGTAGATGTTGGTACATTAGGATTTGGCAGTGGATTTCTATTATTGAGATTGCAGAGCTGGGTTTCACTGGACTGGATAGAAGCCAGTGGGGGGCCATTTGTAAGTACTGACTGCTTGTTTATGGGTTGTCTCGGTGGTAAAACACAAAGAGCCTCCCCTGCCTGCTCAGCCATTTCACCTTTAAATGCCGGATACTTCTAGAAAGCACCAGCTAAAATACAGTTGTTTCCAAATCTTTGCCGCAAGCTCTTTTCTGAACCTTTCTCTACAAAGCCTTTACCATACTTTTTACCCTTCACTAGAACTTACTTTTTAAACATTTATTTCTTGTTAGAAAAAGCTATTATTTTCTTGGTTTAGAAAAACTATAGCCTGACAAAACCAGCCCCTCGTACTTCATTTCATTTTGTACAGAGGGTCTGGACCAAACACCGTCAGAAACGACCTACCTACGCACAATTCAAATGTAGCACACAAGGTCAATGTCACGGCTAACGAACACACTCTCTGTTCGCTGATTGGATCGGTGTTGCTGGGGCCGACTAAATGACCCTCAAGAGATTCCGGTACAGACCCTGTGTACAAAATGAAATGAAGTACGAGGGGCTGCGTTTACCAGGCTAGAAAAACTATGCCTTCATGTTAAACGTGCAGATTCTGTTTTTCTTTTACAAGTCTCTATTCTGAAAGGCTGAGTGTGCTGAGGCGCGCTGTTCTCTTACCCAGGCAGGTCTGTCCGTCAAGCCCAAGGACGGTTCCGTTGCCACAGCGACACTCGGGCTCTCCACAGTGGCTCCCCACGCACTCCACCTCGTCACAGATGTCATAGAAGTCTGAAGGCACACACACACACACAAACACACACACACACACACACACACTCCACCTTGTCACAGATGTCATAGAAGTCTGAAGGCAAACACACACACACACACAGACACACAAACTCCACCTCGTCACAGATGTCATAGAAATCTGAAGGCAAACGCGCACACACACACACACACACACACACACACACTCCACCTCCTCACAGATGTCATAGAAGTCTGAAGGCAAATGCGCACACACACACACACACACACACACACACGCACACACACACACACACACACACACACACACACACACACACACACACACACACACACACACTCCACCTCCTCACAGATGTCATAGAAGTCTGAAGGCAAAGGCAAACACACACACACAAACACACGCACACACACACACACACACACACACACACACACACGCTAGACTGGGACACACTGCTTTGCTTAGTCACAACTCAACTGAACTACAAAATCCTTGACTAAGAGTAAAAGACTCTTACAAGTTATACACAAAGGGTCCCTGGAAAGCTGGAATTTGAATCATATCACTGAAAAACTCAACACATCGCTTTGTGCTGGATCAGTTACGACTCTCTTTCTCCCCTGCTCGTCTCCTTGGCGACATCCCAGCGTCATTTTGCACAGATGCAAATGAGAGGGCTACCATTTAGAGAGCAGAGAAACGGTTTGGGAACTTCATTTTTAATCCTGGAAATTGCATAATGTCACATCAAGACATGATTAAGTGGGGTTGACGATTGCTCATTAAGTCATTTTGATATGGGAGGCAGGCTGCTGAAACAATGAATGCTCGTTTGCCGAAGACTTCGGTCTTCTCATCTGCACCTAAATGAGCATAACAGCTTGTAATTCGACGTTGATGCCAGATGACACGCACGCACGCACGCAAGCACATTTTACATTTATATCCTTATGGGATACTTCAGTTGACTCCCATGATAATAAAACTAAATAATACTACCATGTGCCCACACAAAACCCACGCCTAACACTAACCTGTCAGCAATATTTTACAGTTTTTTATGTTTGCTTACACACTAAAATCTAAAGTTTCCCACAATTAGTAAAACCTAACAATCGGCTCAGGTTGGCACCACTCTAAGCTCATTCAGCTTCACACTTTTTGCCCTACAAGCCTACAAACAGTGATTTGCAAAACATTAAACACACGTATATGCCTTACACACATGTTGATATTGTAATGTCACCTTCTTTCTATTTCAAAGCACTAGCCATCAATTGACCACACCTTTGCAACCAGCTGGTTAAACACAATCAAAAGGTGCCAGAACACTAAGAGCCAAAATGCAGAACTCTGCAATCAGGCTTAAACACTAAAATAGTTAACAAGTGAGTAGACTTGAATAGAAATGTAAGGCAGTGTTGTAGCAAGAGGAGGCGAAAGAGGGACAGTGAAGATGAGAGTGAGGGTGAGGGGTAACAAATAGGAAGGTAAATGCTGTCATTGCAATGGGAGGACAGCATGGACAAGGACTAAATTGATCACATGCAAATGTCAGTAGTTGACCACCTTGCAAA
>CM050204.1:28973541-28986041 GCA_027475355.1 Coilia nasus
TTTTGTCAGCCATCATCCTGTCTACTGCCTATAAAGTTTTTGCTTCCAGGCGTCAGTGAGCTTCTGAATCAGCTGAGTGCACAATTACCTCAGCTGTCACCTCAGCACCAAGTCTTGCATCCCTCTCTAAGCCTACTTGTAGCTGACAGGGAGACACCTCAGCTGTCAGTAGAATAGCTCAAAGTCTTGCATCCCTCTCTAGGCCTACTTGTAGCTGACAGGGAGACACCTCAGCTGTCAGTAGAATAGCTCAAAGTCTTGCATCCCTCTCTAGGCCTACTCGTACCTGACAGGGAGGGTGTTTGAAGACAGTATATAGACAGTATATACACAAGATGTCTTCCTCACACCTACAGAAGTACTTTTTGCCAGTCTCACTCTCAACACCACCAAATAGGCTACCGTGGCTACATTTATGAGTCAGAATTAGCCTAAATTAGACACAAAACCTGGTCACAGCCCTAAAGTGACTTACAGTTTTTGAACAGCGCTCTCCCCAAATCAGGGTTGTTCCTCTGGCACAACAATATATTAAAGTAAAATGCGCAAGGGCTTGTTTCAGAAACATGTGAACCAATAGGATAGCATCACAATACCCGTTGGGGAAAAAAAGAACAAAAATATTTTCTTTTCTTTTCCACGTCTGCATTACTAAAGTTGGGTACTACATAACAGCAAACACTTGAAAGCGCAGTTTAATGAAACATAAAGCCATGGTGTAGCCACACGCTTCGCCTTCGTGTTTTATGAGCATGCGCTTGCGATAGATGATTTCATCTCGTAGTTTGCTGCTGCTGCATTCCCTACCTTACTTTAACGAGCCCCGCAGAGATAGCGCTTTAAAATACTACACCACTACACTGCAGGCACACAATGATTGCAAGGAGGGCTGCATAACAACTGCCCTTAGTTGTTTGAATAGCCCAGATCATTTTTGTGGAGTAAGACTTGGTAGGCCTACTTTTACTCAATTAAGTTTATTTATGGTACAGTCAAGGACTACACAAAGCATAACCTTGAGGAAGTCTTGAACCGAAGCAGAAACATTATTCCCCTTAGAAGTGTCCTCATGGGGGGTGCAGTGGGTAGAGCACCCGTACCATGAATGGGCAAAGTGCCCCTGGGGACCCATGTACGAGTGCGGCCTGGGTCATTTCCCAACCCTACCCCGTCTCTCTCTCCCACTCATTTCCTGACTGCTCTTCATTATCCTATCCAATAAAGGCCCAAAAAGCCCAAAAATATACTTTAAAAAAAGTGTCCTTACCTCTGGCATCAGTGAGGGGGCCAGTCTGGAGAAGCACTGATATTAAAAGAAGCATGTTGAAGAGCAGGGAGAAATTCTGCAGGACAAAACACACTTTTTGTCTCTCAGTGTGCTAGATTCGAAATGTTGGAGAGTCTGTCTGTTTCCCCTGAGCTCTCCTGAGCTAACTCTGGTTAAACTGACCTTTCAGACACCCAGATGAAGGCAATGTATTCTTTGTGTTCGTTTTTTTCTTCTTCTAAAGAAAGCACACCTTATCGAGCAAGAGTCATGGGTGTTGGACAGGGATGGGCTGGACTGGTGTCTTGTCTCGTCTGCAGCACAGGACATCTGTGTCACCTTGACCTTGACCCTGTCCTTCTGTGGTGTGTGACACGTCCGTCCTCTCATTGTTCCAGAACCTTCTCTTATCCACACACTGCTTCTCAATTTAGAAGGCACCTACATCCATTGTTTCAGGTCATTGCCACAATAGTTTTACTTCGGTACAAGAACACAGAATGAGGGTAATGTCTTTTGAGCACAAATCAGCCCAAATTGCAATGCGAAAGAGTAAAACATTACACAATTCAAGTGCCTGCACAGTACCACCATTAAAAGCATTAAACCAACAATGTAACATAGCTGTGTTGTCTAGTTGGTCATTGTGTGCTTTTAAAATGGCCCCCTATTACTATCACACACCTGCAAAGACAATCACTTCATGTGACAGGGGCCTGTTCCACTGTTTGATCACATTTAAACCATAGTGGCCGTTGTCTCTGCATCCTCCTGTAAATCTCATCAGACTCCTCTCTCCATTCTTTCCATCAGTTTCACCTCACCTCACCTCTCAACGCACACCGGATAACCTGAAGCAGAGAGCACTTTGAGCACATTATCTGTCCTCTATCCTCCCTGATACACTCTTAAGGTGATGATACACACTGCAACTTGTTTAGCAATGTTGCTGGGCAACAACATGATTGGCTCCTAATTGTCAGATGGGATGGTCACCAAAAGTGGGCTGCTGCTGATCTAAGTTCACCTGATAAAAAAGTGTTGCCTAATATGAGTGTTAAAGTGCCCAAATCACATCTGCTCGTATCGTTGCCCGGCAACATTGCTAAAAAAGTTGCCCAGTGTATCATCACCTTTACTGTGTTGAATCTCAGTACTGCGTTCCTGCCTTTATACTGTATGTACCTGTATTCCCTTTTCAGCAGTACAGAGGGGCAGAGACGAAGGCCTAATCGGGCTACGATGCTGTCTTACTACCACATGGACTAAAAGAATGTACGCCCTACTAGAAACAAACATATTAAACACTAGGCTGTTGTGGAGCGGGGGAATACAAGCGGTATCTTTTGTTTACGTGACAATATGAAATACGCTTGTCAAGAACATAAATAAAATAGGGCACTTGGTGGGTATTAGGAGTCAGCTGGATGGTGGCTTGACATAGGCTGACACAGGCAGATTTCTCCCCTTTTCCCCTCTTTTAATTAAACCAATGGCTTCTTTAATCAGCGGGGCCATTAGACGAAACGAGCTGGAACATGTCAGGCCCCCTTACACCATTACTCTCCTCCTGCGGACTATCTCCTATCTCCCTTTTCTCTCTCTCTCTCTCTCTCTCTCTCTCTCTCTCTCTCTCTGCCTGCATCAACCTTTAGACCCAGCACTCTAATGAAGATGTACCTTCTCTGTGCGCCAGAGAGTTATCAGCACATTTGCCATTTGTTCATTCCCGGATGCTGCTGCACAGCTGCAGAATGCGAGGCAGACTTATAGGCACTCTTATCATGCCCCCCCAGTCCCTGAATCTCTCTCTGAAGTAAGAGAGTTTCATAAGACCTGCTAATGTGCCCTGCCAGGGTGCTGCAATGTTAGGGCTAAGGGCCCATTTCCACCAAACACTCTCCGTATACAGCGCATAGACAGCAAGCGCCCGTTTTCTGTCCATATTCCTTTATAATGCACGTTAACAGACTAGACCATTTCCACCGCACGCGTGATCTGAGTGTATTTTGTCACACATACACACATATTGTACCTGGTGACATGCTGTTCACACTTCAGCCGGTGGAAATGAGGCCTAAGTCTGGTACAATGCATCAGAAAGCAACATTTGTGTTTAAAACTGTACGTGGAGCCTAATGAATAAAACCAATTACAAAATGAATAAATAACCCTCCCAATGTGTGCAGACGTAGCAGTATTTAAGACACTTAGCTGTGGTTAGGTGCAGTGGCAATTCATCTTCTTGCAGCAATGCGAGTGTTTTTGCACGTACACACATTGGAGACACTCTGGACAGGTATCATTGCTGTGGTGGTGTGGTTAGTTAGTCATGCGGGGATGTGTGTTTTTTGGTGACACATAGCCATACAGCAGTACAGTACATGCTGTAGTTCAGAGAAAACACAAGATACCTGTGCACCTAGGAAGAGTACCTTTGGGAGAACAGATTTAAGCCTCCTATTCTTATTCTATTTTTATTCTAACATACTATTGTTTGGGAAAACACTTAGAACTTTAGTTTTTTTTTTTTATTATTATTATTATTATTATTATTATTATTATTATTATTTCCATACTATTATTTCTGAGTCCGACATCAATCATCCTATTGTTGGGTTTGTTTGCTAAGTCACATAGTGCAGTTGGTCTGCAAACATCTCATCATTAATGCAGCTCAGGATCTATTGGCGTTTCAGGGCGACAGCAACAGCAGACATGACTATCTAAAGAGGATATCCAGGAACTACAGGAAGATGTCTGGGCCAAGGATGACAGGCTCAAGGGTCAAGGATGCAGTGTTCTTATCCATGTAAACACACAAGGAGTGCCATGGAATTCTGACATAATAAAAACAATGTGTTTACATGTGTGTAATTAAAGACCAAATATCCATTACAAAAACTGATTTTGATAAAGGCTTAGAAGGCCTGAGCAATGCTCTGAACATTTCAGTTTGAAAGTCTGAACCTGAATTGAGCTTTTTCATCACCCCCTACCCCTACCCCACCATAATGTGTACACCCATCACACACACTGCCCTTTCACCTATAAGACTGTGGGAGACAAATGGCTTGTTTGAAATCGACTGGCTCTCTACCGTCTGGTAAAAACTGAGTGGCTAACGCGATGTCTCGCAATGTTGACAAGAACGTCTGGTGTACACCTATGCTGACGGACATGGGTGGAGTCAAACGACAGCCGGCAAGTCGAACACCCATGTGATTACTTCCCTCAGGGGGCGTTGTTTTGCCATAATTTACTAGGATTCTGAGATGTAACCATATAACTAACTGATCACAAATATGCAATAATTAGGCCAACTGCCTCTGCTTTATGTGGTACAGTAATGTTTGGACAAGATTGTTCAAAAAACGTCACTATTTTAAGTCCAGAATGCATTGCTTTAAGGCAGTTACTCAGCCGGCCAGTCACTTTCAGTTTTTCACAAGCCTAAAGGCACACATAATGACACGGCTGCCTCTCGCTGTCCCAGTAAAGCACAGCAGCCTGTTATCCCACGAATCACACTCGATTACGTCTCGTCACTGCAAAGGCCGCCTGAGGGACACTAACAAATTGGCCTGGCGCAGATTGTGACAGCCAAGCCTCTCAGATGGTCCCCGATCGCCCCAAACACACCTCCACTCAGCCTAGTCTTTCAGACGGTCCCCAATCACCCCAAACACACCTCCACTCAGCTGAGCCCGAACACCCCAAACACACCTCCACTCAGCCTATCCTTTCAGTCCCCGATCGGCCCAAACACACCTCCACTCAGCCTAGTCTTTCAGACGGTCCCCGATCGCCCCAAACACACCTCCACTCAGCCTAGTCTTTCAGACGGTCCCCAATCGGCCCAAACACACCTCCACTCAGCCAAGGCTGTCAGACGGTCCCTGATCACACCAAACACACCTCCACTCAGCCTATCCTTTCAGTCCCCGATCGCCCCAAACACACCTCCACTCAGCCGAGCCTCTCAGACGGTCCCCAATCGCCCCAAACACACCTCCACTCAGCCTAGTCTTTCAGACGGTCCCCGATCAGCCCAAACACACCTCCACTCAGCCAAGGCTGTCAGATGGTCCCTGACCACCCCAAAAAAACCTCCACTCAGCCTATCCTTTCAGTCCCCGATCAGCCCAAACACACTTCCACTCAGCCGAGCCTCTCAGACGGTCCCCAATCGCCCCAAACACACCTCCACTCAACCGAGCCTTTCAGACGGTCCCTGATCACCCAAAACAAACCTCCACTCAGCCTATCCTTTCAGTCCCCGATCAGCCCAAACACACCTCCACTCAGCCGAGCCTCTCAGACGGTCCCCAATCGCCCCAAACACACCTCCACTCAGCCGAGCCTTTCAGACGGTCCCCAATCGGCCCAAACACACCTCCACACAGCCGAACCTTTCAGACAGTCCCCAATTGCCCCAAACACACCTCCACTGAACCGAGCTTTATTGCAGGTGTTCTTGTCCCGGCCTACCTCTGTCAGGGTGGGACATTAGAGGCATCAGTGGCACCGTTCTAGCCTGGGCCTGCCCATACTGCCTGTAAAGCTACATTGAATTTCGCAGTCAAGTCAGCCTGGCCAACCTGCCTATTCTCAGTTCTTCCTGGTCTGGAAAACCCATCCAGAACCAGTGAAAAATGAGTGCTATGCATTCTTCATCGGAATCAGAGGTCTGATTGGTTGTGGCAGTAGCACACAGAGGCATTTGAAAGACGTCCATTTATCCAACCTCTGAGAACATCCAGGCTGGGGCACAGCTAAGCGGGTGGGGGGGGGGGGTTGGTGGGGGTTATGGTTGACCAGGATGATTCAGGGGGGGCAGAGCTTCACAGGGGTTCAAAGAGGACTGATATGG
Organism: Coilia nasus; assembly: GCA_027475355.1. Lineage (NCBI taxonomy): Eukaryota > Metazoa > Chordata > Actinopteri > Clupeiformes > Engraulidae > Coilia > Coilia nasus. Next base: position 28,979,682 of record CM050204.1, read on the forward strand.
TTGGGGTTGGGGCCTAAAGAAGAGTACTGATGTGGTTGGGGTTGGGGCCTAAAGAAGAGGACTGATGTGGTTGGGGTTGGGGCCTAAAGAAGAGGACTGATGTGGTTGGGGTTGGGGCCTAAAGAAGAGGACTGATATGGTTGGGGTTGGGGCCTAAAGAAGAGGACTGATATGGTTGGGGTTGGGGCCTAAAATTATTTTCTTCCAGGGGCCCACAATTTCTAGCAGCACCCCTTATTAAACTCTCAGAAAAGGAGGTACAGAATTGTAGTTTTAGGTGTACACATAATTAACACATAAAGACACATAATTGTACCTTTTAACTGCTGTTTTACAGCTAGTTTGTACCTTCTCCAAAGCTGAACAGGTACACATCAGCACCTTAGGGTCCAAATATTAGGCTTTGGGGGGTACATTAATTCTGATTGTACCTCAAGATGCAGATCTGTACCCCTACTGTCCCCCTGAGAGTGTACAGGCATCAGTGAGACCATCCCACTACCAGCAGACCATCAGGAGCTCCTGGCAGAGGATCAGTAAGACCCCATAAAACCATAACCGGGGACGGCCGTGCTGATTCAGCTCTCCCTCTCCATTAGGGCCGACTGCAGAGAGATATATAGGAGCCATCCAATCAGAGTATGGCTTGAGACGGGATGGGGCTCATCTTGATGAAAATGGCGAGACGAACAGCAGTGATTTAACCTGAACGGACCTTAAAACGTAAATCATTTAGTATGCAGTTTTTTTGTACACTATATAATTTCTATACACATTTTTGTTTATTACATAATACTTTTTAACTTTTGTAGTATGTTTATTACAACACAAGTGTTATTAAATTGTTCGGAGTTTTCAGATGTGCCCTACAGTGTACAAATAATCAGAAAGAGGAAGATGGATTAAGATTAGGTGTGTCAAACTTATAACTGCTAATGTAAAAAACAGCGAAGTAGCTAAATGTTATTGATTAAAAAAAAAAGACAAAAAATGGCCAGAGACAAGAATTCCAAAACTGGATAAGTATTTTATTGATAACTGAATTACATTTCTCTTTTATACACATTTCTTAAATGATACAGGATTTTACATTTTCATTTTATAGTCTTCCAACATTACAGCATCCGATGGCAATGAAGGGGAAACAAAAGAAGATGCACAACCCGAGATGCAAAAAACTAGAAACGGAGAAAACGAATAATGATAATTAATTCAATCAAAGATCCTGCGTAACTCTCTTAGCCTTTTGCTTTTTTCAACATAGATTTCATTGCAATGCACACAAACAGGATAAAAAAAATAAAAACAAGGCCCACAACCAAAACTAAATACATGTGATTTGGTAGAGAAATGGGGGAGGGAGAGGGTTGAAAAACAGAAGAGGGAGAGAGAGAGAGAGAGAGAAAGAGAGAGAGAGAGAATGCAGGAGAACTAAACGAAAGAGTATGGGATGGATGGATGGAGGTGAATGAGTGAGGTAAACGAGTGGGACAGAGGGGAAATCGTGCACTCAGGAGATCTTCCCGGAACATGCAGAGAGCACAAGCCCCTCTCTCTGCTCTCGTAGCACACACACACACACACACACTGACTCAGACACACACACACACACTGACTCAGACACACACACACACACTGACTCAGATACACACACAGTCACACGCACGCACGAACACACACACTCTCTCTAAAAGCAGACATGCTGAGCACCCACACACACACAGTCACGCACACGCACACACACACACGCACACACACACACACACACACACACACACACACACACACACACACACACACACACACACACACACACACACACACACACACAGGGAGAGGTTGGGCCTATCCCTGCCTTCCATGTTGTCTTATCTGGCTGTCCACTGTCCTGACCAGAAGGGGAACAAAAGCAGCACACTCACCAGGCCTCATCATCAGACTCAACTGCAACATGCTTATCGTTTGTCTATTTGTTTGTTTGTTTGTTTGTTTAAGGGCCAGATTTAGACTGCTAGCAGCTACTCCACGTCACGCATCAGTATGACTATCGGCGGCTAACTGCTGCACCAAACACTTGCCCTTTTGTGACTCAGCAGAAAAGCTGTTTGGCTTGAGTTGGCCCAAGTGACCCAGAGCAGAGTCTGTGATGCCTAGCAAGTGACCCATGGCCGGACGTCTAACAGGGGAGCTGGGTCTACCGTCTAGCTAACGGCAGGGGTCTGTGATGTAATAACTAGTGGCCGACATGAGGTGGGGGAGGGAGGGACTGGCAGACTATGAGGAAGGAGAGAGGGAATTATGGGAAAAATCAGAGGACATTGTCCACACGCTGGATATGAGACACCGGACAGGACAGGACAGGAAGTGACACAATGGGGTCAAGGGTCAGCTTTGGCGATAGCAGACCACAGAGCATCACAGAAGGGGGGGGGGGGGGGGCGGCCAAACCTCTCCCTCGGCAATCAAAGAGTCCACGTCTCATAAATAATTTTTGACTTTGTAGTTTTTTTTCCTCAATGACATTTTTATATAATTTCCCCATGTAAACATACATTCATGCAACACCCGCATTTGAATAGTTCCCTATATTTGATATATTTTTGTAAAAAAAAAAAAAGTAAACCAGAAACAAAGCAGACACCACAACCTTAAAAAACAAAAGACAAAAATAATAGTGATCAATGAAGAAAAGAAAAACTCTACATCCTGGAAAGAGGAGGGGGATTTGGAGCTGGATGGAGAAGAGAAGTTCACAGATGGTCTTGACATGACACCTGGGTGAGCCTAGACTGGTGACTTAGCCTTGCCCTCTAATTTAACATGTGTGTGCGTGCGTGTGTGTGTGTGTGTGTGTGTGTGTGTGTGTGTCTGTGCGCACAGAGGAGTGTCTGAGGGAGATTCATGACCCTTGATGGTAAAGGTTGAGATGTTCGAGGAGGAAAAAAATGAATTGATGATGATATCGACCAGGACCATTCGGAAGAAGGATAATTCATGAGTGTATCGATTTGCACTTTGCCCTTTGCTTTTCACACACACACCCACACACACACACACACACACACACACACACTTGCCCTTTCACATAAGCCCTCTCCACATTGCCTTGCTGTACAGCGCAAGACCAAGATCACAGGCTGCACATTTAAAACCTAGTGAATTATAAGGTGTGTAAACTCCATAGATTTGCTGGCTAGCTCGATTCATCAGCAGGACAGCCACACACTGTAAACCTCATCCACATAAGCCCCTCGTCAGTTATTCGACTGTTACATGACAATTATATGACCCCAGCAAGTCAGTCTTGGCCACACTGCCCGTAAACACATGTGAAATCACCATCACACACACACGCGTGCGCACACACATACACACACACACACACGCGCACACACACTGAAAGCCATGCCAATGTCCAGGTGAGCACCACCTGCGCAGGGTGGCGTGTGGGGCCCGTGGGGAGCTGGGTGATTTGGTTGTGCTTCCCTTCACCCACGGAGCCCCACCACCCACCACCTGCCACCCCCACCGGGCTGCCTCACCTTGGGGCCTACCCTGCTTTCCAGACAGGTAGACAGGTAGGAAGAGAGGGACAGACAGAAACGCAGACAGACAGACAGACAGACAGACAGACAGACAGACAGACAGACAGACAGACAGACAGACAGAGAGACACAGACCGAAAGACAGTTCAATCTTCACCCCCACCCCCATTACCCTAACAGCAGACAGGGTCAACCACAGACCACCCTAGACATGCACACACACACACACACACACAACAGAAATATGGCTTCAAGCTTCTGCAGAGAACTAAAGCTCCTGCTGAGGGCCGCATGGAGAACGGAAACATGGAGGTCGTGTCGTAATGACTACAGACACACTGCACTGCCCACAACTCTAGCTCATACGGACAGGTAACTCTAGCGTATCCCAGATCTCTAGCTCATATGGACGGCTAACTCTAGCGTACCCCAGATCTCTAGCTCATACGGACGGCTAACTCTAGTCCACCCCACATCTCTACCTCATACAGTGGGCTAACTAGTGCATGCAAGCAGTCTGCTCTGTCTAACAATCTAGAGGCCAATGCCTGTGATTGTGTGATGGAGTGTGTGTGTTTGTGCTTGTGTGTGTGTGTAGGTAGGTGTGTGTGTGTGTGTGTGTACAAGAATGTCTGGTGGCCTAAATCCAATCCACAACACACTACTTTTACCTGTTGGCTATGTAGCTTGGAGATTAATAGCCCTTCTGAATTAGAGGGCTTGGGGCATCATAAAGCTTTAAAATGTCACCTTTAAAAAGCCAACTCAGCCATATCAAAACTCATTTAGCTTTTGGCCAGAAGATATGGAATACATATTACTGCGGCGCTTTCCTTCAAACGACAGGGCTTGCTTGATCCATGGGATGTAAACAACATTACTCAACTGGATAAAGATATGTGTGTATGCGTGTGTGTGTGATAGCAAGCATGTTATGGTTTACTCGACAAATTTCATTTATGCGATGGTCATATGTTCACAACGCGTGACTTGTTCCTTTACCACCGACTCTCTCTATAAACTACATACACACACACATACACACACACCCATTCCCACATACACGCGTACATACACACAGACAGAGTAAAAAGATGCAACAATCTCGCTCTACAGCATGCCTGGATGTGTGCGAGAGAACCCACTAAAACTACGATCTAAGTATATATTACACTTCTCCCCTTAACGATAGCATCTGACGTATTCCCTCGCCCCCCCTTTAGTCCCCCCACAGCACTTCTTGGCGTCTGGAGACTGCTGGAGTGGGAGGAGGGGGCGTTGTGAGAGGATGCTGGATTTTGCTGTCAGTGCCCTTGTTTTCACCATCATGGTTGACTCGCTTGTAGGTTTGCTTGCCTCCATTCAGAGAGAGCGACAGAGAGACAGAGAGAGAGAGAGAGAGAGAGAGAGAGAGAGAGAGAGAGAGAAAGAGAGAGAGAGATTAAGAGAGTCAGTCTTGCAAAGTAATGCAGATCACTTTGCTCTGGGTACAGAGAGACTGAGAAAAGGACAAAGCATGTGTGTGTGTGTGTGCATGTATGTGGGTGTTTGTGGGGCAGATCTGAATGTGAGGGAGCCCTAGTCAGCGTAGTAAAGCCCCCTGCCCACTGGGGGGCGCTGTGGGGAGAGACGAGGTGGTTGCACTTGTGCTGGCGGAAACCAGCGTGACACAGGAAACCCGCTCTCCGTAAGGCCGAAAGCAAAGACCTTTGCTCCACACTGCTGACACCAAAAGCACATTTGCATGTGACGTGTACTCCAGGGTGCGAAGGGGCAAGTAGGTTTGTCCATGCAGGCAATGCCAAGCAAGTCTAAAAGTAGTCTTACAACTCAAAAAGGACTGTTATTGTCAGCTATCAGGAGTGTTTGTGCGTCCTTGGATATATGTGTGTGTGTGTGTGTGTGTGTGTGTGCGTGCTTGGGTATGTGCGTGTGAGTGTGTGTGGGTGTGTGTGTGTGTGACAGTTCTAGTAACTGAATTGGGCACAGGCAGATATGCTGTGATTGACAAAATGAGACTAACACAAGACAGTCGTACTCCCCAGAGAGAGAGAGAGAGACGGAGAGAAGATGGATTGAAGAGAGAGAAAGATAAATAGAGATAGAACAAAGAGAAAAAAAGCTTTCTATTCAATCTGTTTGATTGTTTCTCTTTTTTCATAACAAATATAATATGGCTTTTAAAATAAAAAGTGCCAAAATGTTTCTTATGTTGAATTAGTCTCTTTTTTCCTTTCTTTTTTTTTGGAATAATAGAACCCACAGTGATGTTCCGTCGGCTGTTGAAGGTTCTCCCGCCGGCGAGGCGAGCGAGAGAGAGCCGAGCTCAAGGCTGAGGCTGAGGACCGGAGCTCCGCCTTAAAGCTTCACCCCCCACCACCGGCCCGTCCCATTGGCCCCAACAGCTGTCAATCAAAGCTCAGGGGGGGGTGGGGCTGCAGCTGGAACCAGGAAGTACAGCCAGCGGAGTTTCAGAGCCTCAGCCAATAGGGGATGGAGAAGATGAATGAAAACGGGGGTGGGAGGATTTGGCGGGGCAGACACAGGGTGGGATGGAGGCCGTTTGAAGGTCAAGCAGCTCTTGTAGTGAGGTGTGTGCGTCCCGCAGAACGGAGGCCGGGGAATTGGGGGGTCGGGGTGGGGGTGGGGGGGGGTTGGTGGTTGGGGGTGGGGTCCACCCAGGTTGACTGACTCTCAGGATGAGTCCTGAATCTCACCTCCATCTGCAGGCTTGACGTATGCTTGAGGATGTCCCAGTAAACACAGTCAACCTCCATGTGCCATGTTTGAACAGTGATATGTGTGTCTGTATTTG